>CAUYUJ010005400.1:51244-61743 GCA_963575745.1 Prorocentrum cordatum
ATCGTGGGTGGAGCTCCCTATGGGGCCACGACACGTGTGATGGGAGTGCCGAAATGGGTGCAGTGGGCACATGCGAACGCAGCCTCTGGGGCCGTCGGTGGAGCTCCCTATGGGGCCACGATGCGTGCGCGGGGTGTGCCAATATGAGCGCGGTGGGCGCACGCGAACGCAGCCACTGGCGCCTTCGGTGGAGCTCCCAATGGGGCCACGAAACGTGTGCGGGGTGTGCCACAATGGGTGCGATGGGCGCCTGCGAACGCCGCAGCCAGTGGGGCCGTCGGTGGAGCACGTGTGAGGGGTGTGCCAATATGGGTGCGGTGGGCGCATGCGCACGCTGGCATTTGGGCCGTCGGTGGTGCTCCCTATGGGGCCACGAAACGCTGGAGGGGTATGTCAAAATGGGCGCGGTGGGCGCTGGCATTTGGATCTTCGGTGGAGCTCCCGATGGGGCCACGAAGCGTGTCAGGGGTGTGTGTGTGTGTGCCGAAATAGAGGCATGCGGATGGAAGAGGCACGGACAGGGGGAGGGAGGAGGGCGAGGATTAAGGAGGAAGGAGGAGGACGCGGGGCGCCGTCCCTTCAAAACGAGGACCCAGCATTACAGGATGTTTGGGGAAATTTGGAGCAGCCAGACGTCTGGGAATAGATCTGTTCCTCGAAACTTGCAGAACAATGCGCAGAGTGTTCGTAGAGCTACGAGCCTTCGACACACTCCTCGTAGATAAGACGAGAAGTAAGTTTGGGCCACGTCAGTTTCAGACATCCGGCCGCTCCGAATGTTTCGACGCGCGGGCTCTGTAGGCCCGGCCCACTGCCCCAGGGCCGTTTTTCGTCCTGAGTTGTTTTCTGACGCTCCCGAAGCCCGGCGAGGGTCCCCAGAGGTCGACGACGCCCAAGCACCGCCTGCTCCGATTTTCCCGGAGCGTCGGATCTGAAGAGGATTCTGGGCCGAATCGCGCCAGCGCAGCGTGTCACGACGTGGCCGGGCCGATTCCCGCTGGAGCCTGTTCTTTTTGTAGACCACAAGCGACCTACATCACGTTTGGGGGGAGGAGGAGGAGGAGGAGGAGGAGGAGGAGGAGGAGGAGGAGGAGGAGGAGGAGGAGGAGGAGGAGGAGGAGGGGGGAGGGAGATGGAGGAGTTGAGGCAGATGGAGGAGATGGAGGAGATGGAGGAGATGGAGGAGATGGAGGAGATTGAGGACGAGCAGGTGCACAGGCCTCCTCGTGGCCGCTCGTCGGAAACGCGTCGTCCTCATCCCCGGCTGGTGCTTGTGACCCCCTGGGGGTGGGGGGTAGGCTGTGGCGGGTCTGTGCCCCTCCTCTCTTCCTCCCTCCCTCCCCCTCCGCCTCTCCCTTCCGCCCCTTCTCTTCCTCCCCTCCCCTTCCCTGTTCCTTTCCTCTCCCGGTTCACAGTTCTCGCCGCGGTTCACCCCCCCCGCCAAGGTCTTGGGCCTACGGGAGGTGTGTTCAGGGGTTTGAGGGCAATGGACGCGGCTAACCCCAACCCCATTCGGGGTGCCCCTGTGTGTGCCTATCGGTAGGGGTATGGTCGTGCTGATGTGGTTGGGTCTCCTGTCTTGTGCGCGGGTCGGCCATCCTCTAAGCACTCAGGTTTGTTTGGGGGCGGGAGTGCACAACCTCCCCGGGACCATTTCGCCGCGGAGGCGGTTGGGGCCTCGGCTCTTTCCTCCGCGGGGGCTTCGGCTCTGGCTGGGGCTGCGGTGTCAGTCGCGGGTCCCGGGGGGCAGACCGGCGACTCGTTTGGCCAACGCGCGTCGGTGTTTGTGCCAAGCGTGGCACGTGTTGTGGCGAGAGTTTATTAAGATGGCCCTACGTTTCCTTCAGGTAAAACTCGGTGTCCGGGAGGTGCTTTGCGGATTCGTGTTCCTTCAGGGGATCTGGCAAAAGTAGGCAGAATAGTGTTTATGTGATTCGCCCTGCGACGCCAGAGTTTGGTTTTGGGCCTTATTGTCTTGTGCTTGGGTGGCACCTAGGGGGTCGGTTTGCCTAAATGCACCAAGTCGGCGCCCGGCGCCACCGCTGGTGCGGCCACCTCCTTGGCGCCACTTTGCATTGGTCTCGGGTCCACTGGTGGCGTTGCAGAGTGATGCCACATGTAATGTGGGTGTTTGAGGGAGGGGGAGGGAGTGCACATTTTCGATGGTATCCACATTGTTTGGGGTCTTCGGGGGGCTGCACCCTTTGAGCCGAGCGGCGATCCTACAGGACGTCGCGGGGGCGGCAGACGGTTCTACTGTTCCGTCATGTGCCAGACCTGCGCCTACTGACGCAGGTCACGCCGCCCCCACGCCCTAGCAGCCGGGGCACTGTTCGTTGTCTTGGGAGATGTGGCGTTCGTGGGGTGGTTTGCTCCCCCTTTTTTCCCCTCCCTCATTTATCCCTGCCCCACAACCATATGTGTTTCTGGTCTGGTGCCTGCATATCCAAAAGATTAGTTTCTGGCCCCTGTGCACACTTGACACGTCAACATCGTGAAGTGTGCTCCTCGGTGGTGGTGGGGTTGGTTTTGTGTTTCGTTGTCGGGGTGTTCGTGGCTGTGATGTGTATGTGCCCAGGTCGATTTTCGCCTCCGACTAGATTCCAGGTCGCACGCGGGTTCATCCTGAAGGCCCGGGAGTCGTACGCGGCTTTCCACCCGGAGGCGGAGGCGGAGGCGGAGGCGGAGGAGATGGAGGAGATGGAGGAGATGGAGGAGGAGGAGGAGGAGGAGGAGGAGGAGGAGGAGGAGGAGGTGGAGGAGGAGGAGGAGGAGGAGGAGGAAGATGGAGGAGGGAGGAGGGAGGAGGGAGGAGGGAGAGGGTCGAGGAGGGAGGAGGGAGGAGGCGAGGGCCTGGGCCTTTTCGTGGCTAGACGTAAGAGTGACCTTTCGCCGGAGTGACCTTCCCAGGCATGATCGGGTCGTACAGGAGTCAGGACGGGAGGTTTTTAGCTGCTTTCGGCCCCTGGGGGCCCTCACCGGGCCCCGGGGCCGTCAAAAAACGACTCAGGATGAAATGCCAGTCCCGGGGAAATGGGGCGGGGTTTCCAGGGCTCGACTATTCCAAATTTGGTAATACAGAGGTGGGGGTCACGTTTTGAGCTGTCTGGGAGGCTTCCAGGTTCCGGGCAAAGAAGACCGCCCTTTCACGGCCGGTCTGGGTGGGGGGGTCTAGAACTGCGCGCGCGCGCGCCCGGGAGGGTTGTGACCCCTTCCTGTCAATTTTTGGAATGTGGAGTAGACGTAAGAGTGACCTTTCGCCAGCGAGACCTTTGAGGTGTGGGCCCGATGGGGTCCCCTGGTCGTTGGACGCGAAGTGTCAGCAGCGGCTTGCGCGCTCGGGTTTGGCCACCCCGCGCGCCCCGTGACGCCACGCGCCAGGGGTCACTCTCGCCTAGGGGTCAGTACTGCGCGTGGCCGACTTCTCGGAAGACTCAGCCCCAGATCCCCTCGGGTCGTGGCAGAAATCACCACGGGAGAGTTTCCCTTGAGTTCGGCCCCCGGGGGCCCTGGCCCGGCCTCGGGGCCGTCAGAAAACGACTCGGCATGAGAAACCCGTCCTGGGAACTGGGTCGAGGCCCACGGGGGTCGACGCTCTGAAAGTATCGCGACGTCGGGGGCCTACCGTTCTGTCCCCCTACAGGGGGATATCCGTCGAAAAATAAAGAATACCCCCAAAATACCCCCCCCCAAAAAAAAAGTCAAAACATATTCCCAAAATGGTCCCCAGACTATTTTTGGATTATTGCTTATTTTTGTGGTATTTTTTTATTTTTCGTCGAGAGTCCCCCTGTAGGGGGACACGCCCGACTTAAGCCTACCGAGAAGCTTCCTAAAAGCCTTCTCCGAAGACGAAGGCCGGAGGGCTCCTTGGCGCGCCGCCGACGCAGAAGGCCACGACAAGCTGGGGTCACCTTTTGGGCTGGGGTTAAGTCGGGCCTGTCCCTCTGCAGGAGGGATATTCTTAATACATAGTCCAAACATAGTATGACGATTTGTTCAGTATGTTTGCGCATTTGGGGAGCTTAAAAAAAAACAATTCGCCCAAAATCCCCCTGTAGGGGGACAGGCCCGACATAAGGCTGGGGGCGCCTTGGGCAACACCCGACGCGTCCGCGTGCGGGCACGATGTGGGGACCGGAGTCGTGGGCCGAGGCCGGGCGGCAAGAAAATTCTTGGCGTCGCTCGGACGTGCGCACGTTCCGTGCTGGCGGAGGCAGGCGCCAGGAAATCTGGGCAGCATCGGGGCCTCTTGGCCCACCTCGAGAGCAGAGCGCGCGCGAAGCCAGGCGCACACAGCGCACGGGGAGGGGACGTCTGAGCGATGGCAAAAACTGGGGGAGCTGCTATCCCTTACCCCACCCATCCTGGGGGGAGGGGCCGTTGGCAGGTCGTCGATGGGATGGGTCCCCCTGGGGGGGTGGGTGGGGAGGGTGTTGAGGACCCCTCGGCCGGCCGGCGAGGACTGGGAGGCGGAGGAGGACTGGGGCTACGACGAGTGCATCCCGCTGGTCGTTCCCTTCGCCTCCCGCCTCCGCTTCTTCCTCCTCCTCCTCCTCCTCCTCCTCCTCCTCCTCCTCCTCCTCCTCCTCCTCCTCCTCCTTCCTCCTTCCCTCCTTCCTTCTCAGGTCCTCCCCCCTTCCTCCTCCTCCAAGTCCTTCTCCCCCCTCCTCCTCCTCCTTACTCCTCCTCCTCCTCATCATCATCCTTCATCCTCCGCCTCCTTCCTCCTCCGCCTCCTCGTCCTCCTCTCCTCCTCCTCACCAGTTCCTCCTCCTTTGCCTCCTTCTCCTCCTCCGCCTCGCTCCTCCTTCCTTCTCCTCCTCCTCCGGCTCCTCCTCCTTCTCCTCCTCCTCCTCCCTCTACTCCTCCTCCTCCTCCCTCCACCTCCTCCTCCTCCACCCCCCCCCCTCCCCCCCTTTTTCCCTCCTCCTCCTCTTCCTCCTCCGCCTCCTCCTCCTCCTCCTCTTCCTCCTCTATCTCCACATTCATGATCTCTTCTTCCCCCTCTAATTCTTCTCCTCCGTCTCCCCCCCCAGCTTTCAAAGAACCACACGAATGGAGGGCGCATTGTTTCCCAATCGCGTTTTGCTTGGAGGTTGGTCGGCAACTTCTGATCCTGAGTCCTGGCATGCGGATGAGGGGGCTTCTTCTCAAGTCCGAGCTCTCACCAGAAACTTTCCTTCGACTGGGCATGCCGAAATCGAAATGATTGCCGGCAGCTGCGCGGCGACAGGGCGGATCGTGCCGAAACTCTGGGCCCTCATCCGGGGCTCTGCGCGATTCTTCGCGTTGTTCGCGGGCCCCCCCTGAGCCCCTTCTGAGGGCCGCGAAAGAAAAAAAATGGCCCAAGGAGCCTCCAAGATGCTCCAGGGGGCTTCCAGGAGCATCCTCGATACACTGTGTTTCAACATCGCCCCAGGAGGCGACATCCTTTGATTCTCCGTCGATGTTCGGAGGATTTGAGCGTTCTCGCCTTTGCGGCTTCCCGACGCTGGGGCCGTCTGCGCCGACCGTCGCGCGCAGAAGCTGCTCGCGCGAGGTGGCGCCTAGAGGCGCCCGCGTCTCCCGGGCAGCGTGCCGCCGAGGGCGGCCCGCGCAGGCCGCCACGCAGGGTCGCCGCGTCTCTCCTCGCGTGAGACCCGCTGGGGAACGATCATGCTGGCAGGTGCGCTAAGCTTAAGTCGGGCCTGTCCCCCTACAGGAGGATTTTCGACGAACAATAGAAAATACCACCCAAATGAACAAGAAATATGCAAAAAATCGTCTGGGGATTACTTTTCGAACATTTTTTGACCTTTTGGGGGCATCTTTGGGGAATTTTTTTTCGTCGAAAATCCCCCTGTAGGGGGGCACGCCCGACGTAACGCTAAGCTTGGGGCTCGTCGTCATCCTCTTGATGGAGCGTCGACGGAACGTCTGAGCAGGTCGCGTGTACAGGGGGCCAGATGCGAACCCTACCCCTACCCCCCCACGATTTCTGAGGGGGAGGGTGGGGTTCACTTTGCTCGGGAGCTCTCGAGCGAAGCGAACCCCACCCTCCCCCGCAGAAATCGTGGGGGGTAGGGGTAGGGTTCGCATGTGGCCCCCTAGTGTAGCAGTGGAGCATATATCGGCGAGCACACGGGATTTGTCCATGGCTCGCATCCTGCCGCGCCGGAATGCAGTCCCCCTCGCCCTGCTCCGGCCGTCCCCGGACCCCCCCCAGCGGCTGTTGTGATGCAGCCGGCGGGATCCTCCTCCTCCTCCTCCTCCTCCTCCTCCTCCTCCTCCGCCTCCTCCTCCTCCTCCGCCTCCTCCTCCTCCGCCTCCTCCTCCTCCTCCTCCTCCTCCTCCTCCTGCTCCTGCTCCTCCGCCTCCTCCTCCTCCGCCTCCGACCCGCATGAGCTGGCGTGGGAACGTTCTGCACGGCGCACTGGGTGCATGGCATGCTGGGTCTCCAGCCACAGCAAGCTCGAGCCGTATGGGGCTCCGTGGCCGGCCCACCATGGCTTCGGCCACCGTGTAGTAGTATTAAGTCGGGCCTGTCCCCGTACAGGGGGATTTTCGACGAAAAATTTAAATACCCCCAAAATATTCCAAAAAGGTCAAAAAGGTCATAAAATATTCAAAACATAGTCCCCAGACTATTTTTGGACTATTGTTTGATTTTTTTGGGTTTTTTTTTTTTCTCGTCGAAAATCCCCCTGTAGGGGGACAGGCCCGACTTAATAGTAGTACGTATACTGGTAAGCACGTCTTCTGTAGACTCTGTGGGTCGTCTTCGTCCACAAACGTGGGGCTACTTGCGCAAACTATGCAACGGGCGTCCTGGGTCCACCACCGCCAAGTAGGGGTTCGGTAATCTGCTGCAGGAACTGGACCCCAAGAGCATTAAGTCGTCCACAGGTCCTGTGTTGCCAGTGCTCACGCGGCTGTATGACGAGCTGGGGGACCCCATTGTGGTGTCTCCTGGTAATACTTGGGCTCCCCATCTTGTCCCCTAACCGCTGCAATTAGGCGGGTGGCTCGACCGACGCATCTATCCCATGTAGTGGGATTCGCAGGATTGCTCTGCAGCCCTGTCTTGTTATTTTGTCGGTGCATTTTCTGCGCGCCGGTGCTCCTGTGCTTTCTGGGGTGAGCGATTTGTGCAAAGCGCGGCCGCTCCCTTTTCTTGCTCTGCCCTCCTCTTTTCTTGGACCTGCCTATTCCGAGGCAGGCCACCGTCCTAGTCCTAGTCCTAGTCCGAGTCCTAGTCCTAGTTCTAGTCCTAGTCCTAGTCCTAGTCCTCATCCTTCTCCTCCTCCTCCTTCTTCTCCCCCGCCTCGTCCTCGTTCCCTGTTTCTCCTCCTCCTCCTTCTCCTCCTTCTCCTCCTCCTTCTCCTCCTCCTTCTCCTCCTCCTCCTCCTCCTCCTTATCCTCCTACTTCTCCTGCTGCTCCTTCTCCTCCTCCTCCTCCTCCCCCGGCTGCTTCCCCGGCTGCGAAAGGGCGAGCCGCTGGCCGAGCCGTGCCGGAACGGTCCGCACTGCCGCTTCCTGGCGATCGGCATCTGCCGCTACGGCCACGGCCCCGAGGAGCGCGGCGAGGGCGCCTTGGGCGAGGACGGCGAGGAGGCGGAGGCGCCGCTCGCGGAGGCGGGCGAGCGGGGATGGGGGAGGAGGCAGAAGGAGAAGGAGGAGGGAGGGAGGAGGAGGAGGAGGAGGAGGAGGAGGAGGAGGAGGAGGAGGAGGAGGAGGAGGAGGAGGAGGAGGAGGAGGAGGGAATGGGAATGGGAATGTCTGTTCACTAAGTGAAAAAAAGGAAAAGGGGCCTTATCCCAGGGAGGTATCCTTCCGAGCAGAGGCCAGCCGATTCTGTTGTTCGGTCTTACTCAACACTTTAGGTTGAAGGCCAAGCTCGATTCTACGAAGGTACTCGGTTCCCGTGGGTGAGGCCTTGAGACTACACTCCTTGTGAAGGTTACACTTCCTCTGACTGGCACAACTACCGCAGACATGACAAAACCACAACTGAAGCTTAGTACATAATCTCATACTGTGGCTCTTATGGACCCAGCCCCCCCCTATGTGAATATTGTCTTCAGCCCCGAGGGTGAAAAACGAACCATTTACATTCACAGGGTGAAAACAAGGGCTGGCCTTCCAGAGGCCTGCGGTGGCCAGGGAGGCCGTACCAAAACACCTGGTGCAGCTCTTGCCGCTCTCCGACAATACGTGGGAGGTCGTAAAATTAACAACTACAGACTTAGCAGGAGGTGGGGGAGGAGGAGGAAGACGCTTTCCTCTCACATGTCCAGCTCCTGCTCGTACACTGTCCAGAGCAGCATGCAGTAGCCGATGCCTGAGAAGGTACGTCTCATTCTCCAAGACATGAATACGATGCCGAACTCCTGAATCCAGTCGAACTTCCAGCGCCATCAGTCCCACGATCTCATCAATCACAGTGTTACCGACGATCTGCCAAGCTGGGGCTTGGCCTGACACCATCTGCTCTGCCCCTTGGTGGGAATGTACAAAGATAACTTCAATAAGAGACGCACTCTTAGTCATAAGAATCTGGCCAATCATCGCCCATATATCTGCGGAGGGAGGAGGGAGGAGGGAGGAGGAGGAGGGAGGAGGAGGAGGAGGAGGAGGAGGCAGGAGGGGGAGGAGGAGGAGGAGGAGGAGGAGGAGGAGGAGGAGGAGGAGGAGGAGGAGGAGGAGGAGGAGGAGAGGAGGAGGAGGAGGAGGAGGAGGAGGAGGAGGAGGAGGAGGAGGAGTGAGGAGGAGGAGGAGGAAGGAGGAGGAGCGAGGAGGGCGAGGAGGAAGCGAGGGAGGAAAGGAGGAGGAGGGAGGAGGGAGGGAGGAGGGAGGGGGAGGAGGGAGGAAGTGGGGGGGGATGGTCAAGCGATGTGAGTTCACGTCGTATCTGACGTCCCGACCCCTCCCGCCCATCGCCCACATACCATGGCGTAGGTCTTTATCTATTTCGACAAATCGGATGTCGCAGACTGGAAGTCCATTGCATGGCATAGCATGGTGTCAAGATCAACGCGGCAACATGGACATAGCATGGCGCTGCGACGTCCCAAAGTGGGGGGGGCTTCTGCGGCCCAAGAATCAACAAGTCGATACCGCATGTGTAATCACGTCCGATGTTTTTTTCGGGGGGCCGTTTTCTAGATTTTGGAGTTTATTTGGAAGGACCGAGATCCATGCCGTGGCATGGCACTGGAAATATTGACGCCAGCGCTGCAGTGGGAGCACGATTCGGGATGAGCGGAAGCGCGGAAATGAGGCCAGCGCTGCAGCGGGAGCACGATTCGGAACGAGCGGTAGCCTTAACATGAGGCCAGCGCTTCAGCGAGAGCAGCATTTTGAACCAACAACAAGCGCGGAAACGCGGAAATGAGGAATAATGAGGACGCGTAGCCTGACATAGCATGGCGCTGCGACGTCCCAAAGTGGGGGGGGCTTCTGCGGCCCAAGAATCAACAAGTCGATACCGCATGTGTAATCACGTCCGATGTTTTTTTCGGGGGGCCGTTTTCTAGATTTTGGAGTTTATTTGGAAGGACCGAGATCCATGCCGTGGCATGGCACTGGAAATATTGACGCCAGCGCTGCAGTGGGAGCACGATTCGGGATGAGCGGAAGCGCGGAAATGAGGCCAGCGCTGCAGCGAACACGATTCGGAATGAGCGGTAGCCCGAAAGTGAGGCCAGCGCATCAGCGAGAGCATTTTGAAAACAACCCAAGTGAAAAACCAGTACCCGGGAATCCTGTGTAGAAAACCAGTAGGCGGAGGGGGGCGGGCCATTTCCCAGACGCCCCAGGGGAGAGAGGAGAGTAGTATTCACATTGTGTAGTTGTGGAGGGAGGGGGGTGGAGGAGGAGGGAGGAGGCAGGAGGGGGGAGGGAGGAGGGAGGAGAGGGAGGGAGGAGGGAGGAGGGAGAAGGGATGAGGGGGACTTTGCGTATCGGACTTGCGCTTGGGACTCCGGCCCGCAGGCCGCTTCAACACCCTGGCGTGGACAAGCAGCTGCCCCACTGGGCTTGTGGCTGCCACGCCAGGGGGGCCAGACGTCACCGCGGAGCGGTCCTTCCTCCCTCCCAGGGGGGAAGGAAGGGGCGAGGGGGCGGGTGGAGGCGAAGGGGCCCGCCAGGCCCACCCTGGCTCCCTCGAGGGCCCGCAGGTTGCTTGCCGGGAGCCGGGCCCGGCCCCCGCGCACCGCGGGCGGCCCCGTCCCCCCGCCCCCCCCCCCCGCGGCAACTCCCCAGGGGGTCCTCGGAGGCCCAGCGGGTCGGGTTGCTGGGCCCGTGGGCCCGCAACCCGCGAGGAGGCAACGCTGCGGGTCCGGGCGGGGCTGCGGCGGGAAGGAGAGAAAGAGGGAGAAGAGGGGGAAAAAGACGGGGGGATGATGATGATGATGATGATGATGATGATGATGATGATGATGATGATGATGATGATGATGATGATGATGATGATGATGATGATGATGATGCTGCTGATGATGATGATGATGATGATG
>CAUYUJ010005401.1:0-30000 GCA_963575745.1 Prorocentrum cordatum
CACGCACACGCACACGCACACGCACACGCACACGCGCACGCACACGCACACGCGCACGCTCACACGCACACGCACACGCACGCGCACACGCACACGCACACACACACATCATGATCATCATCCTCGGGCATTTCATACGAGCCCGCTCGCGTGGAAGGGGGTCCCAACGGATATCGGCACTGGCGAGCCCGCTCGAACGGAATGACCTTCAGGGGGCATTCCATGCGAGCCCGCTCGCGCGGAAGGGGGCCCCCCCTGTGGCCCTTAGGAAGCCCCGCCTAAAAGTTGGCCCAGGGTCGGGGTTGCGATCCTCATGAGGCGTGCGCAAAAGCTAATCCATAACGGCTTCGCCCCTTGGTGGTGTGAAACAGTGCATGTCCCATGGGCCGATTTTGGGCATTGCAGCGCCATGCGGGGCCCCCCCCCCGTCAAGATCACTAATGGCCGCGGGGGGGGGGGGGGGGGGGGCGAAGGGGAATGAGAGGCATGGACAGAGCAGGCAACCACTCAGGCCCTCAAGGGTTGGTCGGATACGCCCGACGGCCATGGGGGGTGGAGGATCGCGGCGGCGGCGCCGCCCCGGGGAAGTCGAGCCACCGCGCCCCCGCGCCCGATCCCCCTTCGCACGCCGATCCCGCCGCCGCCCACGCCCCCCGCCCTTCGCTCGAGCCAGGGGGGCAGCGGGAGGCGGCGGGAAGGGCAGCGTTATTGGGGCGGGGTGGGTTGGCGCGGGAGGGGGGGGGGGGGTCGACTTGCCAGGAGTGCGAATGCGCGAGTGCTCGCGCGGTCGCGCCCAGCACTAGACACGTCGGAGTCAGATGAAAAGTACGTCTTGGACGCATTGAACATGTCTTGGCCGGGCGCCAAGATTTCAGATGATGCTGACTTCGAGCTTATTCATTATTGCCTGATCGACGGGTGCCCCCTCGATTACGGAGGCAGGCGCGAGGTGGCCAAGGCGCGCGTGGTCGCTGCGACCCGTCTGGTTGATGGCGGGCCCATGACAACTCCGCTGCTGTACAGATGGAAGGGGTTTGAGCAAGCAGTATCGTTCGCATTTCTAGCCCGCGAGTGCTGCGACCTCCTGAGGCGCGCTTGGTCGGCTGCTTTCCCATCAGCTCGAGTTCGACAGGCCGAGGAGGAGGCTGCGAGGAACTTGAACGACCCCGAGAACGTGGGGGCTGCGGTCAAGAACACCATCAGGGCAGGGAAAACCATCAGGTGGTTCATTGAGGACACGGGCGGCGAGTCGCTCAACTACGCCATCGCGCTCAACAAGCCACTTCTTAATTTCCTGATGGCCACCGAGTCCCGCGTGACGGCGCTGAATTCGTCGATTGTGCGCTCGGTCCCAGGAGAGGTTGCGCCCGCAGATTGGGAGGAGAGAGTGCAGCATGTGATCACCAGCAACTACAGTGTGTTGAGTGGCCGGAAGGGAGCTGCAGCTTGCATGGGTTTCGCTGCGTTACTTTCGTCTTGGGAGTCGGATCAGTGAGCTGGTCTATCAGGGGGCTTTCGCGCCCGGCTTCAGTCTGCAAGTGCATGCATCGTTGTTCTTGCCGAAACATGGCGGCGGCTCGGTTACCGATGCGCTGCGGACTCGCGGTATAGATTGTTGTCTGTCGCGCTGGACCCTGAGTATTCTGCCGCTACTGTCGAGGAGCGAGTTCGCCCACTGAGGTTGGCAGCCGAGGCGTGCCCTGGCTGCGTCGACGAGTACTTCACCCTCAAGTGGATCCGACGACTCGCTGAGCCAGGTCAGGCGCATCGGGCGCACAGGTGCCTACGAGACATGATGGCGACTTTGAGGCTTACCTCGAAGAGCGTCGAAGCGAAGCACTTGTTAGGCGCGGAGATGCGTGGGCGACGGCGGCGTGGCAGGGCACCCTCGCGCACCGTTCTGGCTCGGACTACTTATCTCAACGGCGTGACACAGGCAGCTCGCACCATTCACAAAAGAATGATTGACGCACACCTGCCTACGAAGCAATTAGTCAATGAATGGTCCAAGTGCATGCTGCATTTTGCCTTGAACAGGCGCAAGTGCAAAAAGAGGTCTCCGCCACAAGATGTTGTTTCGGGGCTGGTCGTCGGAAAACGACGGAGAGGTCAATCTGGCATGGACATCTACGTTCTGGAGAACAAGCACGACGATTGCGACCACTTAGGCCCCCTTGCCAAGCGACAGCATCTGGTCCAGAGGTGGATGCGACTGCCGCAAGCGGACAGAGACTTGTATCATATGAGAGCCGCAGAGAAGAGGCGTGACACTGCACTCCTGGACTTCCGCGCCCTTGAAGCCAGCCGCCCTGGCGCTGGCAGGCGCTGCGACGCCGCCATTCGCCGCGAGGCCGCCCAGGTCACTTTCACCAAGATTCTGTCGCACCCTGCCTGGAAATCTGGGCGCTCCTGCGCTGCTTACGGCACTGGCATTGCCCGGGGGGGGCGTACTTGATGGGGCTGGCGCCAGCATGACTGCAGAAGCAAGGCGCATTTTCCAATACAATGCCACCGCGGAGCCTCCAAGTCGGCGACCTCTTCGCCCGTTCAAGCAGTGCAGTCGGTTGAATGCGGGGCTCTGCTCACAAGACGTGTGGCATAATAAAGCTACTGTCGGTACGTTCAATTTGTATGTGACGATGTCCAGGCTCGGGGCGAACGTCTTCCCACGAATATTGCGCATGACCGTTGGCGAGTCGACGGGGTTTCATTGTATTGCAAGTTTTTCCCAACCATCCTGTGGTGTTGGGTCCTCGTTTTGAAGAGACGGTGCCCCGCGTTCCCTCCTTCTCCTCCTCCTCCCGCTGCCTCCTCCCCCTCCTCCCTCCTCCCTCCTCCCCCTCTTCCCTGCGTTTCACCCACCCAGTGCAGCGCTTCGTGGCTCCATAGGGAGCTCCGCCGAAGGCCCCAGTGCCCGCGCCCGCATGCGTCACGCACACCCGATTCGGCACACCCCTCACACGTTTCGCGGCTCCATAGGGGGCTCCGCCGAAGGCCCCAGTGCCCGCGCCCGCATGCGTCACGCACACCCATTTCGGCACACCCCTCACACGTTTCGTGGCCCCATAGGGAGCTCCGCCGAAGGCCCCAGTGCCCGCGCCCGCATGCGTCACCCACACCCATTCGGCACACCCCTCACACGCTTCGTGGCTCCATAGGGAGCTCCCCGAAGGCCCCAGTGCCCGCGCCCGCATGCGGGCACACCCCTCACACCGTGGCCCCATAGGGAGCCGCCGAAGGCCCCAGTGCCCGCGCCCGCATGCGTCACCCACACCCATTTCGGCACACCCCTCACACGTTTCGGCGGGACCAGCGCCGAAGGCCCCAGTGCCCGCGCCCGCATGCGTCACGCACACCCTTTTCGGCACACCCCTTACACGTTTCGTGGCCCCATAGGGGGCTCCGCCGAAGGCCCCAGTGCCCGCGCCCGCATGCGTCACGCACACCCATTTCTGCACACCCCTCACACGTTTCGTGGCTCCATAGGGAGCCCCGCCGGAGGCCCCAGTGCCCGCGCCCGCATGCGTCACGCACACCCAATTCGGCACACCCCTCACACGTTTCGTGGCCCCATAGGGAGCTCCACCGAAGGCCCCAGTGCCCGCGCCCGCATGCGTCACGCACACCCAATTCGGCACACCCCTCACACGCTTCGCGGCTCCATAGGGAGCTCCGCCGAAGGCCCCAGTGCCCGCGCCCGCATGCGTCACGCGCACCCATTTCGGCACACCCCTCACACGTTTCGTGGCTTTATAGGGAGCTCCGCCGAAGGCCCCAGTGCCCGCGCCCGCATGCGTCCCGCACACCCAATTCGGCACACCCCTCACACGTTTCGTGGCCCCATACGGAGCCCCGCCGAAGGCCCCAGTGAGTGTGCCCACATGCGTCCCGCACACGTATTTCGGCACACCCTTACACGTTTCGTGGCCCCATAAGGAGCGCCACCGAAGAAGATATTCACAATTGCGGTACTCACAATTGCATATGGTTGGGTCTGTCGCCAGGATAATTTTTGGCACTGGTGACCTTGCGTTGTTGGTGAGAGCATCCTCTGTCGCGGGTTGCCCTGGCGTCGATGACGCCTTCAGGATTGAGATCGCTGCTGACGGGTCAGCGACTGCAGCAACGTCGCAGATGGTTCTTCGCAACTTGTTTCGGTCATCGACGTTGCCCGCAGATGCCGCCCGCGTGCTGAAGGCCACCATCTGGGGGCACGAGCCGCTCGAAAACTATAGGTGTTGGGCCATCAAGCTGAAGCGCGGGACGGACATAGAGTTCGACGTAGACTTGTGCAATAAGTTGCGTAGACCTCGGAAAGTTGCTGCCAAGGACGGGGATATTGGCGTTGACCTCGGCTTCGGCATCACTGCCGACCTCAAGTGCCCCTCGGACAAGATCGACGGCGACGGCGACGCGTCGGACGGGGGTTCCAGCCAGGCCCGCGAGCCTTGCGGCGTGGACGGCGGCGACGGCGGCGACGACATGGAGGCCGTTGGCTCGCTCGAGGACTCTGGTGACGAGGTCGACCAGAGCGACAGCCCAGGTAAAAACGACGATGCCGATGAGGACGCGCGGGCCGCAAAGCGTCATCGTTGACAGCGGCGACGGCGGGGTTGACGGTGACGACCCCGCAGCCCCTGTCCAGTTAGTGAGGCTTTAAGCCGCCCCCCATCGCTGGCCACCTTAGCCTAATCCCTCAGGCCCTCAGGCAGGGCCCCGAGATCACTGAGATCCGAAGATCATGGATCCCTTCCCCTCCCCGCCATTCCATTGCTCCCGTGCGTGGGTTATCTCCCCCCTCTCTCTCTCTCTCTCTCTCTCTCTCTCTCTCTCTCTCTCTCTCTCTCTCACTCACTCTTTTTTTTGTTTCTTTCTTTTTTTCTTTCTCTCTCTCTCTCTCTCTCTCTCTCTCTCTCTCTCTCTCCCTCCCTGCCTCCCTCCCCCTCCCTCCCTCCCTCTCTCTCTTCTCTCTCTCTCTCTCTCTCTCTCCTCTCTCTCTCTCTTCTCTCTCTCTCTCTCTCTCTCTCTCTCTCTCCCTCCCTCCCTCCCTCCTCCCTCCCTCCCTCCCTCTCTCTCTCTCTCTCTCTCTCTCTCTCTCTCTCTCTCTCTCTCTCTCTCTCTCTCTCTCTCTCTCTCTCTCTCTCTCTCTCTCTCTCTCTCGTTCTCTGTCCGTCTCATGCGCAGCTCCCCGAGGACCTCCCCGAGCTCCCAAGGCCCGCCCCCAGGGTTCCCAAGCGGGCCGCAACCTGCGCAACTGTCGCCACGTTCGTGAGCTCCTGGGAGGCCCAGCGGAGCGGGGGGGGCGCATTCGGATCGCGTCGGGACCTCGCGACTCCTTGCGGGGGGAGCTGCCAACTGCGCAACTGTCGTAGGGCTTATAGGGCTCATAGGGCTCATAGGGTTCATAGGGCTCATAGGGCTCAAAGGGCTCATAGGGCTCATAGGGCTCATAGGGATCATAGGGACCATAGGGATCATAGGGATCATAGGGCCCATAGGGCCCATAGGGCTCGTAGGGCCCATAGGGCTCATAGGGCTCATAGGGCTCATAGGGCTCATAGGGCTCCTAGGGCTCCTAGGGCTCATAGGGCTCATAGGGCCCATAGGGCCCATAGGGCTCATAGGGCTCATAGGGTTCATAGGGCTCTTAGGGCTCATAGGGCTCATAGGGCTCATAGGGCTCATAGGGCTCATAGGGCTCATAAGGGCTCATGAGGGCTCATGGGCTCATAGGGCTCATAGGGCTCATAGCGCTCATATGGCTCACAGGGCTCACAGGGCTCATCGGTCTCATAAGGCCCATAGGGCTCACGCTCATAGGCACGGGGTGTCTCGTGGAATGTTTCGCGAGGTGTCTCGTGGAATGTTTCGCGCGGTGTCTCGTGGGATGTTTCGCGGGGTGTCTCGTGGGATGTTTCGTGAGGTGTCGCCCAGTTGGGTATCGTGAAAACGTGACCATGCTGCGCATGTCTATATCCCTTTCTGGGTTCGTGGGCCCATCATTTGCATCCGTCCTGGCGCCATCGAGGCCCCTACCAAGACGGCCTTGAAGCCAAGAGGACCTTCCACAGGAGCCCAAGGCGATCTCAGACGCTTCGAAGAGAGCCCGAGAGAGGCCTGGGAAGGCCCCACCAGGGGCTGGGCGCCGTTCGTTTTGAGCGCCCCTCAAAACGAACACCTCGAAGCTTTGTTTGTTTCCGCCCTGGCGCCCTCGAGGCCCCCCGCCAAGAGGGCCCCGAAGACGCGACGACCCCCTCAAACCGCCTCGGGAAGCCCCCAGAGGGCTTCAAGGGGGTTCCGAGGGGTCCCAGGAGGGCCCCAAGAGGGCCCCCAACGGGTGCAACGCACCCCCCCTTTGTAGCACCCGTTGGGTGCCCCCTTGGGGCCTTCTTGGGGCCCTCTTGGGGGCCTGTTGGGGGCCCTCTTGGGGCCCTCTTGGGGCTTCCCGGGGCGTTCTGAGGGGCCCCAAGGGGGCTCCGAGGGGTCCCAAGAGGGCCCCAAGAGGGCCCCCAACGGGTGCTACAACGCACCCCCCCTTTGTAGCACCCGTCGGGTGCCTTCTTGGGGCCCTCTTGGGGGCCTGTTGGGGGCCCTCTTGGGGCCCTCTTGGGGCGTTCTGAGGGGCCTCAAGGGGGCTCCGAGGGGTCCCAAGAGGGCCCCAGGAGGGCCCTCAACGGGTGCTACAACGCATCCCCCCCTTGTAGCACCCGTTGGGTGCCCTCTCTGGGCCCTCTTGGGGCCCGCTTGGGGCCCGTCTGACGGGTCCCTGGTGCCCTGTTTGACCTCCCCCCCTCATCGTCAGGAACTCCGAAGAGAGCTCCGAGAGAGGCCCAGGAAGACCCCGCGAGAGGCCACGCACTGTTCGTTTTGAGCGCCCTTCAACACGAACAACACCGACCCCACCCCAGCACGACCACACCCCAGCACGACCACACCCTAGTACGACCCACCCCAGCACGACCCCACCCCAGCAAGACCACACCCCAGCACGACCACACCCCAGCACGACCTCACAACAGCACGACCGCACCCCAGCACGACCACGCCCCAGCACGACCACGCCCCAGCACGATCACGCCCCAGCACGACCACACCCCAGCACGACCTCACCACAGCACGACCACCCCCCAGCACCACGCCCCAGCACGACCACGCCCCAGCAGGACCACGCCCCAGCACGACCACCCCCCAGCACGACCACCCCCCCAGCACGACCACCCCCCAGCACGACCACACCCAGTCGCACCCCCGTGGGATGTTTCGTGGGTGCCTGGTTGAGTGGCTGCCTCTTCGTAGGGTGTCTCGTGGAATGTTTCACGGGGTGTCTCGTGGAATGTTTCGCGAGGTGTCTCGTGGAATGTTTCGCGCGGTGTCTCGTGGGATGTTTCGCGGGGTGTCTCGTGGGATGTTTCGTGAGGTGTCGCCCAGTTGGGTATCGTGAAAACGTGGCCATGCCGCACATGTCTATATCCTTTTCCGGGTTCGTGGGTCCATCATGTTGATCAGCCATTTGATGACGCAAGTTGGTGCGAATGGGTTGGGTACGTCCCTGGGTAGTTATTTATGGCGGTGTGTAAGTTTGAAACCGCGCCCTCAGGGCTTCTCTCGTGGCCCGATCGGGGATGATTGGGGGATATCGCGACGCTGTCTCCCGAGCCTGGGGGGGGGGGGGGCGGCTGTGACCTGGCGCGCGACCTTGTCCCAGGACGGGCCGCCAATCCTCGCGGTCGACCAGGTGGGCTTGAAGGGCTACGATTACGCTGCTTCGGACAGATCCCGTTGCGTGTTCTGCGACGGGGCCCGCATTGCCAAGTCTGCCTTTAGGTTTCAATTCAGAATGAAGCAGGGGGTGGCACTGAAAGACCTTCAGTACCTTCACTACGAGCGCATAGCTCGCATCCCCCCTGACTCTAAAATTAACAGCCTCGCACTTTTGAGGTATTGGCATCGTGCCGGGGCCGACGACGGCACGAAAGCTCTCTTAGACAGAGCCTGCCGCTTGCTGGAGTAGACCCAACGAAAACGGAAGTAGAAGGTTCACAAGGGGGAAGTCTTGCTGGGTAGACGCGCTTGCACCGTTGCACAGGCGCGCTGGTGAGCCGCGCGCCTGTGGAGCGGTGCAAGCGCGTCTCCTTAATTTCATTGGTATTGTCGTTCTCCGTCGCCGTCGTCTCCTCGCTGGATGCCCCAGTCGCCGCTTCCGTCACGAGGATGGGGGCGGGCCAGGACTTCAGGGCAGGGGGGGTGAAATCTCGTCAAAGCGCGCCGCCTCGGCGATGCGCCACCCGTGCAGTTGTTGAGATTTGGCGTGGGTTTGCAAGCGCACTTACGCCCTGCAAGACAGCAGTTCAGGCCCCACCCCCTCCGCACTTACGCCCTACAAGACAGCAGTTCAGTGCCCCCTGCTCGCTCTCGAGCGGAGTGGGAGATCACGGGGGGGCCGGGGCGGGCCGCGCTGGCCCTTGCAGGGGGAGCTCTGAGAGCTCAGCCCCGATGACTCGAAAAGAAGACGTCGACAGCAAACCGAGCCCCAGGGCAATCAGCACGCAAGGTGTCTTGGTCGTTCTCGGGGCAGGTTGAGATGCAGGAAGGCGCCGCGCTCACAAGACTGACTTCAGCGAATAGGGGCTCCAGGGGCTCGGCTTTTAAAAAAGGCCTCCAGGGGCTCGGCTTCTTCTAAGCCGTCCGACGTCGCAAGGTAGTTCGAGTGCCGGGGGCATTCGGCCGCGCGCCGACAGGGGGGCGGCGAAGTGCGGTAGGGGTTCTGCGAGGTACGGGGTGTTTCTTGCGACCCCCCACCGGTTGGGTTTCTGGGAAATTCTCCGCGGGCTCAGGGGGCACCCCTTCTGTCCAAGACTCCCCCCGCGGTTCGCCGCCCTCCTCGACGCGCCGCTGGAGGGGGGGGGGCGTCCCCATCATGCCATTCTTTCCTGTCTGCAGCCGCTCATCTCGGTTTTTTTGGCAGGCAGGCCATCCAGTGGCCTGCGGCCTGTGCCCGACTGACCGCGTCAGTTCTCGGGCATGGCTCCAGGGGCTTCCAAGCAGCAGAACGCGGCGGGGGGCGCCGCCATGATCAATGGGAAGAGGATCTTCAACAAATGGAAGCACTTGCCGCCGAAACAGTACCTGAGCTGCGAGAAGACGACCCACGAGCTCGACAGGGGCGCCGTGAACGAGCCAGCGTTCTGGGCGTGCACCAAGAGGAGCCGTGACAAATCATCGGCTGGTGGCTACAGGTTGTGCGGCAACGAATGCTACCCGTGCTCGGACGTGCGGAGGGGCAACTTTGATGGCGTCTCCCAGGCCGAACTGAACGAGAAGAAGAGTCAGAACGCCGACCTGGAAGTCAAGTGGGTTGAGTTGCGGAAGCGCAATGTCGGTGGCCTCGAGAAGCGCGCGAAGGGCGACAAGGAGAAGGTCGACTTGTCGAAGTACACGCGCAAGGTTACCGATGTCAAGAGCAAGTTCGATCAGCACTACGTTGAAGGCAGCTGGATTCCTTTATGGGAATTCGTGGTGGACCACAAGCTCCCGTTCAAGAAGGGCGTCAACTCGGTGGGCGAAGTCGCGCGGCACATCGAGGCGAAGCATTCGCACTACCGTGTTGCCGAGGATGACGATGGAGAGATTGGCGTTGAGGTCCCTGACGAGCACAAGGGCGTGAAACGCTTTAGGCGCGGTTGCAAGACGTCGGCGGAGCAGCGCAAGTCCAGGGTTCATAATGACGAGGCCAGCATGAAGGACCACCACGAGGATCTCTGCGGCCTGCAAGCTCGGCCCGACGCCCCGCGCTACTGTGCAGAAGGGGGCGGCGCGCGCGCTTCTGCGGGTGCGCAGGCCGTCGGTCATCGCAACGGCCCCATCCCGCCCTCCGCGAGCAGACCCTGCCTCGACTCGACTGCGATTTAGCGACGCCCGACGGAGACCGAGCGGAAGCACCGTCGCGCATCGCAAGATCTCGGTCGAAGCGCGGCAGGGGCCTGCTGTGCGCCACACTCATTCATCTCTCTGCTCTCCCGCTGCCCTCCTCCCAGGCTGCAGCGAGGGCTGTGCAGCCGTCCACGCCGCGCACCGAGTGCACCGGCGGCTTGCGGAGCTTGGCGCAGAGGCGGCTCGACGACGGCTCCGACGCTGCATCCATTGCGACGGGCGTCGCTGAAGCCGACCAGCCGCGGGGCAAGATGCGAGGCAGTTTCGACGCTGAGCGCAGCAGCGCGGCAGGCGGCACCGAGCGGGAGGGCGACGACGAGGTCCCCATAGCCAAGAAAAGAAGTCGACGGATGGCCGCCGCCACCGTGGTAATGATGAGGCCTCGCTGATCCAGGTTGCAGGCGAGCTGACGACCGCCTACATTGACGACTTCAACCTGGCCGAGCACTGGAACCAGCGCCCTACTAAACGAGCTTTCCAGACCGTCATAGGCAGGCTACAGACCATGGCGCGGAGGTGCGGCGCTCTGATACCTTCCGACAAGTGCCAGAACTTATCGCTGCAGCTGTCGGATCGTGCCGACTTCTTGCAGACCCGTCATCGCGTTCTGGACGGTCTTCGAGGCGACTTCGCTGACTTAGTCTTTGGCAAGCTTGTCGGGTGCGAGTTTTCCGTCATTGAGATGGTGTTCAAAGACGCAGGTGACGATCTCATAATCAACATCTTCACGTCGACAATGCAGCAAGTGGCAGATAAGTCCATTGGGACGCGGGAACAGCACTCTCTTAACCTGAACGCGTTCCTGAAGTCCATCCAGTGCAAGAAGAGCGTGCCCACCGAGACCGTGGGCTTCAATCTGGTTGGGTTTTGTCCAGGTGTTGAGAAGGCGCAGCGGACGCTGACGCTGGTATTCCTCGAGAAACTTTGGCGCCAGCCAGACGAGTCCACCAACATCCACGTTGCCAAGGTAATCGACGTGATCCTTGGGACAGACTTGCCTCGCAACTTTGATGGCCTCAAGTCACGCGAGTCAGATGGGCTCGTGGGGGAAAAGTGGTGTTGGCAAGTCGCCGTGGACATTGCGTTCACAATTGCCGCTGCACGTGTGCTGGAATTGCTTGGAGGTTCCAACGTATTCGGCCCAGGAATCAAGGCCGCGAACGTCAGCATTGTTGATAATCAGGCGATGGTCTCGGCCAGGGTCAGGGCTTTGGTGCGGGTGCCAGGTCAGCACGGCAACCGCTTGAGGCGAGCCTGGGACGTCATGGAGCAACACCACGAGGACAGTCAGTGCGCTGGCAATGAGTGCGCCGACGCCGACGCCGTGACGCGCTTGAGGAAGACCGTGCAGGACGTGCTAGACTCCATTAAGGAAGAGTCTAACGTCGATTGGGCCAACGGCATCAACACGTGGCTGGACGCTGCAGATGACCAGCGCCTCTCGAACGATATTTGCTCGTTTGGCAACTTGTCGCATGCGAGCGCGCGGACAGATAGTCAGCCCCCTCCAGATATGATACAGGACGTGGACCAGGGCAACGAGATGGTGAATTGCATTCTGACTCTTGCGGACCATTGTCTGCGCCATTCCGACCAGCTCAACGTTATCATGGGTGACATCGCGAATCCTTGCGAACGTCAGCAAGCGCCCGAAGCCGCACCTGATGATCCTCACGGCACCGTGTGCGACCAAGGCATCGCGATGTTCGAATGGCTGAAGATGGCGATGGGCGTCCTCACGCACTACGACACGTCGGCGGACTCGACGGTCATCCAGGCGAAGGCCATCACGGACATTCTCGCGACGGCCATTGGCCTCGAGGACACTCCTGTGAATACCGCAGACGACGCCAAGCAGTTCATGCACTCGTGGAGCGACGCATGCGTCCGTTTCCGCCGCGCGCGGAAGGCCGCCGATGTGTTCATGGACGCGGGCAAGGAGATCAATTTGTTCGTGAATAAGGTCATCGCCAGCGACGCCATCAGTCGAGGTTTCGCGATGACGGTCAGCGACTTCATCGGGGACCCAGCCTCACCACTTGCCCTTGCTATTCTGCAGGAGTAAGGTTCCCTCAGCAACGTGCTGCCAGCCGAAGCCAAACACTTAATGGCGGCAGCGAGGTCGATTTCGAGGAACCATGATGCGGCGAGCGCCTTGAAGAAATCCAGGTTCCTGGGTGGCGTCGTGGAGGTCGCCCAGATCTTGGAAGGCATCCACGCCGCTGCAGTCGCCGCCCCGAACGCCTACCACAAGTTGGACGATACGGCGAAGCATGAGGGCACCTTTGCCAAGGAGCTGAAGTCGCACATCGAGTCCATGCAGGCCAAGGTGGACGAGGGCACGTCTCTTAATGAGAAGTTCCACGCAGAGTTCAAGGTCGTCCTGGAGTCGGTCAGCACGTGGGATTTTACTAAGTGCATGTGGGTGGCTGGGGAGGGGACCAAGGACCAACGGTTCTTGATGAGCGGCGTTGATGCGCTTCTGCCGAAGGTCAGCGTGTGGACGAACATCGCTACGAAGGCAAAGGCGCACGTGGAATTCCTTGGCGAGAACGACGAGACATACCAGAAGATGGTTAAGCTTGCGACTACCATGGCGGAGCTCGACAGCGAGGCGAAGGTGCTGGCGACATTTATCTCTACGTGCTTGCTGGCATCGCGTTTCATGAGGTATCGGGAGGAGAAGCCCGACGTCCTGAAGATCAAGGTTCCCCAGCAAGTGGCGCACGCTGAGCAGAAGTGGAAGGTTTCAGCGTCGAGCCTGCCGCCGACCATGCAGGCCAAATTGGTCGAGGCCCTCGGCGCGGATCAGCCTTCCCCGAGCGGTGCCGCGAGCTCCAGCGTCAGCGGCATCGACGTCGTCGACTTGCGCTCCGAGGGGAGTTCGGCTACGACTGCTGCGACGGTGGCGGATGTGCCGGATGGTGGCCCGAAAAAGAAGGTGCGGAGGCTCACCAACAAGAGTAATATCGATTGAGCGGGCAGAGGCCGTTTCTGTTCTGGGGTCGCGCGCGACGGCAATGGCAACCGATTCCGTTTGGGCGCGCACTGGAACATCATGAGGAACATCGTTGCCGTCGGCAGCATCACCGCTGGTCAACGCCACCCTTTTCATCGAAGGGCTCGGCGTGTCTCATCGTCGTCGCGGCCGCGACGGCGACAGGAGAGGACAGGACTGAGGGAGGAGGAATAGGAGGAGGAGGAGGCGGAGGAGAAGGAGGGGGAGGAGGAGGTCCATGACGCGAAGGATGAGCAGGAGGACGAGGGGGAGGAGCAGGAAAAGGAGGAGGAGGAGGACGAACGGGAGGAGGAGGGAGAGGAGGATGAGGGGGAGAGGATCCCCCCGTGCTTCTCGCTGCTCCTCGCCCCCCCCGCTGGCCGTGCCCCTCCTCGCGGACGTATGGCTCCTCCCAGGAACTTTGAACGGTAGTACTCATCGGGGCGAGGGCCGACCGCCCTGCGTGGGTAGGGTGGGGGAGGGGCAACGGGGGGAGGTGAAGGGCCAAGTGACGGATAGGGGGAGACAAACAACGGAGGGGGCGGCCGAATGGATGACAAAGTTGGGCGGTCTTGCGGCGAGGTCAGAAGGATGAGACGGGCGATGAGGATGAGCCGTGGGGTGGGCAACCTTGGCTCGCGATTATCGTGGCTACATTGAGGGCTTGGCTGGGGGGCCTCGGGATCCACTGGCCACGAGGTGCCTGAGGGGCGTGCCGAAATGCGATTCCCAGGGCCTGCCCCGAAGGGCCTGCCCCGAAGGGCCGCCAGGTCCTTATGATGCTCACTCTGGGCGAGGCAACGTATGATGCGGCGACGCTGCGACGTCGGCGCAACGCGCGCCGCGCAGGACAACGTGCATTTGCGTCTGTATATGAGCGCTGAGATGTTTTCCCCCATGCATTTGCACGCGCTTCACATGTCTCTCATTATTTCCATTGGTTTACCACATGTAGTTACCAGTGTAATTACATACCAAGTGCTATTACATCCTTAATGCACGATCAGGGATACAACCACTCGTGCCCACCCCGTCCTGTCTTCAGGCACTTCGCATTCCCCCATGACGGCTGGGATGGGTGCACGGGTCGTCATCCCCGGTGCTGTACGCACGGCTTTTGTGGCGGGCGGCGTGGCCCGACCGGGGTCGACGTCGCGCGGCAGCGCTTGCCCGCGAGGGGTGCTCGATTTGGGGCTGTCGGCGAGGTCGAGTATTTCTCATGCTTCGTCCAAAATCCCCTTGCAGGAGGACACGCCCGAGCTAAAGTTAAGTCGGGCCTGTCCCCCTACAGGGGGGATTTTCGACGAAAAAAATACCCCCAAAATAGTAAAAAAATAGTCCTAACATAGTCTGGGGACTATTTTTTGAGTATTTTTTTGCCTTCTTGGGGTATTTTTTGGGGGTATTTATTTTTGTCGTCGGAAATCCCCCTGCAGGAGGACACGCCCGGCCTAGAGCCAGCCCCCTGGTGGTTTGTGTGGGGCTTCGCTCGGGCCTCCGGCGGCCGCTCGGCACGGTCCCGGGGCGCCCCCGGAGCGCCCTCGGCGAGGCGCAGCCACTTGGCAGGCACCTCGAGGCTCGGGCCAGACGAAAGGGGGGGATAGGGAAGGAGGAGGAGGAGGAGGAGGAGGAGGAGGAGGAGGAGGAGGAGGAGAAGGAGGAGGGAGGAGGAGGAGGAGGGAGGAGGGAGGAGGGAGGAGGAGGAGGAGGAGGAGGAGGAGAAGGAGGAGGAGGACAAGGAGGAGGAGGGTTGACGAAAGGGGGGGATTGGGGAAGGGGGGGTTACGAAATCTGCTGCATGCAGCTGGTTTCGGCCACACCGAGGGGCCCATTCCTCGACACGTGGCCGCATCCGGCGCCGGGAGGCGCCAGGAAGAGCAGCCACGCGAGCTGATTCTCAAACACCCCCTTTGCTATCCCTCCCGTTCGCCCGGCCCGAGAGGCCGGAAAGCCGCCGAGAGCCAACGACGATCCTCGAAAAAAAGCGGGTTCTCGAAACTTCGTGGCCCCTCCAGTGTTCCCTCGTCGCCAGCTGCCCCCTCATCAGTGGGTGGTCGAGCCCAGCGGCGCCGCGGTCTATTTCTGGGCCTTCTTCGCTCCCCCTCTCCCCCTTGGTCCGCGCCACGGCAGGGCGCGGCATCACCGTCGAAGCCGATGACGAGGATGGGCAATGTTCCCAAGGGTATACCCTTACATGAAGCCGGGCATGTCTTTCTACAGGAGGAACACCAAACATATTGCATAATAATAGTCTGGACGCGAGTTTTTGATTCTTTTCGATTTAGTTTCGACAATTCTTTGACTACTGCCATTTTTCTTCCTACATCCGCCTGTAGGAGGGAGGACATGCCCGGCCTAACTTGCCTTCTCGATCCGTCCCTGACCCCTTTCGCTGGCCCCTGGGGTCTGGGGAGGAGGAGGATTTCGAACAATTTCGTCGGAAGGAGGCGTCCTGGGAGGCCGCGGGCAGCAGCAACTGGTGCGGCCAGTCCAACAAAGCTATGTATCGAAGGCGCCTGCGGCGAATCACCGCCGCCACCGGATGCTTTGAAGAGTCTACGTGACCGAGCGTAGCAGGCAGAGGTCGGCCAAGCTGTCGGACTACGTGGTCCCCCAACTGCTGTTGAAGCCCTTCAGAGACCACGGGGGCGAGAATGAAGAATAGGAGGAGAAGGAGGAACATAGAGGTGGAGGAGAAAAAAGGCTTCTTGGGAGCCTCTTGGGGCACTCTTGTGACCGCCTGGGGGTTCCTGGGAGCCTCTTGGATGCCTCTTGGGGGGTTCCTCGGGCCTCTTGGGGCCTTTGGAGGCTCCTTGGTCGGCTTTTTGACAGTCTCAGAGCGTTCCTGGCCCGTCTGTTGCCGTCGGAAGCCTTTTTACGGGCCTCTTTGGGCCGATTTGGAGCTCTTTTCGGACGCTTCAGGGCCGTCTTCGAGACCATCTTGCGCGGCGAGGGTCTCGGGGCCGTCATGGAGGCTCTTTTGGGGCCGTCTTGGGGGCCTCCTGGGCCGTCAGGGGACCATCTCGGAGGCCTCTTGGGTGCTCTTGGGCGCTGTTGGGGTCATCTCGGTGGCCTCTGGGGCCGTCTTTGCCGTTGGAATGTCGAAAATGAGTAGGAGCCCAAATCTTTTGAAAACCTTAGGAACATCGCTGATGTTGGCCTCTTTCGGGTCTTCCTGCAGTCTTGGAGGCCTCTTGGGCCATCTTGGAGGCCTTTGGGTCAACTTGAGGCCCTACTAGGCCGCTTTAGGTACACCTTGGGCTGCGCTGGATACATTTTCCGGCCATCTGGGACCCTGTTGGGGCCATGAGCGCCGTCTTGGAGGCCATCTTGACCATCTTGGAGGCCATCTTGGGGCCGTCTCTGGGAGAACACCCACGACCCAGCAATGCTCCCATTCCTTCTCGGTGGCAAGCGCGATCGGCCGACACGCCAGGCACCTCTTTGATAATTCAACCGGGGGCGGCGGATCGAAGACGCCTACGGCGAATCACCGCCGCCCCCTGTCTTTTTGGAAGCGCCTATGTGGCCGAACGTTGAGGCCATACCTGCCAAGCTATCGGACTATGTGTTCCCCGAGTCGGTTTGGAAAGTCTTCGGGGAACACGTGGGCATCTTGAAGGTCATCTTGGCCGTCTGGAGGCCATTTTGACCCTTTCGGGCCTTCTTGGAGGACGTCTTAAAGGCCTCCTGTGCCGTCTTGGGGGCCATCTTGAGCGTCTTGGAGACCTCTTGGCCTGTGATGGGGGCCTCTTGGGGCCGTGTCTTGGGCCTCCTGGGCGATCTTTGGGGGCACTTGGGCCGCCTCGGGCCGTCGGAATGCAGAAAAAACGCAAATGCCACAATCCTTCAACACCTCATAGGAAATCAGTGAATTTGGCCTTTTCGGCCCTTCCTGGAGGCCTCTTGGGCCGTTTTGGGCCATCTTAGGGCCATGTTCGGCCGTCTTAGTGGGCTCCTGGTCCGTCTGACGCCGTCGGAAGTCGTTTGGGGGGCCTCTCTGGGCCGACTTGGGGCCCTCTTGGAACGCTCCAGGGCCGTCTTGGAGGCCATCTTGGGCGCCTTAAAGGCCTCCTGTGCCGTCTTGGGGGCCTCTTGGGGCCGTCTTGGGGGTCTCTTGGGCCGTTCTGGGGCCATCGTGGAGGCCTCTTGGGCGATCTTTGAGTGATCTTTGGGGACTCTTGGGCCGTCTCGGGCCGTCGGAAGGCCGAAACGATGCAACTGTCAAAATCCGTCGAAGTCCCCCGGAAAAACAATGTTTTTGGCCTCTTCTGGCCTTCCTGGAGGCCCTCTGGGGGCCTCTTTGGCAGTCTTGGGCTAGCTTCGAGCCAACTTCGCCCATCTTGGTGGGTTCCTGGCACGTCTGACGCCGTCGGGAGCCGTCTTGGGGGCCTTTCTGGGCAGATTTGGGGCCCTCTCGGGGCGCTTCGGGTCCGTCTTGGAGGCCATCTTCGGCATCTTGGAGGGCATATTGGGCGTGCTGGAGGCCTCTTGGGCAGTCTTGGGGCCTTCTTGGGGCTGTCTTGGGGGCGTCTTGGGCCGTCATGGGGCCATCTTGGAGGCCTCTTGGGCGATCTTGGGAGCCTCTTGGGGGCCTCTTGGGCCGTCTTGGGCCGTCGGAAAGCCGAAAAGGCGCAAATGCCAAAATCCTTCAAAAACCTACGGAACATCCATGATTTTGGCCCTTCCGGGTTTTCCTGGAGGACGTCTTGGAGGGCTCTGGGGCCGTCTTGGAGGCCTCTTGCGGGCCTTTTGGGCCGTCGTAGACCATCTTGAGGCCATCTTGGGCCGTCTTGGGTGCATCTTGGAGCCATCTTAGACGTCTTTGAGGCCATCTTGGCTGTGTTGGAGGCATCTTGGAGGCCATCCTGGGCCATCTTGGCCGTCTTGGAGGCCATCTTGGGCCAACTTGGGGCAACACAGGTATTGACGTATGTTTTCGGGAATCTCCCGGGACCCCGGCGGGACGGGCCGAAGCCCCAGGGGGAGTTTTTTGGGAAAAAGAGCCAAAACGATAGGATTCGGCACGCCAGGCACCCCTGCGATGAATCGACAGGGGGCGGCGGATCTGGTGGCCTGCGGCCCATCCCGCCACCGTTCCAAGGGGCCTTTCTGCATGCTCCTTGGGGGTGGCCTCTTGGAGGCTTCTTGGGCCCCCTCGGGGCCTCTCGGGCGCCCCTGGGGCGTCTTGGGGGGGCCTCCTGGAGGCCTGCTGGAAGTCTCTGGGGCCATATTGGGTGGACACAGCGGGGCAGTTCTCGGGGGCCCTTCCAGCGCCCTTCTTGGCATCTCCTGGGGCCATCCTGGAGGCCTGCTGGAAGGCGGGGGCCTCTCCAGTTCCCCTCTTGGGGCCCCTCCTTGTGGCCTCTGTGGGCCCCTGTGGCCTCTCTTCGGGGCCGCGTGGCCGGGCCTCGGCAGACCTTGGGGGTCCTCTCGGGCCGTCCTGGGCGCGCGCACGGACCGAGAAGGCGAGCGCGCGAACACGATCCCTCGCCCTCATTCTTCCAGACCTTCCGTGCTGACCTTCCACACTCTTGCGCTTCCTGAGATGCTGAGTTGTCTTGCGCTTCCCGATGCTTTCAATAGTTTCAATGCACCACCTTCCGCGCCTTCCGCAGAGGTCGGAAGGTACGGAAGATGGAAGTGGAGGGATCGCGCAGCGACTTTCACTGATGTTTTAGACCAGGCCACGTCCCGGGGCACGCAGGGCAGCCCAAGACATCCCGAGAGGGGCCCCCGAGCGCGCCAGAGCGGCCCCCAGGGGCCGCACCCGGGGCACGCGGGAGGTGCCGGGCTCCCTGCGAGACGTGCCGGGGGCCCTTCGGGAAAGCCGCGACCCAAGGCCCCTGATAGTATCAGGGGCCTTGGGTCGCGGTTGGTGTCCGCCGCGTTGGCGACGCACTCACCAAATTGCCCCCTTGCGAGGGCGACGTGCACGCTCGAGAGGACGGCTGGCCCTTTCGGCGGCCGACGCACGGGCGACGCATGCGCGACGCACCTCTTGTCGCGAAGGGGGGGGGGGTCAGCACGCCGGTCGTCTTACTAGGCCTGAACACCTGATACGGTCGAAAGTCGGGGGCATGGGGGCGGGCCCTCGCAGAGCGTCCATCTGTTCCACGGTGAAGGCTTCCTATAGGGGGCAGGTCGGTGCGCGGCTCTTCGGCCGCGACTTGCGTGGGTCCGTGACGCAGCAGTCCTGATTCCATTTGGGCGATGTCGGGTACCCCCGGGCGCCTGCCTCTTTGCATGCTGCGACACTCCACCCAGTGCCTTGCGGCACGGTCCCAGGCATCCGACGATGTTCGGAAACTCGGAGGTTGATAGACCTCCTACCCTGACGTCGATTAGCGAATTGGCCGCCTTCGGTTCGCGAGAGGGTGTCGCGTCTGTTATTTGTGCGGGTCCATGTCCGTCGGTTTCGGTCTTAGGTCTGTTTCATTAAAAGGTGGTTTACGAAAGGGAGGTTTGTCCACCGCCGAGAAACTGGGCGAGGGCTGGCAAATCCGTGGCTACTAAAACGGTTTTCCCCGAAGGAAAAACAAATTCCCGGAATCAAGCTCAGCGCGCTACACATAGTAACCGGGCTGCTTCCCGGCAGGGAAAAAAACGAAACACTTTCCCGAAGCTGCGTTTTTGGCACCCACGGAATTACCTGCCTTCGCTTGTCCCCTGCACCTCCATCTTCCATACCTTCCGACCTCTGCGGAAGGCGCGGAAGGTGATGCATGAAAACGGTTGGAAACCTCGGGAAACGCAGGAAAAGTCAGCGTTTCACGAGGCGCAAGAGTGTGGAAGGTCAGCACGGAAGGTCTGGAATAATGAGGGCGAGGGTCTTGTGAGCGGTGACATTTTCCCATAACGATCCGACGCCTTCCTCGGGGCTTGGATCCGCTTCTTGCAGGGCCCGGGGCGGCCCCCGGGGCCACGGCTGCCTGGAGACGCGCCGGGGCTGAGCAAGAACGGATCGTCGGACGCTTGTCAGGAGGGGAAAAACACACAGACACAATGAATCGTCGACTCCCAGGAAAAGATGGGAAAATATGGGAAGTGGGGGGGAAGACAAAAACCCGGAAAATATAGGGAAATAACGGGAATCCTTTTATTTGTGTGTATTTATTTGTGTGTTCTGGGGCCCCTTCAGTCTGGGGTGGCGGATAGCTCGTCGGACGGCGCTGGCGCGAGCGGGTGGGAGTACGATCCCCATCCCACTGGTGGCTGGCGATGGTGCCCGATCACCCTGGAGCAGTGCTGGGCGCGGTGCATCGCGCGGGGCGGCTGCGTCTCCGTCTACTTCACCCGGGGCCTGTCGGGCGACTGCTGCTTCCCGAGCAGGGCCGCGTGCTCCGGCAGCGACCACCCTGGCACCACCGCCGTGGGCACCACCTACACGCTGCGCGCCGCGGCACCGACCCAGGTCGAGGCAGAAACAGTGGCACGAACAAACACTTTCGTGAGTCCGGGCGGATTCCTCGGATCGGTGCCGGGCCCCCCCGCGGCGCTTCTGGCGGCGTCCCTGGAGTGCTCCGCGAGCCAGAGAGGGGGGTCAGTTCTGATCCTAGAAAGGAGCTCCACGCGGACTTCCCCCCAAAGTTTATGTTTGTGCAGTTCTGTCCCTTGAGATCCGACATCCCAACATGTGCAACATCGTTCAATCGATTCGACTTGGGCCCCAGATCCCACCTTTTTCGCTGCAGTCCCCGAGCCCGATCGTTCCGTGAGTGGCCAGGGGCCGAAATACGCCAACGTCGCCTGTTGCGACACCACATGCGACGCCAGGATTCGTGTCGGGGTCGGCCCAACCCTTGAGGTTCTTGGGTCGTAGCTCGGCTCCTTGGCGGCTGTTCGGGACGAGTCTGGCACCCCGGGGGCGCCCTCGGCGCGGCGCAGCTGCTGGGAAGCATGCCGAGGCTCGAAAACCGTCGAGTATCGAAGACAATGCCCGAAAACCTCCTGCTCCTCCTCCTCCTCCTCCTCCTTCTGCTCCTCCTCCTGCTCCTCCTCCTGCTCCTCCTTCTCCTCCTCCTCCTCCTGCTCCTCCTCCTCCTCCTCCTCTTCCTTCCCCTCCTCCTCCTCCTTCTCCTCCTCCTCCCCCTCTTCCTCGAGCCTCGACGCCAGGATCTCAGGCTGGCACCGTGGTTTCTGTTCCCGGCCGAGGGCGCCAGCCGGAGCGGCGAGCAGGACCTGCTCGGCTCGGGCGGAGGGGACACCGGCGACGCCGGCGGGGTCGGCGAGGCTCCGGGGCCGCGAGAGGCGTCGGGCGAGGGCGGCCCCGAAGGTCAGAGAATCGAAGAAGGGAACAACACATAAGTCAGAGCGTGAATTTCCTACCCCGCTTCCCAGGCAAATCCAAGTCATACCACGCGCCTCCTCGTCAAGCGGCCTGACCAGTACAGGCCGTAGTTTGGCGTCGCTTGGTATCTCTTGGAAGCGAGGGTGGTCAAAAGCGGGGTAGGTCTGTTTGCCCCCTAATAAGCATAAACTGTTGGCGCTCCGCGCGGACTGATGCTTCATCATGGTCCACCCCACTGGGGCAGGTGCACGCCACTGAGGCAGGATCTCTGGCGGCAGGGTTCACCATCGTCGGAACCATCCCCACCCCCACTGTGGCATGGGTAAGTTTCGAAGAAGACCGAGCGCTGCAAACATGAACTTCCCACGCTCCGCGCGGATTTCTTGGATCTGCGCTGGGCCTCCCCGGTGGCGCCTCCAGCGCCGCGCCTGGCGCGCTCCGCGCGCCAGGGAGGGGGGTCCAGCGCAGCTCCAAGAAATCCGCGCGGAGCGCCAAAAGTTTATGGTTCTGTTTTTTTCCTGCTTCTGGAGAAGGAAAATGTACTGCTGTGGTAGGTTCATGCGGCGTTGGCGCGCTGGAGACGCCGGCAAAGGCGTTCAAGGTTGAATTCTGCGACGCGGAAGCACCGAGGGACAAGTTGAGGCCACTGGACCCGACGGAGTTCAACCTCGAACGATCCCAGCCGCGATCGATTCAAGGTTGAACAACCGACACGGCGTCGAAAACCTTTGCGCGCGCTGGCGCCGCGCGAACCTACTTACCGTACCGCTGCCTCTGCCTCGCTTCTGGGCCTCCTGGGAGGCCCTCGTCGCCACACACGCCTGGATTCTTCTCGATATTCTGGTCAGCACGCCACCAGGAGAGGTCCGAGGGGCACGGTAGGTTCGCATCGTGTCGACCAGCGCTGGCGGCGACCCCGTCGCTGGCGTGCAACGTGGAACGCCGCCAGCGACCGAGAATCGGTCGATGTTGAACGATCGGACGTTTTGGAAATTGCCGATCGTTCAATATTGAACGATCCTCGCGGCTTCAGTCACCACCCACTGGACCACCCCAACCCAGCCCGAAGGCCCCACTTGGCCCTCCATTCCCGGCGCGGCGGGGGGCGCCGTCGGGGAACCTAGAAGAAGCACAGAAGGAACCCGCACCCCACCCCCAACCCGACGTTGAGATCTTCGGGTTAGGCTGGGGTGGTATCTGGCAGGCCGTCATTCTGGAACCAGCGCCAGGGTCGGCACGACGCGGCTCTGCCGCAGCAGCACCACTGTTACAGCCTTCCGGTTCCCCAGGCGGCGCGCAGCCGGCGCCGGCGCCGGCGGAGGGGGGCCTTTGGCCAGGCCCCTGCCGCGCCGCCCGCCAGCCTGCTGCGCTGCCCGTCCCGTGGTGTGTGTGTGTGTGCGTGCGTGCGTGCGTGCGTGCGTGCGTGTGCGCGTGTGTGTGTGTGTGTGTGTGTGTGTGTGTGTGTGTGTGTGTGTGTGTCGCGCTCCTCCTCCTTCTCCTCCGTACGTTGCGGCCTCAATTTGCATACAGCGTGTCCCCTGTTGCCACTCTGCCAGAGCAGTCACCTTCTGCCCAGCCGCCGACGCAAAAAAGTGTGTCTGTTTGTGTGTGTGTGTGTGCGTGTGTGTGTTCCCAGATCTCCCGCGGCAGGGGTCATCATCATCCATCCCTCGCAGTTGATTGAAACGCCGCGACTTCGACACTCAGGAATCACGCTCCCGCTTCGAACTTCCTCACTGTTTGCTTGGGAATCGCGCTGTAGCTCGAGACTTCCCCAGTGAGTCATGCAGGACTGATGCTTCATCATGGTCCACCCCACTGGGGCAGGTGCACGCCACTGGGGCAGGATCTCTGGCGGCAGGGTTCACCATGCTCGGAACCATCCCCACCCCCACTGTGGCATGGGTAAGTTTCGAAGAAGACCGAGCGCTGCAAACATGAACTTCCCACGCTCCGCGCGGATTTCTTGGATCTGCGCTGGGCCCCCCCAGTGGCGCCTCCAGCGCCGCGCCTGGCGCGCTCCGCGCGCCAGGGAGGGGGGTCCAGCGCAGCTCCAAGAAATCCGCGCGGAGCGCCAAAAGTTTATGGTTCTGTGCTTCTTTTTTTCTGCTTCTGGAGAAGGAAAAGGTACTGCTGTGGTAGGTTCATGCGGCGTTGGCGCGCTGGAGACGCCGGCAAAGGCGTTCAAGGTTGAATTCTGCGACGCGGAAGCACCGAGGGACAAGTTGAGGCCACTGGACCCGACGGAGTTCAACCTCGAACGATCCCAGCCGCGATCGATTCAAGGTTGAACAACCGACACGGCGTCGAAAACCTTTGCGCGCGCTGGCGCCGCGCGAACCTACTTACCGTACCGCTGCCTCTGCCTCGCTTCTGGGCCTCCTGGGAGGCCCTCGTCGCCACACACGCCTGGATTCTTCTCGATATTCTGGTGAGCACGCCCCCAGGAGAGGTCCGAGGGGTACGGTAGATTCGCATCGTGTCGACCAGCGCTGGCGGCGACCCCGACGCTGGCGTGCAACGTGGAACGCCGCCAGCGACCCAGAATCGGTCGATGTTGAACGATCGGACGTTTCGGAAATTGCCGATCGTTCAATATTGAACGATCCTCGCGGCTTCAGTCACCACCCACTGGACCACCCCAACCCAGCCCGAAGGCCCCACTTGGCCCTCCATTCCTGGCGCGGCGGGGGGCGCCGTCGGGGAACCTAGAAGAAGCACAGAAGGAACCCGCACCCCACCCCCAACCCGACGTTGAGATCTTGAGATCTTCGGGTTAGGCTGGGGTGGTATCTGGCAGGCCGTCATTCCGGAACCAGCGCCAGGGTCGGCACGACGCGGCTCTGCCGCAGCAGCACCACTGTTACAGCCTTCCGGTTCCCCAGGCGGCGCGCAGCCGGCGCCGGCGCCGGCGGAGGGGGGCCTTTGGCCAGGCCCCTGCCGCGCCGCCCGCCAGCCTGCTGCGCTGCCCGTCCCGTGGTGTGTGTGTGTGTGGGCGTGTGTGTGCGTGCGTGCGTGCGTGCGTGCGTGCGTGCGTGCGTGCGTGCGTGTGTGTGTGTGTGTGTGTGTGTGTGTGTCTGTGTGTGTGAGCGTGAGTGCGTGTATGTGCTCCGTGTGTGTGTGTGTGTGTGTTTATGTGTGTGTGTGAGTGCGTGCGTGCGTGCGTGTGTGTGTGTGTGTGTGTGTGCGTGCGTGCGTGCGTGCGTGCGTGCGTGCGTGCGTGCGTGCGTGCGTGTGTGCGTGCGTGCGTGCGTGCGTGCGTGCGTGCGTGCGTGCGTGCGTGCGTGTGTGTGTGCGCGCGTGTGTGTGTGTTTATGTGTGTGAGTGCGTGCGTGCGTGCGTGCGTGCGTGCGTGCGTGCGTGCGTGCGTGTGTGTGTGTGTGTGTGTGTCGCGCTCCTCCTCCTCCTCCGTACGTTGCGGCCTCAATTTGCATACAGCGTGTCCCCTGTTGCCACTCTGCCAGAGCAGTCACCTTCTGCCCAGCCGCCGACGCAAAAAAGTGTGTCTGTTTGTGTGTGTGCGTGTGTGTGTTCCCAGATCTCCCGCGGCAGGGGTCATCATCATCCATCCCTCGCAGTTGATTGAAACGCCGCGACTTCGACACTCAGGAATCACGCTCCCGCTTCGAACTTCCTCACTGTTTGCTTGGGAATCGCGCTGTAGCTCGAGACTTCCCCAGTGAGTCATGCAGGACTGATGCTTCATCATGGTCCACCCCACTGGGGCAGGTGCACGCCACTGGGGCAGGATCTCTGGCGGCAGGGTTCACCATGGTCGGAACCATCCCCACCCCCACTGGGGCATGGGTAAGTTTCGAAGAAGACCGAGCGCTGCAAACATGAACTTCCCACGCTCCGCGCGGATTTCTTGGATCTGCGCTGGGCCCCCCCAGTGGCGCCTCCAGCGCCGCGCCTGGCGCGCTCCGCGCGCCAGGGAGGGGGGTCCAGCGCAGCTCCAAGAAATCCGCGCGGAGCGCCAAAAGTTTATGGTTCTGTGCTTCTTTTTTTCTGCTTCTGGAGAAGGAAAAGGTACTGCTGTGGTAGGTTCATGCGGCGTTGGCGCGCTGGAGACGCCGGCAAAGGCGTTCAAGGTTGAATTCTGCGACGCGGAAGCACCGAGGGACAAGTTGAGGCCACTGGACCCGACGGAGTTCAACCTCGAACGATCCCAGCCGCGATCGATTCAAGGTTGAACAACCGACACGGCGTCGAAAACCTTTGCGCGCGCTGGCGCCGCGCGAACCTACTTACCGTACCGCTGCCTCTGCCTCGCTTCTGGGCCTCCTGGGAGGCCCTCGTCGCCACACACGCCTGGATTCTTCTCGATATTCTGGTCAGCACGCCCCCAGGAGAGGTCCGAGGGGTACGGTAGATTCGCATCGTGTCGACCAGCGCTGGCGGCGACCCCGACGCTGGCGTGCAGCTTGGAACGCCGCCAGCGACCCAGAATCGGTCGATGTTGAACGATCGGACGTTTCGGAAATTGCCGATCGTTCAATATTGAACGATCCTCGCGGCTTCAGTCACCACCCACTGGACCACCCCAACCCAGCCCGAAGGCCCCACTTGGCCCTCCATTCCTGGCGCGGCGGGGGGCGCCGTCGGGGAACCTAGAAGAAGCACAGAAGGAACCCGCACCCCACCCCCAACCCGACGTTGAGATCTTGAGATCTTCGGGTTAGGCTGGGGTGGTATCTGGCAGGCCGTCATTCCGGAACCAGCGCCAGGGTCGGCACGACGCGGCTTTGCCGCAGCAGCACCACTGTTACAGCCTTCCGGTTCCCCAGGCGGCGCGCAGCCGGCGCCGGCGCCGGCGGAGGGGGGCCTTTGGCCAGGCCCCTGCCGCGCCGCCCGCCAGCCTGCTGCGCTGCCCGTCCCGTGGTGTGTGTGTGTGTGGTGTGCGTGCGTGCGTGCGTGCGTGCGTGCGTGCGTGCGTGCGTGCGTGTGTGTGTGTGTGTGTGTGTGTGTGTGTGTGTGTGTGTGTGTCTGTGTGTGTGTGAGCGTGAGTGCGTGCGCGTGTGTGTGTTTATGTGTGTGTGAGTGCGTGCGTGTGGTTGTGTGTGTGTGTGTGAGTGTGCGTGCGTGCGCGTGCGTGCGTGCGTGCGGGTGTGTGCGGGTGTGTGCGTGTGTGTGGTGTATGTGCGTGCGTGCGTGCGTGCGTGCGTGCGTGCGTGCGTGCGTGCGTGCGTGCGTGTTGTGCGCGCGTGTGTGTGTGTGTGTGAGTGCGTGCGCGTGCGTGCGTGCGTGCGTGCGTGCGTGCGTGCGTGTGCGTGCGTGCGTGCGTGCGTGTGTGTGTGTGGGTGTGTGTGTGCGTGCTGCGTGCGTGCGTGCGTGCGTGCGTGCGTGCGTGCGTGCGTGCGTGGGTGCGTGCGGGGGTGTGCGTGTCTGTGCGTGTGTGCATGCGTGTCTGTGCGTGTGTGCGTGCGTGCGTGCGTGCGTTGGTGTGTGTGTGTGTCGCGCTCCTCCTCCTCCTTCTCCTCCATACGTTGCGGCCTCAATTTGCATACAGCGTGTCCCCTGTTGCCACTCTGCCAGAGCAGTCACCTTCTGCCCAGCCGCCGACGCAAAAAAGTGTGTCTGTGTGTGTGTGCGTGTGTGTGTTCCCAGATCTCCCGCGGCAGGGGTCATCATCATCCATCCCTCGCAGTTGATTGAAACGCCGCGACTTCGACACTCAGGAATCACGCTCCCGCTTCGAACTTCCTCACTGTTTGCTTGGGAATCGCGCTGTAGCTCGAGACTTCCCCAGTGAGTCATGCAGGACTGATGCTTCATCATGGTCCACCCCACTGGGGCAGGTGCACGCCACTGGGGCAGGATCTCTGGCGGCAGGGTTCACCATGGTCGGAACCATCCCCACCCCCACTGGGGCATGGGTAAGTTTCGAAGAAGACCGAGCGCTGCAAACATGAACTTCCCACGCTCCGCGCGGATTTCTTGGATCTGCGCTGGGCCCCCCCAGTGGCGCCTCCAGCGCCGCGCCTGGCGCGCTCCGCGCGCCAGGGAGGGGGGTCCAGCGCAGCTCCAAGAAATCCGCGCGGAGCGCCAAAAGTTTATGGTTCTGTGCTTCTTTTTTTCTGCTTCTGGAGAAGGAAAGGTACAGCTGTGGTAGGTTCATGCGGCGTTGGCGCGCTGGAGACGCCAGCAAAGGCGTTCAAGGTTGAATTCTGCGACGCGGAAGCACCGAGGGGCAAGTTGACGCCACTGGACCCGACGGAGTTCAACCTCGAACGATCCCAGCCGCGATCGATTCAAGGTTGAACAACCGACACGGCGTCGAAAACCTTTGCGCGCGCTGGCGCCGCGCGAACCTACTTACCGTACCGCTGCCTCTGCCTCGCTTCTGGGCCTCCTGGGAGGCCCTCGTCGCCACACACGCCTGGATTCTTCTCGATATTCTGGTCAGCACGCCCCCAGGAGAGGTCCGAGGGGTACGGTAGGTTCGCATCGTGTCGACCAGCGCTGGCGGCGACCCCGTCGCTGGCGTGCAACGTGGAACGCCGCCAGCGACCCAGAATCGGTCGATGTTGAACGATCGGACGTTTCGGAAATTGCCGATCGTTCAATATTGAACGATCCTCGCGGCTTCAGTCACCACCCACTGGACCACCCCAACCCAGCCCGAAGGCCCCACTTGGCCCTCCATTCCCGGCGCGGCGGGGGGCGCCGTCGGGGAACTTTGAAGAAGCACAGAAGGAACCCGCACCCCACCCCCAACCCGACGTTGAGATCTTCGGGTTAGGCTGGGGTGGTATCTGGCAGGCCGTCATTCCGGAACCAGCGCCAGGGTCGGCACGACGCGGCTCTGCCGCAGCAGCACCACTGTTACAGCCTTCCGGTTCCCCAGGCGGCGCGCAGCCGGCGCCGGCGCCGGCGGAGGGGGGCCTTTGGCCAGGCCCCTGCCGCGCCGCCCGCCAGCCTGCTGCGCTGCCCGTCCCGTGGTGTGTGTGTGTGTGTGCGTGCGTGCGTGCGTGCGTGCGTGCGTGTGCGCGTGTGTGTGTGTGTGTGTGTGTGTGTGTGTGTGTGTGTGTGTGTGTGTGTGTGTGTGTGTGTGTGTGTGTGTGTGTGTGTGTGTGTGTGTGTGTGTGTGTGTGTGTGTGTGTGTGGTGTGTGTGTGTGTGTCGCGCTCCTCCTCCTTCTCCTCCGTACGTTGCGGCCTCAATTTGCATACAGCGTGTCCCTGTTGCCACTCTGCCAGAGCAGTCACCTCTGCCCAGCCGCCGACGCAAAAAAGTGTGTCTGTTTGTGTGTGTGCGTGTGTGTGTTCCCAGATCTCCCGCGGCAGGGCATCATCATCCATCCCTCGCAGTTGATTGAAACGCCGCGACTTCGACACTCAGGAATCACGCTCCCGCTTCGAACTTCCTCACTGTTTGCTTGGGAATCGCGCTGTAGCTCGAGACTTCCCCAGTGAGTCATGCAGGACTGATGCTTCATCATGGTCCACCCCACTGGGGCAGGTGCACGCCACTGGGGCAGGATCTCTGGCGGCAGGGTTCACCATGGTCGGAACCATCCCCACCCCCACTGGGGCATGGGTAAGTTTCGAAGAAGACCGAGCGCTGCAAACATGAACTTCCCACGCTCCGCGCGGATTTCTTGGATCTGCGCTGGGCCCCCCCAGTGGCGCCTCCAGCGCCGCGCCTGGCGCGCTCCGCGCGCCAGGGAGGGGGGTCCAGCGCAGCTCCAAGAAATCCGCGCGGAGCGCCAAAAGTTTATGGTTCTGTTGATTCTCGTCGGAGCCATGCCCACCCCCACTGGACATGGGACGCACCAGGACATACTAGTACTATGTGTCCTCCTCGGAGGCGTGCGTCCGATCCGAGCTTATGGTATAACTTGAAGTAGATCACCATTTTGTAGTATATTGTTTCCCGAGCGGTACGGCCAGAAAAAGCGCTCGCCACGACGCATATACAATAATGTTCCTCGGTGCGCGCGTCGCCCCTGGGGGGGCAGAGGCACGCGCTGAACATTGAAAGCCGACGCCGCAGAACTAGCACGCACCTTGCAATGCCAGCGCAGCCGGCAGGAGCGTGAGCGCTCCTGCCAGGACTCGCCCAGGAGGGGCACGCACGTCGGGGGCATGGCCTGCAGCAGTCCACAGCAACAAAAAAAAACTCCACTTTCCTCTGGCCTCTCCCGCCCCCCATGATCATTTATCATCCCTCCTCTCCCTGGCATCGCTCGGACGTGTGTATTTTTGTTCCCCGGCGAGGACCCTTAAGGAACATCCTGGATCATCGAGCGAACAAAACACGCACGAAACCCAACAAAAACACGGGAAGTGGACGTCCGAGCGACGGCAAGTCTCGCATCCCACCTGCAAGTCTCTTCGCCTCATCGTCCTCTGCACCTTGTCCCACGACAGCTATGCTCCTCGTTCTCTACCCGCAGAGGCTCCCCATCCCCTCCTCGACCTCCGCCTCGTCCTCCTCCCTTTTCCTCTCTCCGTCTGCTCCTCCCATCGCTCCATATATTTCCCGTCCCTTGCGCCATCCCCTCTCCCCCCCTGCTCCTGCTTCTAATCCTCCGATGGCCACCTTCATGATCGCCCTGGTTGCCATGCTCCTTCTCGTCTCTCCCCCATATCCCCCGTCTTCGCCCCTTTCACCCCTAAGTTGTGTCCCTCTCATCCTGTCTCTTTCCCGTCCTCATCCTCCTCTCGCTTTTGGTCGTCGTCGTCGTCCGCATTGTCGTCGTCGGCGTCGACGTTGTCGTTTCCGTCGTGGTCAGTCTTTTCTTCATCCCTCGTTGTATCCTCCCCGACCTGCCGATGCTG
>CAUYUJ010005401.1:35000-61694 GCA_963575745.1 Prorocentrum cordatum
CTACTACTACTACTACTACTACTACTACTACTATTACTAGTACTACTACTACTACTACTACTACTACTACTACTACTACTACTACTACTACTACTACTACGACTACGACTAGTACTACTACTGCTACTACTACTACTCCACGTCCTCCACTACTACTACTAACCCTATCTAAATACTACTACCATTACTTCGACTACTACTACTCTAATACTACTACTACTACTACTACTACTACTACCTACCTACCACTACTACTTACTACTACTACTACTACTACTACTACTACTACTACTACTACTACTCTACTACTACTACTACTACTACTACTACTACTACTACTACTACGACTACTACTACTACTACTACTACTACTACTACTACTACTACTACTACTACTACTACTACTACTACTACTACTACTACTACTACTACTACTACTACTACTACTACTACTACTACTACTACTACTACCTACTACTACTACTACTACTACTACTACTACTACTACTACTACTACTACTACTACTACTACTACTACTACTACTACTACTACTACTACTACTACTACTACTACTACTACTACTACTACTACTACTACTACTACTACTACTACTACTACTACTACTACTACTACTACTACTACTTACATTACTACTACTAGACCCCGAACTTTATCATCTTTCGTTTTTTATGCTATGGGCATAGGGTTAGTAGCGGGAGTAGTGGCAGTAGTGGTAGTGGAGCTAGTGGGTAGTACTGGTAGCAGTTGTGGTGGAAGTACTTGTAGGAGTGGTCGTAGTCGTGGTCGTGGTAGTCATGGTCGTAGTGGTAGTAGTGGCAGTTGTAGGGAAGAGGGGAAGGAGGGAGGGGGAGGAGCAAGAAGAGTAGGAGGGAGAGGCTGAGGGCGACAAAAGAAAATCATTGTTTCACCTCAGCCCATGGCGTTATGAATGGCCGGCGTCCCTGCGCCAGCAAGGGGCATGTGAAAAGCGTGGCCTGGCTGGCGCCTTCTGGTTTTCATCCCTGAGGCACCCGGTCAGGACAGGGCGCCGGCGACTGCCAGAAAAGGGCGGCGATAGTGGGCAAAGCTTGGCGCGGCGAGCATTGCGGCGCAGCTCCTTTCAGGGAGCATTGTCTGCCACAAGTTTTTTTCAGGGAGCATGGCGCGCCACAGCTCCCTTTCAGAGGAGTTGGCGTGCCAGAGCCCCCTATCAGCGGAGCTGGCGGCGCCGCCGCCGCTCCTATCGGGGAGCACTCAGGCGCAGCTCCTGTCAGGGAGCATCCTCTGCCAGGGGCCCCTTTTAGGGAACGTGGCCTGCGCGCCAGAGATCCAGCTGAGTTGGCGTGCCAGGGCTCCCGATCAGGGGAGTCGGCGGCGCCGCTCCTCTCAAGGAGCAGTCCAGCGCGACTCTTTTTCCAGGGAGCCCGACAGGCCGAGGCCCGCATCAGGGAGCACGGCGCGCCACGCCAGAGCCCCAGGGGGCGTGGCGGCGCAGGTCTCCACCGGTGGGGTTCGGCATGGCGGTCGTGCGCGGGGCGCCCTTGCGAGGGAAGAGGGGCGCTAGTGCGCAACTCCGATGTGGGAGTAGCCAAGCCGCCGCTCCTCAGAGGAGCACTGGGCGCGGAGCAGCACAAGAGTATTCCCGCCGCTTCCAGCAAACGTCCGCCGGCTCCGGCAGAGAAGCCATGGCCCGCGACGCAGACAGAGGCGCGCAAGCCAAGAGGAGGCGGGGTGAGCACCATGGGCCAACACCTGATACTTTTTCTGTTGCAGAAACAAGCTTATGATTCATGAAAACAACAACCCCACTCAGCATGTGTCGGGTATAGCCAGGACCCCGGGTGAGGGGACCAGGTTAGTGATAGGGCCCCGGAGCCTTCGGATTGGCCAGAAGCACTAAACCAGGTTTGCCATAGCTGGTGTTCTTTCGGGTGACGGCAGTTCCGGTTAGCGGAAATGGGACGGGGGGGCGCCCCCGGTACAGATCACTAAACCAGGTTCCACTAAACCCAGTTCCATCGGGGACCCCCAAACGGGGCGGTGATCACACCGTGCGGTGAGTCGGTGGGGATTCGGGGTCACCGCTTGGTCTTGGGACTCGAGTCCTTCTCCGAGGACGTCTCGGGCGACTGGGGCCTCCGGGGTCCCAAACCCGTGCGGTGACGGACCGTGCGGTGAGGTCCGGGGGGATTCCAGGGTCACCGCACGGTCCGTCACCGCACCGCTTCGGGACTCCAAGTTCTACCGACGCCCGAGTGTGGGGGAACAGGCAACAATGAAGGGGCCCCAGGACACACAAATAAACATACACAAATAAACAGATTCCCCATATTTTCCTATATTTTCTGGGTTTCTGTCTTCCCCCCCACTTCCCATATTTTCCTATATTTTCCGGGGAATCGACGATTAATTGTGTCTGTGTGTTTTTTCCCCTCCTGAAACAAGTATGTTCGGACTGGTCGGCCAAACTGACCTCGGCCCGCCGAGCTCTGCGGGACTGCCCCCGGCGGGCCGGCCTCGGCCCGGCGCCGGGCGGAGGTCGGCCAGGCTGCTTTCGGCCTGGGCCGAGCTCCGCCTGGCCGAGTCCAGCCTGTCCGAGGTCCTTCCGGCCGGGTTTCGCCCGGCCGAGCCTCTCCGTTGTCCCAGGTCCCAATCCCCGATGCGTTCGACATGCCAGTTGAAGGCGCTTCCCCACGGGCTCGGGGTGTGCTCATTGCCACTCCAGGTCCCCCGCCGACTACATGACATGACTACGTGTGGCGTAATTCGTAGAGGCTTTCCTTTGCTTCCGCCAGCGCTTGGTGCGTAGGACTTGGGTGTCGGTTCGTACGCGCATGGCACGTTCGCGCATCGTGGCCCAGCCCCCTCCCCTTTCGCCCCCGTCAACCAGTGATGAATGTACGTGTGTGGAAGAGGGGGCTTGCTGAGAGTCTGAATTGGAGACGAAGTGGACGCCGCGGAAAATGATGCAGATGGCCGCGCGCGGCTGGCGGATTTGGGTGTGGGGATGCTACGCCGCTTTCTCGACTCTTCCCGGCGCGAGTGCGCGAGGATAATCGCGCATGCTCGCGCCGCCATCACAGATCACGACGGGATTTGGTCCGTCACTTGCCGCTTCCAGGGGCCCTCGCAGGGCCCAGGGGCCGTTAACAAAACAACTCGGGATGAAACGCCTGTCTCAGGGAAAGTTCTCCCATGTCACCCACTGCACTTCACCCTCGTCCTCATCCTTCTGGCCCCCCCCTCTCTCCTTTTCCCCCCGTGTCAAAGACGCGAAGATGGTCGCGCACTGGCCACTCCTGGGTGAGTTCCTTCAGGGGCGCGGCTGCGCCCTCGGGAAACGCACCTCCTCTCCTCCTCCTCCTCCTCCTCCTCCTCCTCCTCCTCCTCCTCCTCCTCCTCCTCCTCCTCCTCCTCCTCCTCCTCCTCCTCCTCCCCCTCCTCCCCCCTCCCCCTCCTCCTCCTCCTCCTCCTCCTCCTCCTCCTCCTCCTCCTCCTCCTCCTCCTCCTCCTCCTCCCCTCCGTCGGGCCCTCTCGTCGTCCATGGGCCGCGCCGCTCGACGGGCCCCGAGCGGAGCGCGGGGCCCCGACCCGTCCTCCAGCGGGGCGTGCCCCTCTACACGAGGAGTGTGCAGAAGTAGTCAAAACGTCGTCTGGGGACGATTCGTGCACTGCTGTCGGGGCCCTGAAGAAGGAACCCTTTTCGTTGGGGAGGGGCTCCGCGTTCCTCAGGTGTTTCGCAGCTTGCCTCAGGTTTTCCTCATGTCTTCGATCGGAAGGCGAAGTTTCACTTATGGAAGAAAGGGGGCCTCGTTCCTTATTTTGGGTTTCTTAGGTCAAGGCCCCGACTGTATTCAGAAGTAGTCAAAACGTAGTCTGGGGACGACTCTTGCACTACTGTTAGCCATTTGGGGGTATCTTTTGAGTACTTTGCATGTTTCGTATAGAATCCGCCTGCAGGAGGACACGCCCGACCTGAACCCATCCGCTTGCAGTCGGACCGGGGTGGAAAGAGATCGAAGTCGGCTCGGGAAGGGCACTTCGCGCGTGCGTCGCGGAGGAGGAAGAGGTACCCATACTGCTGCCCTTCCCGCGCTTTACGCCTTTCTTGGGCCTCCTCGGAGGCCCTCGCCGCCACCGCTGGATTCGCCTCGACGTTCTGGTCAGAAAGCACCCTGGGGGAGCTCTGGATCGAGGTCGCTTGGAGAGGGTCTCCTGCTGTTCTTGGGGTCCGTGGGGGTGTTCTCGCGTGCCGTGAGTCAGGAGGGAAAAAAACACACAGACACAATTAATTGTCGATTCCCCCGAAAATATGCGAAAATATGGGAAGTGGGGGGGAAGGCAAAAACCCAGAAAATATGGGAAAATATGGGGAATAGTTTTATTTGTGTGTATTTATTTGTGTGTCCTGGGGCCCCTTCCGTGAGGGAGGGTCGCCTCGCCTGCTCTTCGGCTTGGCCGACGGAGGGCCTCATGTTCTTCCGTGGATGCCCGGCTGTCCCGGGCGCCGTGGCGCACGGGCCAAGCAGGAGACGCCCGATGCGCGGGTGGCCGAGGCGGAGGGCGAGGAGGGGGAAGGACGAGGCAAGGGCTCCCTCGAGGGCGCGAAGTTATTCGCGCTTCGCGCTTCGCGGTCCTCGTTCCTTCTCCCCCCTCCTCCTCGTCCTCCTATTCTCCCTTTGGGAGGGCGGCGCGAGAGCGCGAAGTTATTCGCGCTTCGCGCTTCGCGCAGCGCGAAGCGCGAAGTTGGGAGCCCTAGGAGACGCCGGATGCGCGGGTGGACGAGGCGGAGGGCGAGGAGGGGGAAGGACGAGGACGGGAGGCAGAGCCCCGAATCATCAGGGGTAACTCGGGTCAGGGATAACTCGGGTTCGTTTTTCGGGAATCCAAACCCGAGTTACCCCGGACCCGAGTTATCCCGGATAACTCGGGCGTCCAGAGCCCCGAATCATCAGGGGTAACTCGGGTCAGGGATAACTCGGGTTCTTTTTTCGGGAATCCAAACCCGAGTTACCCCGGACCCGAGTTACCCCGGATAACTCGGACGAGGACGGGAGGCACGAGGAGGGGAAGGACGAGTTTGCCTGCCAGCCGAGAGCTGAGGGGTGGTTGGGGGGGGGGCCAGTTGGCACTGAAGACCCTCTCAGGTCATCCCCCCCCTTGCCCATTTCGTCCTCATCCTCCGACGCCGCGCCTGCCGCAAGGCCGCCGCTGGGAGAATTCTTGGGCGCCTTTTCGCATCCTGGTTGTGCTTTGGGCGCCTATGGTGACCTTCGCGCGCCTCTGTTCATGAAGCATACTACGATTCCCAATCCTCACAACGCGATGAATTCACGACCTATCCGATGTCCCTGGCCTTAATGTGTTCCCTCCAAGCGTGTGGTCGTGTTCGCTTGGTACATCTGCAACAACACCGTTCCACAACGTTGCTCACTTGGCTGGCCCTCCTAACTTCGGTCCCCTCCCGAAGGGCTAAGGATAGATATATATATATATATATATATATCTACACACGTATATAGTTAATTATGTATTTACTGCCTGTTTACGAGAACGCAGTTGTTGATGTTGTCGATTGAGTTTGGACGATGTGGACTCCATGAGCTTCCAGTCCAGTCCAAAAAACTAATCTATCTCTTGCTTGCCATCTTCAGATCCAGCGGCAGGCTCGGTCCAGCGAGCCCAGCCCGGCCGACCCTCGCCGGGCCGAGCCCGGCCTGGCCGAGCGCAGCCTGGCCGACCTCTCTGGGCCGAGCTCGGTGGCCGCCTGTCGAGGGGCGCCTCCTCGGCCAACCCCAATGGGGGCGCCCTGGGAGCCAGCCCTGGTCAGAGCCCCGAACCATCAGGGGTAGCTCGGGTCAGGGCTAACTCGGGCTCGTTTTTCGGGAATCCAAACCCGGGTTATCCCGGACCCGAGTTGCCCCGGCTAACTCGGGCGTCCAGCGCCCCGAATCATCAGGGGTATCTCGGATCAGGGCTGAATCGGGTTCCTTTTTCGGGAATCCAAACCCGAGTTACTCCGGACCCAAGTTACCCCGGATAAATCGGGCGGTCAGAGCCCCGAATCATCAGGGGTAACTCGGGTCAGGGCTGACTCGGGCTCTTTTTTCGGGAATCCAAACCCGAGTTACCCCGGACCCGAGTTACCCCGGATAACTCGGGCGCCCAACCTGGGCCTGAATAAGGAACACTTACTTTTCGAAAGGGGCTCGGTCGTTCCTTAGGTTTTGCATGCGTTTTTTCACAGTTCCTTATGCGTTAACTATTATGTATCGCTCCTTATGCGCTATTCCTTGGGATTAAAAGGGGCTTCGTTCCTTATTTATCGTTCCTTAGGTCAGGCCGATGATTGTAGGGTGCTCCAGCCGATGTTTGCTTCGATCACCAGGGGGAGCTTCGAGCACCAGGAGAGCACCGAATCGCAGGGGTGCCCAAGCGCCGGGCCCCGGGGGGTGGTGCTCGTGCGACGCGGCTTCGATCCTTTTCTGGGTGCTCGAGGTCATCCGTGGGATGTGGTCCTCGAGCACGATGGGCGCAGTACCACTCTGGGCACGCTTGGACGCCCTTCGCGGCAGGCTCTGCGCCCCCTATCCCCCTATCCACTCCTCCTCCTCCTCCTCCTCCTCCTCCTCCTTCTCCTCCTCCTCCTCCTCGTCCCCCTCCTCCTCCTCCTCCTCCTCCTCCTCCTCCTCCTCCTCCCTCCCCCTCCTCCCCCTCCCCCTCCTCCTCCTCCTCCTCCTCCTCCCCCTCCTCCCCGTGGCCCCCGCTCCCCGCGGCCGGCGGATACGTCTCCTTCGTGAACAGCGTGGCCGGCGGCGAGGCCATCAGCGTCGCCCTGTCCAAGGGCAAGCTCGAGGAGCTCGAGGCGAGGCAGCCCCTCCGGGGGCCGAGCGCCGAGGGTCGCGGCTCGAGCCCAGCCCCTCCTCCTCCTCCTCCCTCCTCCCCCTCCTCCTCCTCCTCCTCCTCCTCCTCCCCCTCCTCCTCCTCCTCCCCCTCCTCCTCCTCCTCCTCCTCCTCCTCTCCTCCTCCTCCCCTCCTCCTCCTCCTCCTGTTCGAGGCCGGTCGGAGGGGTCGAGGGTCGGGCTGCGAGGGCCGAGGATCGAGGGTCGAGGGCCGAGGGTCGAGGCTCGAGCCCAGCCCCTCCTCCTCCTCCCTCCTCCTCCTCCTCCTCCTCCTCCTCCTCCTCCTCCTCCTCCTCCTCCCCCTCCTCCCCCTCCTCGTCCTGTTCGAGGGCCGGCCGGAGGGGTCGAGGGTCGGGGCACCACGGGCGCGCGCCTCCCCGCCGCCTCTGCGCGCCGGGCGTGGCGGCACGGGCTGCCCTCGAGGGAAGAAGGCGCGGCGACCACGACCGGGGCGTCGCGGGATCGAGGGCGCGGCGAGGGCTCGAGTCGACCAGGCGTGAGAGTGACCTTTCGCCGGAGTGGCCTTGTGGGTGCGGGCCCCATTTGGGCCATTCTGTCGCTGATCTCGGGGCGGCAGTGGCGTCTCCCGCGCCTGCGTTTGGCCACCCCGCGGCCCCTAAGAGCCGCGCACCAAAGGTCACTCTTACCCAGGGTCACTTCTGCGTGTGGCCAATCGAGATTTTGCCACCCATAAAAATTGCACACAACGTAAGGGTTGAGAAAATCTTCTCGGTGGCCTCCGCAGGAGCAGTGCCACGGAAAACGCCCTGCTGCGTGGCTGTGCCGCTCCTGGGGTCACACCACCAAACCCACTGCTCCGAGGAGCGCACAGGCCCGCAGCCAGAAAGAAGCAGACACCATACCCCCAAGGGATCTGGCGGAAAAGGCGGAGCCTGATTCCAAGACCACCAGGAAGGATGGAGGATGATGATGACGATGGTTTGTCCTCCGGGAAAGGACCCCGCTGCACCATCATCCGCTGTCTGATGAACTGGAATGGTCTACAAGCCAATCCGCTGCCTCGAGCTCTGAGCGCGCTTTTGCGGACGCATGCCCGAAAGCAGTGGGACCGCGCCAACCGCCCGAGTAAAACGAAGCAGTTGGGCCGCCCATTTGCAGGGCGTCCGAGGCCCAGCCTCGACGGAAAGCATGCGTGCCCCAGGCGGCGGGCCCTTCGAGACCGAGGCTAGCCGCGCCCAGTTTCAAAAGGGCAAGCGACTCTGCGTACGTGACATGAGCAAACGGGATGAGCGCTGGCACCCCCTGCGCTTTCAGCGGGCACACACCACACCACACCGTGCCGAGAACACTGCATATGCATTGCCCCGTCACCTCAGCCGGCTCTTTAAAACATTTGCGCTTCATGTACGTAATTGTGATATCGGTTTTTCCCTTCTTCTCCACAAGCCGCACGGGCGCCAGCGCCGTGCCGCTCTTCATTGTAACGCAACGTGAAATGGCGGGCTACCGCCCAAGACCTGCTCACATCACTTCTGCTGGCCTCGGCCGCCCAATTGCACAACAGACGCGTCTGCCGAACAGAAGCGCGCATCCTCTTGCGCCTCACCGTGGGGTCCGTTGCTTTCTGCGCACCCCGAACCAACCGCGCCGTTTCGGAGAGGACTCCAGCGCCGGAAAAGAGTCACAAAACAGTTGAAAGTAAATTCGTTCGGCGGCCACGGCGGCTGCCGCGTCAGAGCAGCCGCATGCCCCCACAGCTGCACCGCCGACGCGTACGTGCCAGCACTCCGGCGCCACCCTTGGAATTCCACCCAGCAGGCGTGCTGCGCAAGCCGAGCCTCAGATAGCTGCTGGCCTCTTGCTCGCGCCAGCTCCTCCGTGGGCGTGCCCACGGGCGTCTGCACAGGACAACCGCCCTGCTGAGCAAGCCTGCGAATGGCCATCGCTAGCACCGCCCGCGGTGGCGACGACCTCGCCTGCTTTGCCTCCGCAATCATGGCCAGCGCTGTTGCCGCCGCCTCCGTTGTCTCAGCCACCACCGGACAGCTCGGCGCAGCCGAAATGTTAGACGACACGTTCGGCTTCAAAGCTGTCCGAGGGCATTTCCCAGGGCGCGGCGCAACAGGATGGACCGTTTCCCGGCGAACCGCCGACGCGCAGACCTCCAGGAAGCGTTGCACGAGCGCTCTGTCCAGCCCTCGCAAGCCGGACCACAACTCTTGTGATTCTTGAGCAGACAGGTCGTTGAAATCACTTGAAGCAACAGCCCCTTCCTTGAGCAAAGCTGCGGCCACGCCTTCAGCGTCTGGGAGGGGTGTTTTTGCAGCCCCAGCGGCTCTCCTCAGTAAATCCGGAAACTCACCCAAGCAATCATTTTTGGAAGCAGATGGCCCCGATTGCTCTTGCTCTGCACTGGCCGTCTGGACGCCGGCGCCAGCACGTTCCACTTGCTCACGTTGCCATTTTATTCCTGCTGCCTTTGAGAAATCTCGAAGCCATGTGAAGGATACAACGCAAGCAATGAAAGTTCGAGCTGACGACGACGGAGCTGCAGAATTCGCTGGGCTTCTGCACGCAGCACTTCATGAATGCAACTGCAGCAATTCAACACGCCCTAAACAACGTGCGCATTTTTCTCAGCGCGCTAAACCTCACCCCAAGGAAGCCCCAGCGGCCACTGCCAGGCGACCTCCTTGAAACGCAAACGTTCGAGCGTGGCTCGGCTGTTGCTGGCCTTGCTCGCTCGTGTGGGGCCGTCTGCCAAGTTCAACGCAGATGGCACGTAATGGGCATGCATGAAAACATTTGCCCGTGCCAAATCGAGCGAAACTGATCCCAATACTGAATTGAGATCGGCCTGTCTGGAACTACCACGCAACAGTGTTTGCAGCGCAGCAGTGTTGTCAATGAACACCACTAGCTCTGGATGCTCAACAGATTGCTGCAAGAAAAAATGCACGCCGCACAACGCAGCGAGAAGCTCCCACAATGTTACTTGCGTACGCCGAGGCAACGCCCATGATCACGCGTTCGCCGGGACCTCCGCTGCTGCCCGCACGCGAGCGGCCGGGGTCACGAGCACAAAAGCAAGCCTCCCCCCGCCTGTAGCATCCGCATATGAAATGCACCGTTGGAGAACAGGCTGTCGAAGTTGAGCGAAAGCAGACGGATTGGAGCACAAGTATCGCGCCCACCAGAGTAGCGAATTACGCGCGCGCTGGGTGAGAGAAGGCTGGTTCCCTTTGCTGTGCCAGAAGAGCGGCGCGAGAACAACTCGCGCTCCCCTACCAAAGGCTGCGGTGGCCCCCCCAGCTTAAACGCCCAGCCAACTTAGCAGCCTGTGCAGGTGACAACGAATTGGTTTGCAGAGCCTGGCGAACCTGAGCTAGCCACTTGTTCTTTCTTAATCGCCGGTCCAGAACCAAATGCCGTCCTGGCTTGCTCGCGCCTCCACGCCTAAGACGACCATCTGTTCGGGCCCTGTGACAGCCTTGGAATCATCAAAACTCCACCCAAGCAGATCGATGATACCTTTCCTTGCAACTGCAGCCGCGTCTCGAGATGCCACAGCCACGTCGCCGCAAAATAAGTCGTCCACAAAACGTGGATATGGCACAAGGAACCCTACAGTCAGAAGTGCCTGGACAGCACTGCCGAAGCGATGCCACGCATAGCCCTACGCTCTGCCTCCGCCCACGTTGCAACTGCATGCTGCAAATGCTCAGTATGCATGGGCAGAGTCTTAGAAGCGGACTTGAACTCATCCTTCTTAAACAGGAAGGAGGCGCGCGCATCATTGCCTACACTCGCCCTCGCGATGCCGACGAGCGCGTCGAGCGAATCGCGGTGCATTTCTTCCGAGATTATCGTTACACTATTCACTCCATGTTGGGGCTCTCTTGGGCCGTCTGGGGGCGGCCCTGGGGCGTCTTGGCGCCCTCGTGGAAGCCTGCTTGGCCGGTTTCTGGGCGTCCTGAGCCGTCCTGGAGCGTCGGGGAGCTGAACAGGCAGAAGCGCTAAACTGCACGAAACAACACCGCAAAAGCAACGAGATTGGCTTCTGGGTGCCCTTTTGCGGGTGCTCTTGGGGACCACTTTCGGCCGTGTTGGAAAGCTTGTGGGGAGGCCATCTTGGGCGTGGGAGAACGCTCCGCGACAGTAGACCTCTTGGAGGCATCTCGCGGCACTTTTCATCTGTGTTGGGGCTGTCTTGGGCGGTCTCCAAGCGCCCCTGGCGGCCCGGTCCCCCCATGGCGCGTCGAGGGCATATGCGCACACGCGTGTACATATACATATATATATATACATACATACATACATCTATGTATTAAGTACCTACACACACATATATATATATATATATATATATATATATATACATATGTATACATATGTTTGTATGTATGTATGTATCATGAAAAAGACCAAACCGAGCCGAGAACCGAGAACCGTGACCGAACCGGACCACCACAGGACAAATAATAAAAACACCGAACAGGACATAACCGAATTCGTTCAGAACCGAACTGGGGGGAACCGAACCGAACCAGAACCGGAACCGAACCGGAACCGGATAGCCACCGAACCGAACCGACGTGAACCGAGCAGGATGTCCCAACCCAGCCCACATAGGACCGCAGGACGACGACCCCCCTACCCCAACCACCCCGGACGACGACGAGGCTTGCAAATATGTGCAAGCGGTGACGATGATGGCCATAACGAATATGAGGACGTCGGGGCAGTTTGGAGAAAATGGTCGGGGCGGATCGGGGCGAGATGGGGCGCGCCGGGGCAGGTCGGGGCGGGTCGTCCGCGGCGGACCGTGGGAGGGCGGGCCCCTTTAACGGCCCTCCCGCGAGAGGGCAGCGGGCCGCTGCCGGGGTACCCAGCTTCCCGCGGGAACCACCCCACAAACACTCCACTGGCCACCCCCCCCCGTCGCGACCCCCCCCTTGTCGCGACCCCCCCGGTTCCGCCCCGTCGCGACCCCCGCGTCGCGACCCCCCCCCGTCGCGACCCCCCCCCGTCGTTGACCCCTCCCGTCGCGACCCCTCCCGTCGCGACCCCCCCCCGTCGCGACCCCCCCGTCGCAATCTCCCCCCGTCGCAACTCCCCCGCCGTTGCGACCCCCCCTTGTCGCAACCCCCCCCCGTCGCGACCCCCTCCGTCGCGACCCTCCGTCGCGCCCCCCCCCGTCGCGACCGTCCCCGTCACGACCCCGCCCATCGCGACCTCCTCGGTCGCGACCGTCCCCTGTCACGACCCCCGCCGTCGCGACCCCCTCCCGTCGCGACCCCCCCCGTCGCGACCCCCCGCCCGTCGCGACCCCCCCCGTCGCGACCCCACCCGTCGCGACCCCACCCGTCAGCCCCTGGCTCAGTGTGGAGCGGAGTCGCGCGCGGCGCTCGTAGCTGCGGCGGCGGACAGCGCACAGGCGTCTCTCTCTCTCTCTCTCTCTCCCTCTCTCTCCCTCTCTTTGTCTATGTCTGTCTCTGTTCCTCTCTCTCTCTCTCTCCGTCTCTCTCGTTCGCACTGGGGCCTGCTTCGCGTCTGCGCAGCCAGCTCCCGCAGGACCCGGGCAGCGCCCGCGCCAGCCGGCCCAGCATATGTCCCTTCGCCCTTGCGCTTCAGGCGGGCGTGTCCCTCTACAGGATGTGTTTGGGCATGCTTTATGTGTCGTGAAAATCCGCCTGTCGGGGGGACAGGCCCGGCTTGACCCTGCGCGCCCCGTCGAGGCGTCGGTGAAGCATGCGATCGGGCCGCGCCACAGCTTCTACTACCACATCTTGGCGGCGCGCCGGGGCGCGGCGGCGCGGGGGAGGAGAGGGCGGCACGGGCACCACCGGTGGGCCACCTCCCGCGAGGAGGTCCACGCTGCCTCTCCGGCCCGGGGAGAGGGACATCTCGAGCGAGAAGGGGGGGGCCACGCCACCAGGGGGACCCCTCCCTGGTTCCTCCCGCTGGTGGTCTTGGTGTCGCTTTCCCGTGCTCCTGCACGGTCACTCCGGGGGGGGGGGGGCACGCTGTTTGACACCGAAGTCGGCGCGGGGGGGGGCTCCTGCAAAGACGGGCGGCCCAGGCGGCTTTTCTCAGAGGCCCCCCCCGCCCCCAGGATATCCGAGAGAAGATGCTGTGTGTGTGTGTTTTTTGTGTGTTATCAGACGTTGGCCCAGGCCTTAGTGGGCCCTGGAAACGACAGGGCCGTTTTTTTACCGGTTCCGTTTTGCCGTTTTTTTGCCGGTTCCGACGCCGTTTTTTTTTCCGGTTCCGTCGCTGTTTTTTGACTGGTTCCGGCTCCGGTTCCAATCCTGGAGCCGTTTTTGTTTGCCGTTCCAAGTCGCCGTTTTTTTGCCGCTTCCATTTTCAAGGGACATTTTTTTGGGAAACGGTGGAAACACGGCCCTGCCGTTTCCGGGGCCCACAAAAGGCCCAGGCGCTTTCAGGAGCCTCCCCCTTCAGGGTCCGGAGGCCCGACGGCACGAGCCGGTGCATCTCCGCAGGACCGCTCGATCCTCCCTGCAGCAGCTGCCGCGCCGGACCGCCGACGCGTCAGGGTCTCTTGGGAAGTCGGGCCTGTCCCTCTACAGGAGGAAAATTTGAAAATAGCCAGAAATAGTGGAGGAGAATTCGAAAATAGCCAAAAATACAGAGGGAACAATTTTTGAACCGTTTTTGCGTATTGGGGAAGCTGTTGGCACCACTTTTGGGTTCTCGACCAACATCCGCCTGCTAGGGGGACATGCCCGACCTAAGTCTCTTGGCTTGGAACACAGCGGACGCGGCTGGAACGAGCACGAATCCGTTCCAGAGCGCTCTGGGACGCTCGCGGAGCGTACCTGAGCGCTCTGAGCTGGCCGCGGCGCCCGAGGCATCCTCCAGAGCCGCCGCATCTCAGAGATTCTCGGCTTGTCCTCGCCCGATGTGATCCTCGTCCTGGCCCCGTCTTAGCAAGGCCACATCGCTGGCTGCTCAACAAAAAAGAACGCCGGGATCCCAGGGTCTAGGAAGCACCCCTCCCGCCCTCTCAAAGGCCCGCCCCCCCCTCCCGCGCCAACCCTCTGGCGCGCGCCGCCAAAACCGTCGTGGAGAACCGGGGCGCGGACATCGGTCAGTTCCTGCAGCAGCTGGCGCAGGCGCGCAAGATGTTCCCTGACCTGGAGGCGGGGGCGCTTTGCAAACGGCTCCTGCTTTTCCCCCTGCTCCTCCTCCCTCTCCTCCTCCTCCTACTCCTCCTCCTCTTTCTCCTCCTCCTCCTCCTCCTCCTCCTCCTCCTCCTCTTCCTCCTCCTCCTCCTCCTCCTCGTCCTCCTCCTCCTCCTTCTCCTCCTCCCCCGCATCATCATCATCATCATCATCATCATCATCATCATCATCATCATCATCATCATCATCATCATCATCATCATCATCATCATCATCATCATCATCATCATCATCATCATCATCATCATCATCACCATCACCATCATCATCATCATCATCATCATCATCATCATCATCATCATCATCATCATCATCGTCATCATCATCATCATCATCATCAGCAGCAGCATCATCATCATCAGCGTGATCATCAGCATCAGCATCATCATCGTCATCATCATCTTCATCATCATTATCATCATCAGCATCTTCAACATCATCATCATCATCAACAACATCATCCTCATCATTTCCATGACCATCACCACCATCATCATCATCATCATCATCATCGTCGTCAGCTTTATCATATCACCATCACCATCATCAGTTTCGGAATTGTTATCATCATCATCCTCATCATCATCGTCGTCGTCGTCATCACCATCATCATCATCATCATCATCATCATCATCATCATCATCAACATCATCGGCAGCTACATCATCATCATCACCATCAGGATCAGCTGCATCATCAACACCGTTATCACCATCAGCAGCATCATCATACCCATCATCATCACCATCATCACCACCACCAGCATCGTCATCATCATCATCATCAGCAGCAGCAGCATCAGCAGCAGCATCATAATGATCAGTATCTTCATCTTCATCCTCATCCTCATCCCATCATGGTCATCCTCATCCTCATCACCCTCGTCCTCATCATCCTCGTTTTCCTGGTCTCACCATCCTCCTCCTCCTCATCATCATCCCCCTCCTCCGAGACCCTGGCGCAGCAGTCTTTCCTCAACGGGCAGTGCTGCCCCGTCTCCTGCCGCAGAGCCCTCACAAATCGATCGGGCTCGCTGGAGGCGGGGCGGGGGGGGGGGGCGGCCGAGGATGGCGGGGCTGCGGGGGGGGGGGCCTGCCGGGCCCTGTGCCCGGGCGCCGCCCAGAGAGCGGAGCAGAGGGTGCTGGCACTTCCTTCTCCTGCTCTTTCCCCTCCTTCTGTTCCTGCTCCTGCATCGTCTCTCTGCTGCTTCTCCTGCCGCCTTCCTCCTCCTCCTCCTCCTCCTCCTTCTCCTCCTCTTCCGTTCGTTTTCCTTACGCACAACTCCTCCCGGTCGCACCCCGAGAGGTCGAAAAGGCGGATCGGGCGTTTCGCGTGAGACTCCCACACCATGTTTATGACCTTCGAAGCGTTATTCTTGACAACAGCTTCGCAGATGGAGGGCGGGTCGCTTCCAACATGTGGTTCTCGCCTTAGCGCCGCACAAACTCGTTGCAAACACGTGTGTACTTCACGGATTGAGGGCGGGTGATTTTCAAAATGTGGTTCTCGCTTTGGCGCCGCGCACATTCGTTTAAACGATTCGCAAGAGTTCCACATATTGAGGGCGCGTGGTTTTCAAATTGTAGCTCTCACCTTAGCGCCGTGCACATTCGTTCACATGCAAGAGTTTCACGCATTGAGGGTGGGTCGCTTCCAAACTGTTGTTCTCGCCTTAGCGCCGCGCACACTCGTTGCAAACATGTGTGTACGTTACGGGTTGAGGGCGGGTGATGCTCAAACTGTGGTTCTCGCTTTAGCCCCGCGCACATTCGTTTAACCAATTCGCAAGAGCTTCACATACTGAGGGCGCGTGGTTGTCAAAATGTAGCTCTCACCTTAGCGCCGTGCACATTTCGTTCATGTGCAAGAGCTTCACGGGTTGAGGGCGGGTGGTTTTCAAAATGCGGTTCTCGCTTCAGTTTCGCGGAAATTCGTTTGAATCGTTTGCAAGAGTTTCTTGGATTGAGGGGGGGTCGGTTTCAAAATGCGGCTCTCGCCTTCGCGCCGCATTCATTTGCTTGAACAAATTCAAGAGTTTCACGGGTTTTCGCGGCTAACGTTCCAGAAATGTTTATTGGGAACGGTTCAGGATTGTCAAGGCGCAACAGTTACGTTGACTCGCGGTGTTGACGTCCCAGAAATGATGTTCTGACACGGTTCAGGATCGTCCAGACGAAATAGTCAGGTGATTCGTGGCGTTGGAGTCCCGAGAATGGCGTCTTGGCACGCTTCAGGATCTTCAGACCGTTGTCTCCCAAAGGGGCACTGCTCCCAGTGGAAATGAATCCTTGTAGGGGCCTATGACGAGGGAGCTTGGAGGGAGGGTTTATTCCAACAACGTTGTCGAGTATTGGGTTTATGTTGGTCCTCATTCTCCTCGTCCTCCTACTCCTACTCCTCCTCCTCCTCCTTCTCCTCCTTCCTCATCCTCCCCCTCATCCTTTTACGCCTTTCCCTTCTCATCCTCCTCCTTCCCCTCTTCTTTTTTCCATTCTTTCCCTCCCTTCCATCCGCCCCGCTGGCGCCAGCCGCTCCTTTAAACCTCCTGCGGATGTCGCGGAGGAGGAGGAGGAGGAGGAGTACTTTCCAGCCCCGGCGCTGCTGCTCCCAAAGGCGTCGACCCCCTTTCTGGGCCGTGCCTCGGCGGCCGCCACCGGCACGCGTGACTGCGCCAACCCTGGGCTCAAGTCGGGCCCGTCCCTCTACAGGAGGAATATTCAAGAATAGCCGAAACATAGTTCGGGTACGATTTTTGTTTTAAACCATTATTGAGCATTAAAGCAAAATTCACTGGGGTATGTTTTATTTGTCGTCCGAAATCCGCCTGGGGCACGCCCGACCTAACTCCAGGAGCGCTGCTTGTGCCTTCCCTGCCCAGGGGGGCGCACAGCCAAGACGCTGGAACGAGGAGCAGCTGTGGTTCGCAAGGGGCTCGAGGTTCCCTAGGTCCTTCCAGGGCTTTTCCGCTTCAGCCGCATTTCCAGGGCAGAGGCGACACGGCAACTCTGGCCGAGGACAGCACACACAAGAGGATATGTATACACAAGAGGATAGGTATGTGTACATATATATATATATGTATGTATAGATTGACCACGTGTGGCCGCGGGGAGTTGTGGGTTTTAGGGGTGGAACAATTCTCATGCACGCTGGACCTTCTCGTGGCAAAACAAAATGTTTTGTTGCACTCATTACCTAAAGTCGGACGTGTCCCTCTACAGGAGGAATTTGCAAAAATAGAATAAATACTCTTGGGACGTGTTGTTCGACTATTTGTTTCAATGTTTTGAGTATTCTGGGGTAATTCGAATGTGTCGTCTAAAATCTGCCTGGACACGGGGGGCACGCCCGACCTAGCCTTATCTGGCGCTCCTTAACTGCATGCCTGGATCCCGGGCCCAGGCATTGGCTCGGCGATCATTGTACACTCGGCGCCCTCCCGGTGCCGGCAGGATTGGGTCCAGCTGGGCGTCGCGTAACACAGGCATGCTCGCACTGTAAACATTCACGACGAAGGGTCGTTGGCCATGTTCGGCCTTCTGGGGCCCTCGCCGGGCCCCGTGACCGTCAAAGAACGACTCCAGACGAAGAACCGGTCCCGGGGAAAGGGTCGGGACTTCCAGGGACCGCGCATACGGAAAAAATAGCACTACACCAGAGAAAAAACCCAATCAGTTGGTGGTTTAATCAATGAGGAGATCGACTGGGAACCCGGGAGCCCGGAACCCACCGAAATCGGCCCAGAACCAATAACCAGAAACCCGGGAACCCGGAGCCGGGAACCCAGGAACCCAGCCAGCCACCAAAATCGGTGGGGTTTGTTCGCCAAATTTTTCCACTTACGCTGGGACCCCTTCAGTGCAAGCACGGATTGGGGAATCAGGACGTCGCATGTCTGGGAACGGGGTGGGGAACGATTCAGAGCGTGAATTACCTACCCCGCTTTCGATTCCAGGAAAAACCAAGTCATACCACGCGCCTCCTCGTCAAGCGACCTGACCAGTACAGGCCGTAGTTTGGCATCGTTTGGTATCTCTTGGAAGCGAGGGTGGTCAAAAGCGAGGTAGGTTTGTTTTCCCCCTGACGATGCAGGGGGGCAGCGAGGACTGCGGAGAACGGGGGCCCAAAAGGTGCCCCCCTTCGGGCCAGAGGAGTGCACCCTCCCCCCCCCTCTTCCAGGCCTTCCCCGAGGGCCAAAATATCAGCGCCAGGACCTCGACACCCAAAATCCAGCGGAGGTTTTGTAGGCTGTCCAGATGGGTCTACAGACCTGGAGTTCTTTCGGAGGAGGAGGAGGAGGCGGCGGAGGAGGAGGAGGAGGAGGAGGAGGAGGCGGAGGAGGAGGAGGCGGAGGAGGAGGATGAGGAGGAGGAGGAGGAGGAGGATGAGGAGGCGGAGGAGGAGGAGGAGGAGGCGGAGGAGGGCGGAGGAGGAGGAGGAGGAAGGAGGAGGGAGGAGGAGGAGGAGTTGATGTAGCACTCTGGAAAGTCGGGGCCCAGGGCCCGAGGAGGGCACCTTCCCCCCCTCTGTCGTCCCCCCCAGCAACCAGAGCGTGAGTTACCTGCCCCGCTTCCGCTGCCAGGCAAGACCAAGCCGCACCGCGCGCCCCCCTCGTCAAGCGGCCTGACAAGTACCGGCCGCAGTTTGGCATCGCCTGGCATCTCTTGGAAAAGCGAGGGTGGTCAACAGCGAGGCAGGTTTGTGTCCCCCTATATTCCCCTCCCTCCCTCCCCTTCCCTCCCTTTTTCCTTCCCTTCGGGAGCCCGCCGGAGGAGGAGCGCGCGCGCGGCGGGGCGCTCCCGCGCCCCGAGGGCCAACAGCGAGGTAGGTTTGTTTTCCCCCTACGCCCAGGCCAGGCCCCATCCAGGCCACTATCACCATCACCATCAGCAGCAGCAACAGCATTATCATCCTCCTCCTGCTCCCCCTCTCCTCCTCCTCCTCCTCCTCCTCCTCCTCCGCCTCCTCCTCCTCCTCCTCCTCCTGGCTTTGTTTTCCCCCCGACGCAGGCGAGGCCCCATCCACTGGCCGAGGCGTGGGGCCCGCGGACGGGGCCAGCACGCCGTCGGCCAGCCGGGGCACGACGCGGGGGGGAGGCCCGACTCAAGGAAGGAGGAGGAGGAAGGAGGAGGAGGAGGAAGGAGGAGGAGGAGGAGGAAGGAGGAGGAGGAGGAAGGAGGAGGAGGAAGGAGGAGGAGGAGGAGGAGGAGGAGGAAGGAGGAGGAGGAGGAGGAGGAGGAGGGAGGAGGAGGAGGGAGGAGGAGGAGGAGGAGGACGAAGAGGAGGAGGAGGGGGGAGGCACGGGCCTCCGGCCCCGAGGCCGCAGAACAGGCGCTCAGAGCCCTAAGGCGGGCGTGCCCCCCTACAGAGGGATTTTCGACGAGACGTTTAAACAAATCCCCCCAAACATATTCCAAAAGATTTCGAAACAAAATTTCCCCCCTAAACATATTCCAAAAATGTCGAAACATACAAAAAGAGTAGTCCCCAGACTATTTGTTAGTTTTCTTCTGTTTAAGATATTTTGGGGTATTTTTTTTATTTTTCGTCGAAATCGCCCTGTAGGGGGACAGGCCCGACTTAACCAGAGCCCCGAGTCCTCAGGGCACGCCAGGGATGGTCGGGGATAGCCACAGATTCGTGCCTCGGGGGCCCAAACCGGGGTTACCCCGGACCGTAGTTGCCCCGGATAAATTCAAGGCGTCCAACCTTCCCGATTCATCGGGTCTGGTTGCGGGCACCTCATTGCTGACGCGAGGACGCCGTCATCGTCGTCGGCGCGATCAGCATCGGCGCCGTCACTGGCCGCGCCTTCGTCGTTGCCAACATCGTCACTAGCATCGCTACTAACATCATCGCGTCTACCGTTGTCGACGTTGCCATGGTGCCGCGCCCGCCCAACTCGCCGACTCGCAGTGAAGTGCCCGCTGGGATGTGCCCAGCGGTCAGCGCCACCGCCCGCGGCCGCGTCGGTCGCGCCAAACTGGCCGGCCGCCGCGCGCGCGTGTTTGGGTCGGCGCGGCCGCAGAGATGCACCAGCCACCGCAAAGCACACATCGAAATCGCCGCCGCATGGGTTCCGTAAACCCATTTGCGGGTGGATGGGCGGGACGTTTGCAAGGGCATGGGATGTGTCAGCTCGCATGTGGAAACCAATGTCGCCGCATGGATTGCATCGCATAGGTTGCATCGCGCAACGCGCACTACGTAGATCGCACCGCTCAGGCTGCGCTGCATATAGGTTGCGCGGCGTAGGTTCTCCTCTCTCCGAAGAAGTTTGATTCCACACCCTCCACCACCCCGCGGATCTCAATTCGGCCACGAGCATCGTACTTTAACTTGATGTCGCCTCCTTGCTCATTTTCCATCTGCATCAGTACCATCCCAAACGAGCCGGTATCCGCCCCCCCTCGTCCCGGGTATGGCCAGGACCCCGGGTAAGGGGACCCGGTTAGTGGTAGGGCCCCGGAGCCCTCGAATTGGCCAGAATCATTAAACCAGGTTTGCCATAGCTGGTGTTTTTTTCGGGTGACGGCAGTTCCGGTTAGTGGAAATGGGACGGGGGGGTGCCCCCGGGACAGATCACTAAACCAGGTTCCACTAAACCCAGTTCTGCCAACAACCGAGCGCCCTTGTCAAATAATTCCATGCGGTGCGCATGCGTTGATCTGTCATGAGTTTGTGGTGCGGATCCCCATCGCACAAGCCATGCGTGCCACGTGCGCGCACCCGCCGCGCACGACAAACGATGCCCTCCAAATTTTTTTGCGTTCGCAACGATCAAAATAACAAGCGTCAGAACCGAGCGGCTTTTCAACAAAAAGCCTTCCACATGTCATCTCGCGCGGTCTGGCGCATTATTAAAGAAACCATGTTTTCAACATTTTCATAACAAGCAAGCAAAATGACTTCCGCGCGCGTGTCAAAGTCGTTCGAAGGCCCATGCGCGCGTGGTGTCGCGAGAACTGTTTGCAAATAGTAACGAAATGCACGCGCGCGCGCGCGTCGTCGCGCGCGCACGCCGGAATCCGTCCAAAACCTGCGGTCTCGCAAAGGTTTCAAACCCGAACGCCCAACATACACGTATAGAAACACATGGTTTCGTAACAGATGTTTTCAAAAAACCTCGCGCTCGCGATCTGGCGAATCCTTAAGGCAACCATCATTTTATTCAACATTTGCATGGCATCATGCCAAACGGGCCTCTGGCGCCGCATGCCGCAATCACTCGCGCGCCCTTTAGCCCGTGCTGTTGGGGGGGGGCGCGATCCGTGTCAAATAATATCATGCGTGCCACTTGCGCGTCGGCCGCGCGCGCACGTCGAAGTTTTTTCAAAACCTGCATAGCCCGCCGACGCAACGGCGCCGTCATCGTCGTCGGCGCGGTCAGCATCGGTGCCCGCACTTGCCGCGCCTTCGTCGTTGCCAACATCGTCACCAGCATCGCAAGTATCATCGTCACGTTTACCGCCGTCGACGTTGCCATGATACCGCGCCCGCCAAAGTCGCCGACTCGTGCCAGCTGGGATGTGCCCAGCGGTCAGCGCCACTGCGGCCGCGGCGGTCGCGCCAAACTAGCTGGCCGCTGCGCGCGCGCGCGCTTGAATTGGCGCGGCCACAGATGCACCAGCCAACGCCAAGCATGCGTCGCAATCGCCACCGCTTGGGTTTTGCAAACCAAATTGCGGGTGGGTGGGTGGGATGTTTGTCAGGGCGTAGAATGTGCCAACTCGTTTGTACAATTGCAATGGGTTTTCTTTTTCTTGAAAGAGCGTTCGACCCCCCCAAAAAAGGATAATCCCACCTTTTTTTTTCCGGAATGCAATTTACAGATGATTCTGTCCCATCGCCCATCCTGAATATGAATTCGCTCTGTTCCAGCCGAGCCGACATCGGCCACCCCCCCGCCATCGTCATCAATAACAAATCCATGCGCGCGCTCGTTTTCTTAGATCCTTGTTCAATAGATGTGACGAAGTGAGCGCGCGTGCGTCGTCGCGCGCGCATGCCGAAATCATTCAAAAACCATCGTGGTCGTGCGGGTTTCGAAATCGAGTGCCCAGACATATGAATCGATGTGCATATATATATATATATATGTATATATATATACATACATATAACATGGCTTCGCAACGCGGATTTTCAAGCAAGAGTTTATGTGAGCAGGCGTGGCACATCGCACATTTCACTTCGCACATTTCTCGTGGACCTTTTGGAGCGTCTCTTCTTCATATGAGGCACGGTACGACCTGATCCTCAAGCAGCATACGAAGACGGACAAGCGGTGGCGGAAAGCGGTCATCGAGGCTTTGTGCGGCAGCCCTGTGGACGTTCTGGAGGCACGCCGTTTGGATGCATCTCGGCGTCGTCCTCGTCGTCAAGTATCGTTCGTGGTCCTCGTTCTTGTCTGAGCCCTCGTCCTTCGTTCCCTCGTCGTCCTCCGTCTATCCATTGAAATACAATATGATGGTACAGATAGGTAACCTTCCGAAGGTAACCCTAGCATCTGTAGTTCTTTGGCCATCCTTGTCTACTTCTGATGGCCCGCCGCGCTCGAGCAAGCTCTACACGGGCGTCACAGGGGCGCGCATGCTTTATCGCGCATCCTTACTACCAGCTTTGACTTTATTGGCATCGTCAATCCCATCACCCTCTCCATCAATGCCATCCTAATCTTCGTCCCTCTGCCCTTCAATCTCCAAATCCTCACCCGATCCCTGTTCCCCATCAGTGTTCGCTCGTACTTTGCCACCTGGCCCGCCGATGTGAGGCTTCCTTTAAGAGTAGTCGGAGGCTCCACCATCCGGAAGTCCTGAGGTTTCATATCCGTTGTTTGTCTTCCCCAGGGCTGGTCCTCAGGGCAGGCCGCAGCGTTCCAAGACCCATTTTTCCCTCGGGACCCGTTTGCTGCATGCCAGAACAACAAACTCGTCATTGGCTATCTCACGATGCCGGGATGTCACGGCGTTCCGTTTGAGACGCCGATCCGCAGCCTCGGTTGGTGATGCTCCGCTGCGTGCCCTCCTCCTGGCCAGCCCGGCGGGGAGGGACGGCTCCCGAGGTGATGGTGCGCATGATGGACGCCGCCGGGAGTCTACAATGGAGGGGGTGAGTTGTCATGCAGGGCCCCGCGTGTCCACCCTCTCCGCTCCCGCTGCCCACTCCACCCAGTCTAGCCCGACCACTCCATCCCCATTCACCCTCTCCTCCTGTTGCTGCGCCCCCTCCTCCTCGCCCACATCATCATCACCACCACCATCATCATCATCATCACCATTGTCATCATCATCATCATCATCATCATCATCATCATCATCATCATCATCATCATCAGTGTCATCATCACCATCATCATCGGCATCATCATCACCACCAGCAGCATCATACTCAATATCATGAGCATAGCGTTTCCATCATCGACATAGTTCCATCATCGCCGTTATTATTATCATCATCCCCGTCAACACCACCATCGCCACACCACCACAACCGTCGTCATCATTATCAATATTATCATGATTATCATCATCATCATCATCTTCATCATCAGCATCATCATCGCCGACATCAGCATCGTTAATATCAGCATCAACATCATAATAAACATCACCATCTCTGTCATCATCACCACCACCATCATTATAATCACAATTGTCATCATCGTCATCACCATCGTCCCCATCATGATTATAGATCGTCTCATCATCATCATCAACGTCACCATCGGCATTTTTATCAGCATCATCATAATGGTATCATCATCATATTTGTCAACCGTACCAGCATCATCACAACAACATCATTACAATCAACATCACCACCATCAAACCAATACCACCTTAATCAACATCATCATCATCATCACGATCATCATCATCATCATCATCATCATCATCACCATCATCATTACCATCATCCCCACCACCGCCTTCATCTCAAACATTATTGTTATAACTTTCATACTCATGACAGAAATCGCCATCAACATCATCATACGCATACTCATAGTCATCATTATCATCATCATCATCATCATCCTTACCGCCATCATAATCGCACTACTCATCATAATCACTATCATCGTCAGCATCATCATCGCCATCATACTCAGAATCGCCATCACCACCATCATCATACTCATCATCATTATCAACATCAGAATCATCATCCTTATCATAGTCATCGTCACCGCCATCTTCATCATCACCATCAGCATCATCAGCGCCATCGTCAATATTATAATCATCACCATCGCCATCATCATTATACTTTCAATCAGCATCATTATGGCAGTCAGCATCATACTCATAGTCACCATCATCATAACCATAACAAGCATTATTATCATAACCATAGTATTTGTCATCACCATCGTCTTCATACTCATCACCATCATCATAATCATAATGCTGTTTCATCATCGTCATCATCTTCAGTATTACCAGCGTCCTTATCACCACCGTCACCATTATCATCACCATCCTCATCAGCGCTCCCAGCATTATCATAACCACCATCAGCATCATCCTCACCATCATCGCCATCACCATCATCAGCATCGTCATCTTCATCACCATCATCATCACCACCACCATCATCATCAGCATCATCATCATCGTCATCTTCATCACCATCATCATAACCATCATCATCACCATCACCATCATCGTCACCATCGTCTTCACGTTTTCCTCGTCGTTCCTGCTGCCCACGCTTCCTTCACGCGTGTACCTCGCGAGCCGCGCCGCCCCACGCGGGCCCGCCAAGCTCCGGCGCGCGCTGCACCGCCGGAGCCCGCCCTGGCACTCCTCCAGCGGGGGGGGTGCGGCGGGGGCTCGACCCCATGCGCAGGGGGGGAGGGGGGAGAGGGCGGGAGGAGGAGGAGGAGGAGGGGGAGGAGGAGGAGGAGGAGGAGAGGAGGAGAGGAGGAGGAGGAGGGAGGAGGGTGGAGGAGTAGGAGGGAGGAGGGGGGTGGGGGGGGGGGGGGGACAACCCTGGATCATATACCCCCACCCTGCAGGGGAAGTCGTCGGCCCAGTGGTGCCAAGAGGGCGCGAAGCGCGCCGCGAGCCTGCAGCGCCTGGCGTGTCGCAGGGGCCGGCGCCACGACCCGCGGAGCAGGCGCTTTGTGCCCGCCCTCCCCCCTCTCCTCCCGCTCCGCCGGCCCCTTCCTGATCACCTTCGCTCCTCCACCTCGCCCCTGCCGTCCCCCCCACCCTTCCTCCTCCCCGTTCTGCCCATTCGCCCCCCCTCCTCCCACCCCTCCAGCCTCGCCTCCCTCTGCGCAGCCCCCCCCCCCCCCGCCTCGCCCCGCACCAACCAGCCCCTCCCCTCGATCCCCTCCACATCCGCCTCCCCCCGTTCCTCTCTGCATCCTCCCAGGCTGCCCCGAAGGTTCCCCGGCGTAGCACATTGCAGCGCTGACCCTTTCAGGACAGCAGCTTCGTCAATATCATGGGCACAGCTGGACCTCGGCGGCTGTAACGTATCCTCTTGGGGATGTATCCCCCTCACGCATGGGGGGAGGGAGCGCTGCGACGGGAGGACGCTTTGCAGCTAGTTAGACAACGTGGGCTCGTTTCACGTTCCTTGCAAAGTTTTGCCTGGGCATGTTCGGGCGCATTTCATCGCGAAGCCAGCGCCAATCAGCGAAGGCAGGGAGGACAAGGATGACGAATATGCGGCAAGAAGGACGAGGACGAGGACAATCAAGAGCAAGAGTCATGCGGAAGGAGGAGGAAGATGATGATCATGCTGATGATGATGAGGAGGAGGAGGAAGAGGAGGAGGAGGAGGAGGAGGAGGAGGAAAAACAACACCATGAAGAGGGCCAGGAACAGGCAGAAGGGGGAGGAGAGAAGGCGCCTGGTGATTCATGGGACGGGGCTGGGCCATTACGAGGAGGACTTTTGATGATGAGGAGGAGGAGGAATCTAATGTGTAAGGGGAGAATGAGGAGGAAGAGGAGGAAGAAGAGAAAGAGGAGGAAGAGGGACGAGCATGGAGGGATCGGACGAGCATCTAGATCCTACGTGCTGGCTCCGCACTGGACGGGGCACAGCGAATCGGCGGGCACCTGAGAGGGTCCAAGCCGGCCTGCGAGAGAGCCGAGATGACCTCCCAGATGGCCCCTCATCTCTGAGTCGCTGGTGGGGTGCTCTGGATCTCTGCTGCTGGCACCCGCTTGTGCACACCCTTTCCCTCGAGCGCCCCACCCTCCACGGGGGGAAAGGGCACTCGCCCCCGTCTGGAAGGGAAAAGCAAAAAAACAAGCCGTCGGGAATCAGGAGAGGAAGAGGAGGAGGAGGAGGAGGAGGAGGAGGAGGAAGAGGAGGAGGATGAGGAGGAGGAGGAGGAGGGGGAAAGAGGAGGAGGAGGAGGAGGAGGAGGGAGGGGGAGAAGGAGGGCCGACGTCGCCCCCCCGCCGATCGCCCCTCGGCGGACGCGGGCGCGCCCCGCTCGTGCACGCCCGGTGGGGGCGCCTCGTGCGCTCTCCGCCCCCTTGGGGGGCGATATCTGCCGAGGCCTCGCCCAGCGCCCGCCCGGCGCGCGCCTCGTGGGCGCTCGTGCCCCCTCCTCCCCACGGCCCGACCACGAGACGCTCCGCGCCGGCGCCGCTTGG
>CAUYUJ010005402.1:0-17500 GCA_963575745.1 Prorocentrum cordatum
GGCCCGAGCGACGGCCGAGGGAGCCGCCGCGGAGCGACGGCCGAGGGAGCCGCCGCGGCGGCCGAAGCTCCCGCGGCGGCCGACGGCCGCGGCCGCTGCGGAAACTTCCGCCGATGTTTCCGCTGCGGCGGCGGCCTCGGCCACCTCGGAGCCAGTGGCCCTCGGGCGGGCTCGGGCTGCGGCCTTCGACCTTCGAGGGGTTCGCCTCCTGTGGGCACAGTGGCTCCTCGGCAGCGGCGGCCGAGGAGGCCGCGGGCGCCGCGTCGGATGCCGACGCGGCGGGCCGCGCGCGGTCGCGGATGGGCGTCGCGCCCGCGGCAACGTCGACGCAAGCGGCGAGGGCGGCATGGGCTGCTTGGACGGAGCGGCCCAGCAAGGCCCGCGCTGCCCTCGCGGCCGCGCCCGCCGACGACAGCGCCCCCGAGTCGGCGCGCTGGCGCGCGGCCGCTGCAGCGCGAGGCTCGGGGGCGCGCTGGGTTGACAAGCGCGCGCCGACCGTGGCCCCGCGGTTGGCCTGGGCCCGCGGTCGGCGGGCGCACTGGGCGATTCGGCGCCGCCCCCACGCGAGGCGCTGCTGGCCGAGACACAGGCCGAGGATGAGACCGCCTGCTCGAATCCGCTGCGCCGCGCGGAGCACTGCACAATGCGCTCGCGCCAGTGTCGCGCGCGCGATCACGCGCGACCATTGCCAGGGCGATGCGCAATAAGAATGCCAACTCCGAATCGACAGCCGAAGAGGCTGCGCGCGCGCCAGCCGAGGGCACACCGCGGGGATCGGTGCAAAATAAATGGTGCGTCGCCTGGTGGGCAAATCGAAAATCACGCGTCGCATTGACTGCGTAAGTGGACAGCTCGCTGGGCGGTGCCCAGCGAGTGGGGCCGCGATTGCGGTGCATGGGTGGGGTCTCCGTTTAGGGGGAAACAAAAAAGCGAAGCGCCCCCCAGGCCCTGGCTGACCCTCGCGGACGGCGCCGCATGGGCTGGCAATGTCGGAGCAACCGCTAGACATGGTGGGCAGCGGCGAAGTTGGCGAGCGCGTAGTTGGCAGCGGTGCAAGGCGGGCGGCACGGCGAGCAGTGGGGCGAGGCGGCGACGGCGGCGCGCGCAGGTGCGGGAGCGCGGGTGCGAGTGCCATTCGAGCGATGAATGGCGGATTATGGCATGCTGGTGTTGTTCCGCACGCGATTCGCAGCGAACGGTGCGCAGCGACGCCGCCCTCGCGGGCGAGGGCCAGCGGTGGCGAGCGCGCGTGAAAAGCGTCGCGGGCGAAGCCACGTCGGCGGCGCCCGCGGGCGCGCCGCCGCGATCCACTCGGGCGGAAGCCCAGCGGTGGAAGCCAGCGAGGCGCGCGCAATCGCGGTTGCACCACCAACCCGAACATGGCGCAACCACTTGGCCCCGCCGGCGCACTCTGAGCCCTTGGCCGCAGCGCCCTGGGCGGGGGCCGAAACGAACGGGGAGCGCGGATCATCGGCGGTGCGGAACGAACGCACGCGCCGCAATCTGGGCGCGACGGGGCCAAGCGGCCAGACGACCCACAGTGCCCTCCGTCAGACAGAAAGGGCTGCGCGTTTGCGTCCTGGGCGCTTCAGGACGGCGCACGGAAGCTGCGCGAAGCCCCGATTGCAGCCAAACCAAGCACCAATGCCACGGGCCCACGATTGCATATATGAGCCGATGTAACTTCCGATGTGGACTGGAAGGGTTTGAGCAGTGCCCCGAGACGGTTCCAGATCGTTCCAGGGCGTTCCTTTTGTCCTAAATGCCGCCCGCCGCGCGCAAGGGTTGACGCGAGATCCCCACGTACCCGCCCGCGCCAACTTGGGGAACCAATGGCGGCGCTATTGGACCCCGTTGCAACTTCGGCGTGGCCATCTGGGACTCTCCAATAACGCGGTCGGCCGACGCTGGCCGCGCCGCCGACCTTTTAAAACGACGCGGGCAGATGCTCGCGCGCACTTCCGCGCCCACGCAGACCGCTCGAATCCCGTATTGGGGCAGGCGCGGCGCCCATCATCAAGAGAGTTGTTTTTTTCTCGCCGCCTCAGACCAGGAAGGCCGAGCACGCCAACGTCGTCCAACGCGTTGCGGCCGCGGGCGGTGCCCACGATGCGCCCCAATGATCGCATGGGGGCGGGGGGGCTCTGAGGGGCCAGATGGTGAGCAAGCGCAAGGCGGGTGCTGCGCGGGTGGTGTCGGTCCAACGCGGCGCCCTCGGGTGCACCGTTGAAGCTCGCGCCGCAAGTGCTTGCAGTCTGCGCGACCTCGTTGGCCATCGCGAGAACCCCACGATTTGGTTCACACCCACTTGCCCCCGCCAAGGAAACAACGACGACAACGCGCCGGGCATCAACGCTATGGGGCGGGTGCGAACACTGGCGACGATGGCATGCTAGAGAAACGCAGTGACTAAACACACGGCGACGACGGCGTCCTGGGCGGCAGACCCACTCGAGGTGGACAAAACACGGCGACCATCTCCCCGAAAACTTGCGACGAATACTAAGGAGCTGCACTGGTACTGCGGGTCTGCGCGGGCGAGGTCCACGAGGGAATCGCACGAATGATCGGCATTCCAGGTTGCTTTAATGAGGAGGCGCACTGGGGATTTGCACTAGAGGGTGCGCTAGGAAGTTAAACGTCCATTATGGACGTGCACTACGAAGTTGCACTATGTAGCTGCACTGGGGTGCTGGACTAGTACTGGGGAGTTGTATTCTGGAATTGTATTACGGAATCGTATTGGAGAGGTGCACGGGGAGTTGTACTAGCACTTGGGAACTGCACTAGTGAAAATACGAGGGCGTTGTACTACGGATTTGTGCTACTACTACGTGTACTAGGGCGTTGTACGAGTGAGGTATACTAGTAATAATGAACTGTACTAGGGAGCTGCACAAGAGAGTGCAGGGCTGGTGAGTGGCAGTAGCACCACGGGGCTATAATAAGAAAAATTGCGCTGGGGGTTGCCCTCGTGCTACTTGCACTGGGGAGCTGTACTAGGGGTTGTACAAGGGAGTTGCACTAGGAATTGCACGAGAGAGCTGCACTAGTACTAGGGGTTGTACAAGGGAGTTGTACTAGGGAGTTGTGCTAAGGATTTGCACTACCGCATTCACGCGGCACGCATTCCACCGAATGCGAAACGCGTCACCCCGAACACTTCGCGAGAAAAACAAGTGTGTCACTCGCGTTCTGGGCGCCCGCATGGAGACGCACAACGAGAAGCAAAGCGCCGGCGACACGTCTAACCCTGAAAACCGCGCGAGGAAAGAAAACAGGGTCTCACTCGCATTGTTGGCGCCATCGTGGGGCCTTACAGGCAAGGGCCTTACAGCGTGGAACAACGCGCGCGTGACACGCGTGGCCCCGAAAACCACGCGAGAAACCCAAAATCATTCCTCTCCTATGTTGGACGCCAACATGGCGCGATGCAATGCGACGCAACGCGCGGGCGACACGCGCCACCCCGAAAACCGCGTGAGAAACCAGCACATCGTTGCACTGGCATTCGGGTCACCAACGCGAGGTCAAACAATGTGAAACAACCTGTGCGTGACACGTGTCACCGCGGAAACCACGCGAACAAACAACGCATTGTTGCATTCGCACGTTGGGCGCGCGGGGCCACGCTGCGCCCCCCCGCGCAACTCCCCAGCACAAGGGGGGCTGAACTAGGAAGTTGCGCGGGAGAGCACAGAAGGTGCCAAACCAAAAGCTGCGACGACAACCCGCCGAGACGCCGAGATCACCGCAGCGAAACACGGCGACGAAACACATGCGTCTTGGCACTAGGCCCTGCATCCGTCCAGAGTGAACCCACTGACGTAACCCCATGGGGTTCTGCGATCTCTTCTTGAGAGCGCCGAGAGCCGTCTCGGGGTGATCTCGGCGCCCCGCGGGGCAGTGCTCGCGCGCCGAGCCCGGGCAAGCAGCGGCGCTGAGGCAAAAGCCAACCATTCCACGAAAGCATAAATAAAAGGCTCGCGATCGGCCATGTTGACCGTCATCGATGGCTGCCGCGCGCCCTAGACGGCCCACGAAGGCACCAAGGTGGCCACGAATGGCGAAGCCATCGCAGGGGCCTAGCCCCTCCACCACCCAGGTCCTCAGCATCCTTCCTCCCTCGCCGTCTCCCCCCCCCTCTCCGCCGCCCCCCCCCCGCCCCCGCGTCTTCGTAGCCGCCTCTTCCTCCCCCCCAAAGCCTATGCGCCCCCTCCCACCCTGGTCAGCCCACGCCTCCTCATCGACCGAACCTGTTTCGAATGTTGTTGCGCCCCCCTCTCTCCTGGGTCCACGTCGCCGAGGCCCTCGAAGATGTCATCATCATCCTTCTTCGCGCCGTCGCCGTCGGAAGAGGCATCATCTGGGCCGCCCTCGTCGGTCTCGTCGCCGTCCGCGATGGCGCCGCCGAAGTCGTCGACGCCCACGTCGACGTCGTCGCCGGCCTCGGCCTTGGGCGCGGCCTTGTCCCAGAAGGGGCACTCGGCACCGTTCACAGGTACCACGGACACATCACCGCCACGATAATCAGCTATGGCCCTGCTATGCCCCAATATGTAATAAAACTGCACGTGCCAACTGTGCGTCTGGTCGAGGCGCTCGAAGAACTTGTAATCAGCGAGAGGCCGCGCAAGATTCGCCCATCGATCAAATGGGCCGAATCCTTGCAATACAATGCAAAACGACACCGCCGTGCCAGGCAAACGGGACACCTGCAAAGCCACGAAAAAAGAACATTGCAATACTTTGGGGTACCCAGCAATACCTTGCAAACGGCAACGCAATGCCATATAATAACCCTACAAGCTCACCGGCCCTCTGGCGTGGATAGTTCATTTGGTTTTGTAGACCCTGGGCGGCGATCTCGGGGTACCCCCAAGGCTTCGAGAGGGCCCCTGGGAAGTTTCAACATAGCCCACTGATGCCCCAATCTAATTTGAAGGAAGCCCCAGAAGGGCCCCATGGAGGGCCACCCTGCCAGCCCCAAGAGGACCAACAGAAAACCACAAATGAGGATTCGTGTCACAAGCTCATATTAGATCAAGGCACGTGCACCGCCTGGCATCGGTTGACAAGGACGACAGGGCGGAGGGCGCGCGCATGTGGCCCGCGAACTAGTATGTGATGAAGGTCCCACTTGAAATGCCAATGCCGTGCCGATCCTTAAAGAGGACGGCGACCCTGGCAACTGCACACACCGCTCCCGAAGTCCCAAGAAGCGCCCGAGCCCTCATCGCACGGCGCCTGTTTCCAAGAAATGCCACCCCCTTGCCCCGCTTCTTCAGCCCTGGCTGTGGGACCTGCTGCATTGCAATCATAAGACTGCCCCATGGAGGCCCCAAGAGGGCCATCATAGTCTTAACTGTGTTTTAAAACGTCGATGCGCTCTTCGGGCCATCAGTCGGCCCTCGTCGAGCCCTCTGGGGGGGGGGGGGGGGCGTAGGGCGGATCGTTTGTATCATGTGACTTCTTTTTCTTTGACGTGATTTTGAAAACTCTCTCTCTCTCTCTCTCTCTCCCTCCCTCTCTCTTTCCCTCTCTCCCTCCTTCCCCCTCTCTCTCTCTCTCTCTCTCTCTCTCTCTCTCTCTCTCTCTCTCTCTCTCTCTCTCTCTCTTCTCTCTCTCTCTCTCTCTCTCTCTCTCTCTCTCTCTCTCTCTCTCTCTCTCTCTCTCTCTCTCTCTCTCTCTCTCTCTATTGTAAGGCGCCACAAAAGGATTCCTTTTGTAAGGCGTCAGACAAGGGATCCTTTGGTGGCGGACCTTGACGTCAAATTTCCCAGGCCCCAGAAAAAGCAAAAAACAAAAAAAAATGAGGAAACACTGTGTGTTCACAGGTTTCGTTGGTTTCTGAATCAAAAGTTCAATGGTTTGAATTTAAAAACATATTGTTTTCATTGATTTTCAATGCTTTTTACAAAAAGCAGTCTTGGAACCAGATGATCCCTGTGCCTGCACAGGGATCATTGAGGTTTAAGGCTGGTTTTGAAACAAAAAACGGATGAAATCAAATGAAAACCATATGCTTTTACAATGAAACCATTGAATTTGTGATTCAGAAACAAATGAAACATGTGAAAACACAGTGTTTCCTCAATTTCATGACTGCTTTTTTCTGTGCTCGCTGCGTTTTCTGTTTTTTTTCTGCTTTTCTGGGGCCTTGGAAATTTGACTTCAAGATCTGCAACAAAAAGAATGCCTTTGCAACCAATCCCTTTGCAATCCCCCACAAAAGGAATCCTAGTGTAAATCTCCTTAAATGAATTCCCTTTGTAATCCTCCACAACAGGAATCCTCTTCTAATCCACCACAGAAAGAATCCTCTTGTAATCCTCCACAAAAGGAATCCTATTTGAATCCGCCCCCAAAAGGAATCCTAGTGCAATCCTCCAAAGAAGGAATCCCTTTGTAACCCTCCACAAAAGGAATCCTAGTGTAATTCTCAACAACAGGAATCCTATTGTAATCCGCCACATAAGGAATCCTAGTGCAATCCTCCAAAGAAGGAATCCATTTGTAACCCTCCACAAAAGGAAGGAGGTAGAGGGGGATGACGAAATGGTATGATGGATGATTTCTATAGCAGTTTTGGCTTAAGCAAACAGTGCGCTCTCATACAAAGACAGCGACGCCGGCCACTCAGAAGCAAATTTCCCATCAAAAGCGGCAATGGAAAACGGCAGTGGCCGAGGGGAAAGAATGAAAACCGGAAGGCGCATGGCTCTTCGACCCCGAGAAGGAACCGCAAGCCCTCAAGAAGGCAAAGGTTGTCCACGACCACGAGTCGGGCCACCAGGAGGGAAAACAGACGGAGAAGGGCAAGGCCGCGGAGCAGGCGGAGAAGACGACGAGAAACCAGAAGGACGGGAAGGAGGCGCACCAACACGACGAGAGGGGCCACCACGGGGGGGAGAAGGACAAGAAGGAAACGACGGAGAAGAAGGGCGAGGAGACGGGGAAGCAGCAGGGCGGGGAAGAGGAGACCCAGCAGAACGCGAAGGGCCACTACTCTTGGGCGAGGCAGGGTTGGCGGCCCCTGTGCCGAGACTTCAAAAGAGGTCGGTGTTCTTACGGCGCGCGCTGCCGCTTCTACCACAGCGGCGCCGATGCGTCGGCAGGCAGCAGCACGGACAACGGGGGCGGCAGCCGCCCTGCGCGCTTCCACTACAAGGCTGGGTCTTGCTTGTACGGAGAGAAGTGTTGGTACAAGCACGAGGTGGGCGACGCGGGCCCTGCGGCCAAGGACAGCGGAGCCGTTTACGAGGACAGCGACATCCCTAAACCAGGGGATCTTCTTCAAGAGACGCCCGACGAAGCAACTCTCACGGCGTCAATCGCCCAGTGGGCGGTCGAGACGGAGTGGGAATTGTGGGCGACGAGATCCAACAAGGAGGTGTGGTTCTCCATATGCGTTGCAACCCTCTCATGTGTTATGGCTGCAAGAGCGCCGCGGCACAGTCCGTGAAGTCACCCAGGCGGACACCGAATTGGTGTGCTGGCAGCAGTACGCAGACGACTACGGACACTTCATGGCCGTCAGGGTGCGCGAAGATGACGTCTTGATTTTGGATTCATCCTTCGGTGCCGTCGTCCGCGCATCCATCCGTAGTTTCACATCGGCCGCTTCGCGGCTAGGCGGCGTCACTTTCTTTGCCGTCACCTCGGCCGACGTGCAACACCTCCCTGCAATGGAAACACCCGCGTGCGAGTTCGTTGGCTGCGGGCCTTTCGATGTGGACGCGGAGCTGTACGATGCCGTGGTACGGGCGCGACGAGATGCACGCGATTGCCCTGTCCTCGACAGCCCTGCCTTGGGGAACCAGCTATCGAAGCGCGCGCGCTTCAGCAACGCCCGCAGGGTACATGGCATTCTTGTGGATCAAGAGTTTGCGCAATTATCGGAGGAAGCCGCCCGCTGTTCCCGCTGTTGCAGCGACTCTGGGTTCATCAACATCTGCGTTGCCACGGCCCTTCGCGACAATGGTTTCGCAGTTGCGGCTCCGCGGAGCGGCCCGCTGTGGGTCATCCAGGACAGAGATCTGACGCTGACGCCCCGTCGAGCTCGCAGCGGCGCCGCGGCGTGCCGCGGGTGTTCCTGGATTCCATGGGAACGCGCGCGGCGCCTCGGTCGCCGCTGCTCGCGCGACGGCGCGTCTGCGTGAGAATTCCAGGACGGCAACCACATGCTACGACCGCTCGGATTCCATGTAGACCACGCCCCACCGTCGCGCGTGCGCAGCGGCAGCCGCTTCGTCGTGGACGACGGGACATTCGGGTGTAACTTCTGGGAGGTTAATTTCTGGTGTTGCTATAGCTCCAAGTCGGTGCACTATTTCTTGTTATCCTGCCAAACGCTGCTTCATCCCCATTCGTGCCTACTTCGCGGCCTCATTCCGCGAAGTAGGTTCGCTATGAAGCCTACAGACAAGGCGCATAGTAAGGATGCGCAAGGTTTCAAGGACACCATTGCATCCACAAGTTGTACTTTCCGTCCTTCGGCGATGCATTCCCGAGAACCGCCAGCGCGGCGTTCCGAGGCCCTGCATCTTTACCGCGCATCACTTGCTATCTGCCTTGGCTGAAATCCTTCCTGGCCCTTCAGACGAAAACATCCTAGTAGTTGCATCCTCAGGAACGGTCACGCATATGGGTTGCGCGTGGGTGAGAACGCCATCGCCAGCTTCCGCGGCGGCAGCGCAGAGCTGATTTCCTTGCAAGAAGCCGAGGAGATCATCGCTGACGCGGTGTCCGGGACACAGAGGATCTTCGAGGTGTCGCAGGCCAACTTAACTTCATGCGCCACTGGAGTGAACGACGGCGGCTCTCTCTGTGGTTCGCCTGAAGTTCCCAGCGGGGACCATGCAGCTACTGAAGGAGGAGGTGAAGAACTTCTCGGACCACAGCTCCTGCAAGGATAGCCAGGGTCGGTGGCGGTGCCCGCATTGCCCGAATCGGCACTTCCAGCGGCTAGAACGTCTCGAAGGCCACTTCAAGTACCACAAGAAGCAACCGCAGCTGGGAGGCACGGCTGGCCGACAGGCGATGGTCATTGAGAATCTGGCGAGGCTGGATCAGATCAGGAACTGCGTTTCCGAGCTGACAGGCGCTCGGCTGAGATGCGGGATTGGTTATCTGCGTCGCAGCGCCGAGCTTTTGCGGAATTTCATTGGCGTCGACAACATGAAAAATGTTAACGACGTCCGCGCGCATCTCTTGCTGGACGTTCGAGGCCCTCGGTTCGTAGTCGAAGACGAGGGCGTCAGGGTCACGCGCAACGACCGCGTCACTCCAGAGTGTCTTCTTCTTGTGGTTTCGTTTATTGATTCTCGCGCGCAGTCCAAATACCTGCACATTCGAGACCGCGTGATCGAGCATTACATTTCCACTGGCAGTGAGTTATGCTTCGCGGCCCCCAAGTTTCGCGAGGTTTGGGTGAAGATTTATCAAGCTGGGATTCAGATAGCTGCTGTATACAAGAAGAAATGCATGGACCAGCTGAGCTTCCGAGCGGCGTCCTTCGATTCGTCGTACAAGTACACGCTTTCGGTTGTCGGCCAGACAAGCCACGGGAGGAAAAACAGCGCTGCGGACCGTTCGGAATTGCATTGCGTTCACGTCATGGTCGCTGACGGAGTTCCCGTGGCCTGCAAGCCAGGTTTCAGCGAAGGCGTTCCAGAGCTGGCGAGGTTCATGAGGTCGAATACACGCCGTTCGCAGAGAAGCCAAACTGAGATTGTGTTATTTGATTCGCCGGAGAAATGGAGCTTGCAAGACGTGCAGAAACTGTTCCCAAACGTCAAATGCGTTGGCGGAGACCCTCTTCATGCCTGGGTGCACTTGGCGAAGTTCGTCAAAGAAGGCGACCAGCTCTGCAGGGATATGAAGAAGGTCATGCTGAAGTTCAACGGAAAGCCAGCGCCGACCTTGAAAAACAAGCGGTACTTCGACGTCGGCCAACCAAGAGGACAAAACCAAGGTAACTTCGAAGCTCGCCCCTGAGCTCCGCAAGGCTTATGACAGAATCCATGATGCTACGTACCAGAAGAAGGCGTATTTTGATCACAAGCAGTACTGCATCGACGTCATGGCGGTGATGAGCATGAATGTGAAGGCGTGCGAAAGGCCGCTCACAGGACGTAGATCCAAGTCGACAGTCCGCGACCTGCTCTCGAGGTACACGGCAGCGTCGCGTTTCTTTTTTTTACCAGAACATACCAGTCTACAAAGCCAGAACTGGTTCATCGTGTACCTTCGGAACAACCCCAAATGAGGCGGGCATGTTCCAGCAAAAGGCGTACAACGCAAACGTCTTCACGTCGACCCCCGAGCGATGCAGGCTTACTTTAGACCTGTCCCGTTTGGAAAAGTGATCGCTCTGCACATGAAGAGGCGCGCTCCAGAGGGAATGCTTGACATCAAGGCGGCGTCTTGGCACGCCCACGCGATGGCAATCTTCCGCCAGCAACTCGAGCAAGGTCTCATGGCCATTCCCAAGTCGGTTAAGTTCGAAAAGTGGCACGAGGCCCCAAAGAGGAGCAAGCGTAAGCGCACTTCCTCCGCTGGCCCAGCTAGGCGCCAGAAGTACTAGATGATGCCCGCGGCTTGCAATGCCTCCCTTTCCTCCGCAAATGATGTTGTTACATATATTCGCGATGTACGTACTTGAAAATATGTGTGGGTTGCATTTTCGTTCGCGCTGGGAGGCCCCAGCTATTCCGCCGACCCCCCGCGGCAACGCTCGACTTACTGCGCGCGAGGGATTGCGCCTGCGCTTGCATTGCGATGCACGCGCATTACGTTTGCGTTGCTTTTTGTCGCAGTAGCGAAGAAATAGCGGGAGGGAGGGAGGACGGAGAGTGGTAGAATGGAGGGAGGAAGGAAGAGCAAAGGAAAGGAGGGTGAGCGACGAATATGTTAAGATGCGACTATCCCCAGACCCCTGAGAGCCGCCGCGTGCGCGGAAAGCCGCTTGGTCAAGTCGCACAAACGATCCACCGCACGGGGGGGGGGGGGGCATCGCCCACGCCCCCATGGGGCCCTCTTGTGGCCCTTTTCTGCGCCTTTGTGAAGCAATCTCGGGTCGTTCGCGAAACCTTCGGGGCCCCGAGTGGGCCCCGACGCGGCTTCAAGACGGCCCCAAAACGGCATCATGATCCTGGAAGCGTCTTGGGGCGTTCGTGGAACCCGCTTCGGGGCTCTTGGCCGCCCTCCTCGGGGCCCTCCTGGGCCCCTTGCGGGGCCCCTCAGTCCCGCGCGAACCCGTCGAGGGACCCCATGGGGGGGGCCCGAGAGGGCCCTCTCTGTTGCGCTGCAAGCTGCTGCTATACCGCGTGATGGTACGCCTGTAAAGCCAAGGCAACTCGCATTGCATCTTCTGTGGATGGGCGGATGGGGGCACGCGAAGCGTCAAGACTAGGCCATACCAAATGCCACGGCAACGCAACTAACGCCAAATAATGCCAAGCAGTCAGCTCCCCATGGCATCTTCTCTGGAAGGGCTGGCGGAGACACGCGACGGCCCAAGAGCTTCAAAACACGATGCGGAAGTGTTTGGGTTGCCGATATACCACGCCAGGCAAGCAGGGGCCCTCGCCAGGCAAGCAGGGGCCCTCGACGTGGATCCAGCGGGTGAAAGCATGACCGACAAGGACCGGGAGCGTGAGATCCGATGTGATATCATCCCAACATACTGGCAGCACCTGAGGGCAAGCCATCGCGAAGTCGAGCCGCAGCTTCCCACGGAGCGGAAGCTTCTGGTAGGCGGCCATGAAAGTTGCAAACGATGCGTTTCTCCAACAACGCTTCTAGATGCACAGCCTTCGGCTTGAAAAGACTCTTCATCTCCCTCAAGAACGTGTTGCGCATCTTGTACACGCCGCGACCTCGTGCTGAGCATAAGCACGACCCCGCAGCAAAGCACGTCGGCTTCGTATCCGAAGCCTTCCCTTCCACGATCCGAGGGCACGCTCCGTGCATGATGGGTTGATGTTTCCGCTTCCAGTCCTCAAATATGTTCGATGCAAGGTTGTTGCGCCCAGGATTGTCGGCAGCCCATGATAAAATTTTCTCGGTGTTCGAGTGGTCGGGGACGAAGTTGACGACGTGCTGCACGCGGTCTGGCAGACAGACGATGTCGTCGCACATCTTCTTCAGCTCGGGCACATCTCCCAATAAAGCTGCAACGATGCTTTTGCCTGGCCCCGAGTGCCAGCGCTTCAAATACTCAACGTCCTCCGCCTCATGTCTCTTCTGAAGCGTCCTGGCGCACTGCTGGACCATTCTCGTGGAGTTGAACGCCGCGTCGATAGTCCTGCCCCCAGGCGACGCGGTTGCAATCGCTCGTTGAGCGACTGTGTCCAAGTCAGCGAGGTCAGACGAAGATCGGAAGTGCCCACCTTCCTCGAGCCCCTTCAACACTTGCTGCCGAATGCGTCGGTTCGAATCTTGAACATCATGTCGGCTCTTGTCGCCGAACTTCGACCCGCGAGCATTCCCGCCAGATCTCGAGACCCTGTTCGCCCCCTTGCCGGCATCTACCAACTCCTGGGACGCGCTCGCGTCGAGGGCGCGGTGCCTGGCGGACAACTCCGACGCGTTGGCCCAACTGTCGCCCCCAAGCGACTCTCGCCTAACAAATGCCCTCCACGGGCCACCTCCGCGCGTTGCCCCCTGGCCAGACTGAGCTGGCCCACTGGCGGCCGCGCCGCCCTCTGAGGCAGTGGTCTCAGCAGTGTCCTCCTTGAAGAGCTGCATCGACTGCCGTCGCCTCTTCACTGCGCCGATGACGCGCTGGGCGCCGAGGGGCTCGATGTCGACGCCGCGGGTTCGAGTCGACTGCGCCCCGACCCTCCTGCGGATAGCGCCGCGCCCCGCCTCAATCGTGACAATGCAGACCTCTGCGAGCCGAAGCAGTAGGAGAACGCGAGCTCTCGCACGAGGGCCGCCCAGGGAGGACCCTTCATCACGATGCTGGTCGACGAACGCTTCCACGAAAGGGCCCCAGAGACATCGAGGGCACTCCTTCATTTGGGCTTCCGCCTCCCCCATCGCCATCCACCTGAAAAACTTCATGGGGTGGGACTCGTGCGCGTCGGCCAACAGTTCTTGCAGCCAACATCGGCTTGACATGATCCCACATGCCCTGCGGGCGTATATGGTTGGGTCAGGTAGTTCATCAAATTTACCACGGCAACCTCTTCAAGGGGCCTCCTCGAAGCCCGCGTCGGCATTCTCGGTGCTTTCGGGGCCCCAAGAGGGCCCCCAGACGGCCCCCGGGCGGCGCCAGAACAACCCCATGACCATGGAAGCGTATTCGCGCTTTCGTGGAGCCCAGTAAGGGCCTCTCGGGCACCCCCCTCGGCGCCCTCCTGAACCCCTCGCGGAAACCTTTCTGTCCCTCGCGAATCCTTAGAGGACCCCAGGGGTGGCCCAATAGGGCCACCTTTGTTGCGCCCCATGCGACTGCACTGCGTGATGCGACAGCTTGAAAGGCAAGGCAACTCGCCTAGGCATCTGCTCTGAATGCGGTGGTAGGGATACGCGAAGCGTTCAGAATTAAGCGAAATGCTAAGCTCCGAGAAGAGAGTTCTTGGTGCAGAACTGGTACCATTATCTGGAAAACAGGGGCAGAACTCAACAGCACGCCAGTTTGATCGAAGAATTGGGTGTCCAACGTCCCGCTCGCAGCGTTGGTCAAGCGGAACTCCCTCGTAAGCCACCCCTCAACTGGAACGTTGTGCTCGTTCGCTCTCGCCTCGGCCACCTGCTGCTTCTTCTCCCACTCCTGGCCCGCGAAGTAAAGCTGGCTGTTCAAGTACTGCCTCAAGGGCTCCATGGCGACCCTGTACACTAAGAGCTGCGGCAACGGCGATGTCGCCCGCCACTCTGCCGCGCGATTGCGGCGTTTCTCCTTGTCGCCTGCTGATTTCCCGCCGCCTGAGCTGCCAGCCTCACGGCCTTCATCATCGGGGCCTGCGCCGTGATCACCAATGTCTTCGCGATGGTCAGCTGCAGCGTCACCCTGGGCATCAAGCAGCATTGCGTGATCGTCAGCGGGGGCTGGCAACGCCAACAGCTCTAGATGCTGCGCGCCAGTCGCGCCGCGGACATGGCGGCGCCTCTTGCCCGGAACCTTTTCGACGAACAATGGATATGTTGCGGAAGCGAGTCCGCGGCATGCTTCGAGCAAAGCGATCTCGCTGAGCGCTCGATCGCCCTTGGTCCACCGATGCTGGGGGTACACCGTGTACTTGGCAGCGGCTGTAGCAGCTATCAAGCCTGAACTCAAGACCCTGGCGACACGCTCCAACTTGAAAGCACTACACTGTGGGGCCCAGATCTCGACATGCTCCATGTCTTCCCAGTTGCCATTTGGAAGGCAATGCATCGCCATCAGTTTTTTTCCAGTTTTCTTGAAGCACCAATGAGACACAGGCCGAGAATCGCCTTCCTCCGATACTGGTATTCCAGTGGGGGAACACCGTACTTGACCACAAGTCGCTGCCGAAACACTTCTTCCAAGCATGACCGCCAAGTTGAGATGTTCGTCCCGAAACTTACTGATAATGCGAAGTGTAGCTGGCCAGATATTGTCTTCTGAACAAAGCCCATAGTTTTTGCAACAAAAAAAAACCTGCCATCTTGTGAACTTCACAAAAATCTGCAAGCGGATCCATTGTTGTTCGCCCTGTCTGTCTTTCAAAATAGCCCGCTCGCTCCGATCATTAGCCCCGTGGCGGTCGCAAGTGCAGAGTCTCACCCTCATTTTGAACTTATTCGCGGGGTCTGGCGACACACCTGACGAGTCCTCAACAGCTTGCCTCAACACCTCTCCAGTGCATCTCTCCAAATACTGTCGCCAATTCGACGTGGTGCCCGTGATGGCGAGTACCGTGCCGCCCCTCATGAAAGCCATCCCGAACTTGGACTCCGATTGTAATAGTTTTCGCGTCACTGTAGCTCGCTCCTTGTTCTCTAATGTTGGGAAGGCATCGTGCAATAGAGCAACCCGATGGCTATTCTCGCTTGGTTTCAATAGAGCTGCTAATGAGGTGGCCACACCACTCTTCATCTTCTGCAAATCAGAACTTGGCGCCGGCGGCCTCATCCTGAGAGGGGTCTCGTCAGCACGGTATGCGTCTACGTACAATAACAGATCGTCCTCGTTTGAAGCACACACAATCTGCTTCTCAAGATCTTGCCGAATCAACCTTTCCATATAAACCCCAATGGCCGCAAATTTTATCATATCTGGTTTTACGTTGCGGTGATTTTCCATGCCAGCGACGTGTCCTGCAGTTCTGAAAGCGCACGCTGGTAAAGACTCCACCCGTTCTATATAATCGAATAGTTTGACCATGTCCCCCACCACCTGCGACGACACCTCAAGCGAAGGAGCCTCTCGGATCATACTCCGAGAACACGACACAAATGGACGAAGGATATTCGCATCTCTGCCTCCATTGGTCCAGATATCTTTGGGAATAAACAACTTGAAATCAAACTTGGTATTCTGTTGGCCTGCAGGCACTGGCGGTGGGTCATGGCCAACACATCTCCTGGCGGCCTTTGCCGCTCGAGCCTCTGCGAGTTGATCATCTCTCGTTCGTATCTGGCCGCAGGAAACTGGGAGCACATCTGAATTCGCACGAATGAATCTCCAATCTCGTGGGTGGTCTACAACGTGCGCGTGCAACTCGATATCTGCCGCGATGCTCAAAGGCGGCGCCGCGGGCTCCTCTCGGGCCTCTGCAATGGCAGCAGCCGCAGCCCACGGGTCATCGGGTGATTCCACAGGCTCATCCATGAACAAATACAGACATACAGTAATACGAAGCGGACATTGAAGAGCACAAATTGTTGCGGACCCCCGTCTGCCTCTCTCTCTCCCCCCTCTCCTCCGGACCCCAAACTGCTGGTTTCTTCGGGGCCCGCGACCCACCCCGATCCTTAAACCCTTGTGTGTCGCGGGCTTACGCTGGGCGAGATAAAAGGGGATCGCTGGCCCCGCGCACCCCCGCCCCAAATGTTACTCGGAGGAATCCTTGCGGCCCAGGACCTGCGCAACCCCGAAGAATGGCAGGACAGGGCAGCAAACGCTGTTCAGGGAATGGCGCGCTCTGCAAGCACAGTTCAGGGAATTGCGGCGCATTTCGGACAGGGCAGCAAGCACTGTTCGGGGAATTGCACGCTGCGCCGCTACTGTATTTTTGGCGCACGCAGTCAAAAACAACTGTTGTAACAACTTTTTCAACAACTTTTTCGAGCCAACATCAAGAACTATGCCAAACAACTCACAAACATCTCTGCAACGTCTCCGACAGAGAATCCCCAGATCCTAGCCTTTCTGGGGCAGCAGCTTTCACAACTCTTGGGGCCCTCTGAGGACCCTCTCGGAGCCCTCTCGGGCCCCTGGTTGGCCCATGAGATGGCTCCAAGAGGGCCCCAAGAGGGCCCCAAGAGGGCCCCAAGAGGGCCCCAAGAGGGCCCCAAGAGGGCTCCAAGAGGGCCCCAAGAAGGCCCAGGGAATTATGTACCAACCCAGCGGCCGCTGCTACATAATTCCGGAACCCTCTCGGGGCCCTCTGAGGGCCCTCTCGGAGCCCTCTCGGGCCCCTGGTTGGCCCTGAGAGGGACCCAAGAGGGCCCTAAGAGGGCCCCAAGAGGGCCCCAAGAGGGCTCCAAGAGGGCCCTAAGAAGGCCCCAGGAATTATGCACCAACCCAGCGGCCGCTGGTACATAACTCCTGGGACCCTCATTCTCCTCGACGACGACGACGACGACGACGACGACAACGACGAGGAGGAGGTGCAAACGCACCCTTACCCAGCCCCTGCAGGACCAGGCAGCGACACTTGGACAAAATTTCCCAGCCCCTGTTTTGACCCCAGAGCTCTCGACCCCGTCGAGGAATTCCCGACCCCAACCCAGAGCTTTCGGCCCCATCCGGAGCTCCCGACCCACAGACGACGACGACGACGACGACGACGACGACGACGACGACGACGACGACGACGAAGACAACGACCTGGAGTCGTAAGTTTTGCTGCTGCATTCCCCAGCGTTTTGGAGCCCTCGGGGCCCGGGGGGGCCCCAAAACGGATCGAAACCTCAAGTTTTTCCGGCCTACGACCGACGACCGGCGACGACGACGACGACGACGACGACGACGACGACGACGACGACGGGCATAAGTTACTTGGCGCCCCCCCTTGGGGGCATCGGGTAACTGGGGGGTGCGCTCCACACCCCCCACTTACCCGGTGTCCCCCGGGGGACATCAAGTAACTCGACCTTACAGGGGGGGGGTTAGGCACGGGTTACCCGGTGGCAAGGGGGGGGCATCGGGTAACTCGACCTTGCACAGGCGGGGTGCCGGGCATGAGTTACCCCGTGTCCCCCGGGGGACATCGGGTAAGCGGGGGGTGCGCTCCACACGTGACTTACCCGATGTCCCCCCAGGGGCGTCGGGTAAGTCTACCTTGCAAGGGGAATTCGGCAT
>CAUYUJ010005402.1:22500-27500 GCA_963575745.1 Prorocentrum cordatum
ACGCCTCATCGCGGAGTGCTGGTTTCTACGTTCGCCATCCGGCTGGCGCAAAGGTGAGGTAGCGGCAGAGGCGGGGCCCCGAACAACCCCTGGAAAAAGGCATCGCGAGCACCCACCTTGGGATATAACCCACCTTCTACGGCGCCCCGACGCCCCCCGCCCCCGCTCGTGGCGGCCGAGCGACCGCGCGCGACGTGGCCAAACTGGCGGGACGGCAGCAGGTCGGAGGCGATCTGCTCGATGCCGCCTCGGCGCGCCGCCAGGCGAGGCGAGGGGAAACGCCCGGGGGGAGACGGGCTCGGGGGGGAAGCATCTTTGTAAGGTCGATCCTTTTTCGCTCACTCATCGTCGTGCATTCGTTCGTCGCCCTCCCAGCTCCCCTGAAGCCCGGCCACCCCCCTCCTGGCATCAGGGGGAGGGGGGCCTCTGGACGGGCCTGGGAGCCTCCCCCCACAACACCCTTCTCCTCCTGTCCCTCGCTGCTCAGGGCGGAATACCAGCTCAGGGGGGGAAGCATCGACCAGGAATCGGCGATACACCGCCAATAGATCGGCGATAGGCTCCGAAATCAGATCCACACGTTCCTGGGCGGGGTGGGCCTATCGGGCCCCTGTCGGCGATTGATGGGCGACTGGGGCTCCATGCATGCCCCCGTAAGCCTATCCCCCCGAGCGGTGCCCCCGACGAAGGTGCGCAGGAAGCTGGAGGCTGCCAGAGTCCAGGGGGCGGCGGGCACAGGCAGGAGGCAATTCCTGGGAGGCTCCCGCAGGAACGGGCCGGTGTGACCTAAGGGGCGATCGTGATGGGCGTGTTTTCCACCACCACCACCACCATAAGTTGGACGGGGGGTCCTCCTCCTCCTCCTCCTCCTCCTCCTCCTCGTCCTCCTCCTCCTCGTCCTCCTCGTCCTCCTCCTCCTCGCCCTCCTCCTTCCCCCCCCCCAACTTATGGTGGTGGTGGTGGTGGAAAACAAGCTCATCATATCAGGCAGACTGAAGCCGCACTCGGCCCAGGACTGAGCCGGACTTAGGCGGACTAAGCGGGACTGGGCCAAATCGGGACTGCTCTGGGCGGACAAACCGGCACCGATGCCGCTACTCCTCGAACCTCCCGCGGGGCACGATCGGACTTCTTCTCCCTAGATGCTTGCCACCGCTGCGACGTCCATTCCCCGTGCATGTTTCAGTGTCGTGCGTTTTTTTCCGCAAGATGATCCAGGATACGCCTCGATGGCTCTCGCCGAGAAAAACTGCACACGCCGAGCAATGCCAAGAATAGCGTTTCGCTAGAGGGTTCGAACAGTGACTAAGAAGAGGCGCAAAAGTAATGGGCCTGTTTTCCACCACCATCACCACCATAAGTTGGACGGGGAGGGGGGCCTCCTCCTCCTCCTCCTCCTCCTCCTCCTCCTCCTCCTCCTCCTCCTCCTCCTCCTCCCCTCCAACTTATGGTGGCGGTGGTGGAAAACAGGCACATCGAAAAGAGTCCCACAGGGGGCGGCGGGAAGCCCGAGCCCGCCCTTGTGCCGCGGCCGTCCAGCGGCGGTTTTAAGTTTTGCCCGAGACGCCCTCACAATTTACTGCGAAGTCGGACTCTCCCAAGACGCCCCAAGAGGCCTTTCAAGATGCCGCCCAAGAGCGCCCCGAGAGGGAAAAAACGTTGATGTTCATTGGTTATTTCAATGTGTGTTTGTATTCTCGCTGTTTCGTGCTTCCGACGCTACAGCACCGCCCAACCCCTTCAAAACCGCTCCAAGACGGCCCAAGAGGCCCCCAAGAGGGCCCCAAGACGGCCCAAGAGAGCCCCGGCCCCAGAGCCGCCCAAGACGGCGCAAGAGGGTCCCAAGAAGGCGCCAACTACATTATGGTCCCGACGACCATGACCCCTGGCTAAAAATACACCAAAGCGCGCATGGCCGCGCTCTCTGTGTCCTTCCTTCCGCCCTTCATGCTGCCAGAACTCCGCTCCCGCGCACGACGTCTCACACAAACGAGCACACCGTGCCGCACTTCTGGCACTTCGTGCTGCCAGAACTGCACTTCGTGCGTTTCCAAGGAATGCCTAGGACTGCGCGTTTTCACTAGCCAGCCTCCAAACGTTTTCAGAGGCCACCCACCCTGCAAATTCTCCGCCGGCACCCCCCCCTGCACCCCGGCACCCACAGCCTCCCGAGACGTCTGGGCATGCCTGCACCCCGGCATCCCCAGCCTCCCGAAGCGTCTGGGCATGCATTTTTGTTACGTTTTCAGAGGCCACCCAGCCTGCAAATTCTTCGCCGGCCCCCCCCCCTGCACCCCGGCACCCCCAGTCTCCCGAGGCCTCTGGGCATACGATTTGGGTACATTTTTAACGGCCACCCACCCTGCAAATTCTTCGCTGGCACCCTTCCTGCACTCCGGCACCCCCAGCCTCCCGAGACGTCTGGGCATGCGTTTTTGGTAGGTTCTTCAGGGCCACCCGCGTGCGTTTTTGGTACGTTTTCAGAGGCCACCCACCCTGCAAATTCTTCGCCGGCACCCCCCCCTGCACCCCGGCACCCACAGCCTCCCGAGACGTCTGGGCATGCCTGCACCCCGGCACCCCTGGCCTCCCGAAGCGTCTGGGCATGCCTTTTTGTTACGTTTTCAGATGTCACCCAGCCTGCAAATTCTTCGCCGGCCCCCCCCTAAACCCCGGCACCCCCAGTCTCCCGAGGCCTCTGGGCATACGATTTGGGTACATGTTTAACGGCCACCCACCCTGCAAATTCTTCGCTGGCACCCTTCCTGCACTCCGGCACCCCCAGCCTCCCGAGACTGGGCATGCGTTTTTGGTAGGTTCTTAAGGGCCACCCGCGTGCGTTTTTGGTACGTTTTCAGAGGCCACCCACCCTGCAAATTCTTCGCCGGCACCCCCCCCTGCACCCCGGCACCCACAGCCTCCCGACACGTCTGGGCATGCCTGCACCCCGGCACCCCCGGCCTCCCGAAGCGTCTGGGCATGCGTTTTTGTTACGTTTTCAGAGGCCACCCAGCCTGCAAATTCTTCGCCGGCCCCCCCCCCTGCACCCCGGCACCCCCAGTCTCCCGAGGCCTTGGGCATACGATTTGGGTACATAACGGCCACCCATCTTCGCTGGCACCCTTCCTGCACTCGGCACCCCCAGCCTCCCGAGACTGGGCATGCGTTTTTGGTAGGTTCTTAAGGGCCACCCGCGTGCGTTTTTGGTACGTTTTCAGAGGCCACCCACCCTGCAAATTCTTCGCCGGCACCCCCCCTGCACCCCGGCACCACAGCCTCCCGACGTCTGGGCATGCCTGCACCCCGGCCCCGGCCTCCCGAAGCGTCTGGGCATGCGTTTTTGTTACGTTTTCAGAGCCACCCAGCCTGCAAATTCTTCGCGGCCCCCCCCTGCACCCCGGCACCCCCAGTCTCCGGGCCTCTGGGCATGGGTACATTTTTAACGGCCACCCACCCTGCAAATTCTTCGCTGGCACCCTTCCTGCACTCCGGCACCCCCAGCCTCCCGAGACGTCTGGGCATGCGTTTTTGGTAGGTTCTTAGGGCCACCCGCGTGCGTTTTTGGTACGTTTTCAGAGGCCACCCACCCTGCAAATTCTTCGCCGGCACCCCCCCCTGCACCCCGGCACCCACAGCCTCCCGACACGTCTGGGCATGCCTGCACCCCGGCACCCCCGGCCTCCCGAAGCGTCTGGGCATGCGTTTTTGTTACGTTTTCAGAGGCCACCCAGCCTGCAAATTCTTCGCCGGCCCCCCCTGCACCCCGTGTGCAAATTCTTCGCTGGCACCCTTCCTGCACTCCGGCACCCCCAGCCTCCCGAGACGTCTGGGCATGCGTTTTTGGTAGGTTCTTAAGGGCCACCCGCGTGCGTTTTTGGTACGTTTTCAGAGGCCACCCACCCTGCAAATTCTTCGCCGGCACCCCCCCTCTGAACCCCGGCACCCACAGCCTCCCGACACGTCTGGGCATGCCTGCACCCCGGCATCCCCGGCATCCCGAAGCGTCTGGGCATGCGTTTTTGTTACGTTTTCAAAGGCCACCCAGCCTGCAAATTCTTCGCCGGCCCCCCCCCTTGCACCCCGGCACCCCCAGTCTCCCGAGGCCTCTGGGCATACGATTTGGGTACATTTTTAACGGCCACCCACCCTGCAAATTCTTCGCTGGCACCCTTCCTGCACTCCGGCACCCCCAGCCTCCCGAGACGTCTGGGCATGCGTTTTTGGTAGGTTCTTAAGGGCCACCCGCGTGCGTTGTTTGGTACGTTTTCAGAGGCCACCCACCCTGCAAATTCTTCGCCGGCACCCCCCCTGCACCCCGGCACCCACAGCCTCCCGACACGTCTGGGCACCCCCAGTCTCCCGAGGCCTCTGGGCATACGATTTGGGTACATTTTTAACGGCCACCCACCCTGCAAATTCTTCGCTGGCACCCTTCCTGCACTCCGGCACCCCCAGCCTCCCGAGACGTCTGGGCATGCGTTTTTGGTAGGTTCTTAAGGGCCACCCGCGTGCGTTTTTGGTACGTTTTCAGAGGCCACCCACCCTAAGGAAAACGTATATTTTCAGCACATTCACTTCTTGAGTTTTCTATGCCTCCGATACGGCCCAAGAAACCCCCAAGAGGGCTCCTAGACGACCCAAGAGGACTCCAGAGCGGCAAAAAAAAACAAGACGGCCGAAGAGGGCCACAGGACGGCCCCAAGAGGGGGCCCAGAGGGGAACCCGAACGTAAATTTCGAGCATGCGGCCCCGAGACGCCGATGCCCGTCCGACTTATCGGAAACACGCATGCGGAAAAGCAAAACGCGGTCAGCCAAACGCACTAAGCAAATTAGCCTCCCTGAACTTCTCCGGGGTCGGCGGCAGAGGCGGCAGCCTTTAGATACCTAGGACTGCGCGTTTTCACTAGTCAGCCTCCAACTCCTCGACCAGCCTCTTCACTTTTGCTGCTAATTATTATGGTGCTTTGCTGGGGCAACTTTTTTACTATTTCTGGTAAC
>CAUYUJ010005402.1:32500-52500 GCA_963575745.1 Prorocentrum cordatum
TGGGGGCTGGGGAGCAGCTAGGTTGGCGCTGAGCTTCGTGGGGCCCGGCGTGGCCTGGAGCTTGCCCTACGCGGTGCTGCTGGTAGCGGGACTGGCGCTGAGCTTTGTGGAGCCCTGCGCGGCCCGGAGCTGGCCTTTGTGCTACGTTCCCCACGTGCACTGCGACGTGGTCAACGTGGAAGCGCAGGAGAACGAAGTCGGTGGTATCGACGAGGACCAGATCCTGGTCCCGGAGCCCCGCGGCCCGCCCGGCTCGCGCAAAGCGCTGCCGGCGGAGCCAACAGGCCGAAGCCCACCAGGCGTGCGCGATGTGCCGCTGGTGGGACCGCCAGGCCAGTGTAGTCCAAGCGTCACACAGCCGGCGGGTCGTTCGGGCCAGGAGGCAGCCGGCTGCCGGCTGGACGCGGCCGTGCGGGGGAGCGGGGGCCGAGACGGCGCCGCTTCCTCGAAGTGGCACCGTGACGGAGGCGTCTGGGTGCGTGGCGATCGTGGATCGATGCGAACCACCGGCGGAGTGTCCAGAGGGGGGCCCCTCCCGTCCCCAGAGGGGGCTGCCGGCGCGAGGGCAAGCGAGCGGTGCCCCCTCCCGTCCTCCAGAAGTGCCTCTGGCGCTGAGGCAGGCGGACAGCCGTGTCACCGCCGCGGCCTGGCCGAGCAGCGAGCCACCGGGGGAGCGGAGAGGCAGGCCCTCGCTCCGTCCTCAGGGAGTGCCGCCGGCGTACAGGCAGGCGTGCAACCGTTCCGCCGCCGCCGCTTGGCCGAGCAGGCCTACAGCTCGGACTCTTACGGCATCACTGACGCCAATGGCTACAACGACGACATGGAGGTTGTCACGGGAACGTTCGCCGCCACTGCGGACACGATCGTAGAAATCCACGTGCCGCACCAGGAGCAGGTGGAGGTGCCTGGCAGCCTCGCCGAGATCCCCGGCGGCTACGACCGCGGCTACGGCAGCGGTGACGTCGACAAGGACAGGCCCGCCCTGGCCTCGGGAAGTGCCGCCGGCGCCGGGGCAGGCGTGCAACAGTGCCGCCGCCCCCGCCAGGCTGGGCACCCCGCGAGCAGAGGGAGCCGGGTGGGCGGGGCCCTGACCCAGGGGTCGTCGCCATCGTCGGTAAGGCAGGCGTGCGTTAACGCCGCCGCCAGTGGGGCGTACCCGGGACAGGCCTACGAAGCGGGCCCCCATAACAGCAGCAGCGCCGAGGTCTCTAGCGGCTGCGATAACCGCGGCCACGTCGGCAGCGACGTCGACGAGGACTTCGAAGCCCCCCCCGGCGGCCATGCCGACAACAGCATCGACGAGAAACTCGTCGACGGCACCGACGGCGGCGCTTGTGGCAGCATTGAGGAGGCACCCGACTGCTGCGCCTACGGCTGCTCCGGCATCCCCGCCGACGAGGTCTCCGACAGCTCCGCTAACGGCCGCGCCGAAAGCAGCGTCGACAAAGTCTCCCCCTGCGGCGCCGACGTCCGCTCCGATAGCACCGTTGCCGAGGTCGCCGACGCCTGCGCCTACGGTTACACCGGAAGCTGCGGCGACAGGGTCTCCACTTACCGAGTCGACCGCGGTGCCGACAGCTTCGTTGTCAGGGTCTTCGACGGCCTCGCCGATAGCCGTGCCGACCGCAGCGCCAGCCGGGTTTCCGAGCGCCGCGCGGACGGCTGCGACGACAGCGGCCTCGCCGAGGGCCCCGGCGGTTGCGCCGACAGCCACGCCAGCGGCGGCGTTGGCGGGGTCTCCCAATGCTGCGCCGACAGCCGCGCCGTTATCGGCGCCGACGGGGTGTCCGACGGCTACGTCGGTGGCCGTGCAGATTGTCACTTCGACACGGTATCGGGCCTCTGCGCCGACGGCGGCTCCGACATCAGCACTGACGAGATCCCTGGCGGCCCTGTCAGCGGCCGCGCCAGCAACAACGCCGACGGGGTCCCCACCCGCGACGCCGACAGCCGCGCCTACAGCAGCGTCGCCGAGGTCACCGACGATTGCGCCGGCATCGATCCTGACAGCCGCGGCGGGAAGGTCCACGCCTGCTGGGTCAACGGCCGCACCGATAGCGGCATCGTCAAGGCCTGCGACGGCCTCGCTGCTGGACGCGCCGACAGCGACGTCGGCCAGGTCTCCGACCGCTGCATGGGCGGCCGCGACGGCTGCGGCGGCGGCCGCGCAGGCAACAGCATCGGTGGCTGCGCCGACAACCGCACCCACATCAGCATCGACGAGAGGCCTGACGGCTCCACTGCAGCCGCCGGAGGACGGCGCGGCCGCAACAGGGGTCTCCGCGGCCGGGCCCCGGGGCGGCGCGGTGGGCGCAGGCGCGGCCGCGGGCATGCCGACAGCGTCACCGACAAGGTACCCGCCTGCTGTGCCGACGGCGGCTCCGACGTCGGCCCCGACGATGGCTCGGACGGCTGCGTCGGCGGCCGCGCCGGAAACGGCGCAGGCGGAGTCCCCGCTTGCGACGCCAGCGGCCGCGCCATTAGCGACGTCACTGGGGTCGCTGACGGCTGCGTCGACGGCCGCACCGATAGCAGCCTTGGCAAGGTCTTCCGATGCCGCGTCGGCGGCAATGCTGACTGCGGCATCGCCGAGACCTTCAGCGGCTGTGCCAAGGGCCACAGCGACAGCGATGTCGACCGAGTCACCGAGCGCTGCGCAGGCGAGCACGCCGACAGTGGTTACGGTATCGTGGACATCTCCGTCGGCTGCGGTAACAGCTACGCCGGCGGCGACGCCGGCAAGGCCTCCGATGACCGCGCCGGCGGCCGAGCCGACAGCAGCGTCAAGGTCTCCGGCTGGTGCGCTGGCTGCCGCGCTGGCAGCGGCACCGCCGTGGCCCCCCACGCGCCTCATCACCAAGAGCAGGTGGAGGTGCCCAGCTGCCTCGCCGAGGGCCACAGCGGCTACGACCGCGGCAGCGACGTCGACAAGGTCAGGCCGTCCCTGGCCTGTGCCGCCGGCGCCGGGGCAGACGTGCAACAGTGCCGCCGCCCCCGCCAGGATGGGCACCCCGGGAGTGGCCAAGGTCGGGGGGACGAGGCCCTCACCCAGGGGTCGTCGCCATCGTCGGCACATCAGGCGTGCGGTCACGCCGCCGCTGGTGAGGCGTACCCGGGACAGGCCTACGACGTGGGCCCCTACGACAGCAGCAGCGCCGGGGCCCCTGGCGGCCGCGACGACCGCGGCCACGGCGGCAGCGACGTCGACACGTACGTCGAAAGCTCCTTTGGCGCCCACGCAAACGACAGCCTCGATGAGAAGCTCGTCGGCAGCACCGACGGCTGCGGCTACAGCGGTATCGAGAAGGTACCCGACTGCTGCGCCTACGGCTGCTCTGGCATCAGCGGCGCGGTCGCCGCCGGCTCCGCCGACAACTGCTCCGACAACATCGCCGACACGGTATCCACCTGCGGTGCCGGCCGGGGCGGGGCGAGGTTGGCGCTCGGCCTGCGGTTCCGCGAGGCGGAGCCCGCTGCAGGCCAGGGCCAGAGGAGGTCCCCGCTGCTGAAGCTGAGGGCAGCGCCGAGGGGCACCGCCGAGTGCGCGGCAGCCGGGGCGCTGGCTGCAGGCACCAGAGTCCTGAGCGGCGCGACCTGGCTGGAATTGGGCGCGCTGCAGCCGCGGGCACCTCAGCCGGCGACGGCAGGCATCCAACCTGAAACGCTGCAGAGGCGAAACGAGGCGATGGACGCCAAGGCGCGGGCCATAGAGGCGAAGGTGGAGAAGGAGGTGGGGGGGGGCGGGCTGGGCAGGACGGTGCCCTAGCACAAGACCCCCCTCCAAATTTCGGGAGGGCCAAGCCCGCGCAGATGCAGCGGCATCTGGAGCGGTGCCAAGGGGGCGAGAAGCGGCGGCACAAGTCGGGGCCCCAACGGAGCTGGGGGCAGAAGACGCTCGCGCTGCGCGGGGCGCTGGGCGTGCCGCGCGGGGCGCTGGTAGAGGCCTCGAGAGCCTCCAGCGCGAGCTTCCTTGACGGCGTCCCCGACGGGCTCGAGGCGCAGGCGGAGGCCACGGAAGCCTGCGCGGACGACGGCTTGCACATCTCCCCCGCCATGGCCACGAGGGAGGCCCTGGAGAGGACCGACATGGCGGAGGAGGAAGAGGAGGAGGAGGAGGAGGAGGAGGAGGAGGAGGAGGAGGAGGAGGAGGAGGCGCAAGCACTTGAGGTGGACGTGCTTGAGGTGGACTGTGGAGAGGTAGGGAATGAGGATGATGAGGTTGGGGGAGTTGGCACAGCGGAGGATGAGGCAGGAGAATACGGGGACGACGTCGAGGACGAAGGAGACCGCGCCAACAACCGCGGCGCCGATAGCCTCACAAGCAGCTGCCGTGAGGGTCGCGCGGACCGCGGCCTCAGCAGCCGCGCCGACGGCAGCACCGACAGCTGCGCCGGCGGGTGTGTCGGCAGCTACGCCCATAACGGCATCAACGGCTGTGCCGACTACAGCCCCGACAACTGCGCCCGCGGCGGCGCAGGCAGCAGCGCTGGCCGCGGAAGCACCGTCTGCACCGGCGACGGCGCCGACAACTACACAGACAGTTGCGACGACGAACGCGTCAACAGCTGCACTGACTGCGGTATCGGCCGCCCCGCCGAGTACGGCGCCAACAACTTCGCCGGCGGTGGCCTCGGCAGCCGCGTTGACATCGGCCCCAGCGAGGGCACCGAGCGGCTCCCCGACAAGGTCGCCGCCTGCAGCATCGGCAGCCCCAGTGAGGGCACCGAGCGGCTGCCCGACATGCCCGCCGTCTGCGGCATCGGCCGTGATACCGGCAAACGGACCGGCGGCCACGCCAGCCGCGGCGTCACCGGGTGTGCAGACGGCGACGCTGACGGAGGCCACGGCTGCCATACCGACCGCTGCCCCGACGCCCGACCCAGCGACGGCGACGATGACGCTGCCAGCGGCTGCGCCGACAGTCGCAACGACCGCGGCATTGGCGGCTGTACCGACCGCGGCGCCGATAGCCTCACAAGCAGCTGCCTTGAGGGTCGCGCGGACCGCGGCCTCAGCAGCCGCGCCGACGGCAGCGCCGACAGCTGCGCCGGCGGGTGCGTCGGCAGCTACGCCCATAACGGCATCAACGGCTGCGCCGACTACAGCCCCGACAACTGCGCCCGCGGCGGCGCAGGCAGCAGCGCTGGCCGCGGAAGCACCGTCTGCACCGGCGACGGCGCCGACAGCTACACAGACGGTTGCGATGACGAGCGCGTCAACAGCTGCGCTGACTGCGGCATCGGCCGCCCCGCCGAGTACGGCGCCAACAACTTCGCCGGCGGTGGCCTCGGCGGCGACCTCGGCAGCCGCGTTGACATCGGCCCCAGCGAGGGTACCGAGCGGCTCCCCGACAAGGTCGCCGCCTGCAGCATCGGCGGCCCTAGCGCGGGCACCGAGCGGCTCCCCGACATGTATGCCGTCTGCAGCATCGGCCGCGATACCAGCAGCTGGGCCTGTTGCCACGCCAGCAGCGGCGTCACTGGGCGTGCCGCCGGCGTCGCTGACGGAGGCCACGGCTGCCATGCCGACCGCTGCCCCGACGTCCGACCCAGTGGCGGCAACTATGGCGCTGCCGGCAGCTGCGCCAACAGCCGCAGCGACCGCAGCATGAGCGGCTGCACCGACTGCGGCGCCGACAACCTCACAAACAGCTGCCTTAAGGGTCGCGCGGACTGCGGCCCCAGCAGCCGCGCCGACAGCGGCACCGACAGCCGCGCTGGCGGATGCGTCGGCAGCCACGCCCATGACGGCATCAGCAGCTGCACCGATTACAGCCCCGACGACTGCGCTGGCAACGGCTCCGACGGCCGTGCTGACAGCGTCACCAACCGCCTCGCCGACGGCGCCACCAGCAGCTACGATGACTGCTGCAGCGGCCGCTGCAGCGCCCGCTGCAGCAGCGGCCGCACCGACCGGCTCACCGACAGCCACGTCGATTGCGGTGCCAACAGATGCGCCGATATAGCAGCACTGGTAAACTAAAACCTCTTGAGCCTAGTAGGCGGGGGCTCAAGAGGGGAGGAAGAGGGACGGCACGGCTCAGATGATGACGACGACCTTTTGCCAAAGGGGCCGTGCTGCTCCTCTGTGCCGGCGCCCGACGCCCCACGCGCCGGCGCCGTCTTCGGCCACGCGCAGCGGGCCACGCCGCCGCCGAGGCACTCTAGCGCCTCGGCGGCGCTGTAAAAGTCCAGAAAAGGGGCGGGTAGGGAGCCCTGCAGGGCTCCCAGGGTGGGCCAGCTTGGCTTTGAAAAGGCTTGAGCCGCGAAGCGGCGGTGAAGAGAGAGGGAGAGAGAAAGGGCAAGCAAAGAGGCAAGGGCAGGAGCAAGGGAACCGCAAGTGAAAGCCCGCGCCAGTTCTGGAAGCGGGGAGATCCATCAGTTTTACCAAACATCCTAGATAACCCCTCAAGCAGCACTGGTAAACTAAAACCTCTTGAGCCTAGTAGGCGGGGGCTCAAGAGGGGAGGAAGAGGGACGGCACGGCTCAGATGATGACGACGACCTTTTGCCAAAGGGGCCGTGCTGCTCCTCGGTGCCGGCGCCCGGCGCTCCACGCGTCGGCGCCGTCTTCGGCCACGCGCAGCGGGCCGCGCCGCCCCCCTCCCCCTGCGAGCGCACCACCACGCCGAACTGGCTGTAGTGGGACGCGTAGTCGCCGACCTTGTCGGCGTAGAACAGTCCTGGCATCCGCGGCAGGCCGCCACGTCTGCCCAGCAAGGTGGGTCCGCAGGTGCAGGGCGGCATGCCGCTGGCGCCCGCGGTGGTTCTTCGTGCGCCCTAGGCGGCAGCCCTGGCTGGGCTGGCCGCCGGCGCCCCACGTAGCCGCCACCGCCGCCCCCCATGACGGCACTGCCGGTTGCCGGGCCGGCGCGGCGCTCTTGCCCTCAGGCGCCAGCTGCCACCGCGCCGCGCCCAGCTGCTCGCAAGCGCAAAGCTGAGCGCGGGCGCCGGGCTGAGCTCAGCCGGCGCCGCGCTGCCGCTCGCACGGCGGACGCCGGCGGCGGTGGTTCCCTTGCGCCCCGCGCGGCAGCCCTGGCTGGGCTAGCCGCCGGCGCTCCTCCGAAGCCGCCACTGCCGCCCCCTTGGCGGCACTGCCGGGTGCCAAGCCGGCGCGGCGCCTGCCCACGGGCAGCAGCGGCCGCGGCACGCGCCCAGCTCGTTCGCAAGTGCGAAGCTGATCGCGAGCGCCAGGCTGAACTCAGCCAGCGCCGCGTGGCCGCTCGCACGGCGGTTGCCGGCGGCGGTCCACTGCTGCCCGCTCGGCCGCTGGCCGGCGGCAGCCCGCACCTAGTCACGATACGGCCTCTGCTCGCCTCCGCGGGGCCATTCTGGCGACCCGCGGCGCCCTGCCGGGGCCACCTCCCGCGTCACCTCGTTGGCCCGGCGGAAGCCCTGGGTCTCGTGCACGTACCTCACACCGTTGTAGTGAACCGGGCCCATCACCCCTGTGTCGCAGTACGTCCTTTGCGGCTGCTTGGGAGGCTGATGCGCCTTCGACGTCCGTTGCGTGGTGGCCTGCTGCGCTTCTGGCTCCGGCCTCCCTCCGTTCTTCCTGGCCGTCCCGCAGCAGCAGCAGCCGAGCACCCCGATGCTCGCCGCAAGCAGCACTGCGATCGTGGCCGCCACCTTCAGCGCTGCCCCCACCGGGAAAACGATCGCCACCGTGCCCATCTGCGGCTCCCAGCGAAGCGTGGCCCCTTGTGCCCCGCTGTCGACTGCTGCCACTTCTTGGCCCTGTATCTCTCTTGGCCCTGTATCTCTCCGGCTGCTGTCGTGATCGCCGTCACCACCAGCGCTGCACACGGCATGCCTGCGCGGGGGATGCGGGCTCTGCAGTTGCTGCCGCGCCCGCCGGCCGCTCCTCCGCGCCTTCGCTGCTGCCTGCGCCACCGCGCAGCGCCTAGCAGCACGGCTGCCAGCAGCACCCCCGCTGCCATCACCCAAGCTCCCAAGCCGACCGGGAGCACGAGGATCAGCAGGTTCTGGCTCTCCGCCGGGTTGACCTTGATCACGTAGCCGTCTGCCCTGCCAGCTGTGGCGGCGAGCGTCGTCACGGCCAGTGCCGCTCTGGGCCACAGCGGGGTCGGGCTCCTGCCCGCACGGCGCTCGCCCTTGGCCGCATGGGCCGGCGGCGCTGTGAGCTCGGACGTGTCCCTCGCCATGTTGGTCGAGATGCCGCGCATGGGCCCGTGGCTCTCCGACAGGTACCCGTGGAAGCTATCGGAGGCCCAGCGCCCGAAGCGCTTGACGCGCTGCAGATGGTCCACGGCGTGGTACATCGCTGCAGATGGTCCAGGCTGCGCGAGCCGATCTCCTCCTTCCTCAGCCCGGCGGCCAGCCCCGCGATCGTCAGGTAGTGCTGCACCTCCTCGCGACGGATGGGTGCTCCGCTCGCCCAGCGGAAGAGCGGGAGCTCCTCCTCGCTCCCTCGCAGCCTCTGCGGGTAGTGCCGCTCCAGTTGGCGGAGGGCAGCCACGGGGCACAGCGACGTGCCCGTCTCGTACTGATTCCTTACGCACCCCACATTGTACTGGTCTGTCTTCGAGGAGGTGATGTGGAGCACCACTTCCACCGCGTCCTTGAAGGTGCAAGGCTGGTTGTTGCCGTCGCGGCCAGTGATGTCCACGCCGCGCACGACGCGCTCTCGGCTCCATATCTTCCCAGGCTGAATCAAGTACTCGGACGCCCTTAACATGAAGAAGAAGGCCACCGCCACGGCGGCCCACAAGACCGCGGTGTCCATCTCGGGGAGGTCCGTCTGGTCCCTCAAGAAGCCTTGGAGCCATAGGAGCATGCGAGGGGTCACTGGCCGCTTTCGCCCGCTCGGCCCCTGGCCTCTCCGGAGGCCGGCGAGCGTGGACCAGAGGCGGCCTCGGTGGAATAGAGGGTCCGGGTATCCGACCACGAGGTGGGCGAAGCGCACTGCGAACAACTTCTGCTTGATCGTACCCTCCGTGCGCTTCAGCACCTTGGCCAACACGACGACGAAGCCCAGTAGTGCCTCCTCGTTGGCGTGTCGCTCCTCGCGGTCGCGTCCCTCCAGCCAGGGCGACTCTCCTTGGGCTGCCCTGAAGCCCTGCCACTGCTTCCAGCCGGTCTCGTAGCCGGCGCGGGCTCCCTCGGACAGCCGCAGCATCAGCGCCTCCCGCTTCTGCTCCTCGATCCACCCGCCGTAGTCCTCCCCTCCCAGGGTCGGGTGGTCCGGCAGGGCGATAGTGGCACGAGCGCGACCCAGCGCGACCGGCTTGACCAACCCCAGGGTCTCCACCTTCTTGCCCCGGTTGGGGCTCTTCTTCCGCCGCTTCTTGGGCGTGCTGGCGACTGCGTTCAGGTCCACCTCCTCGGCGTCAGGAGAGGGCTCGGGACCCCGCACGAGATCCTCCTCGATTGCCTTGATGCGGACGCCTTGACTCTTGCGCCTCGCCTTGTGGACGTCGTCGCTCAGTACACCAGCGTGTTGGTCGTTCTCGGGGTTGTCGGCCTTCATCCGGAGCTCGCCTCGTGCCCAGGCCCTGAGCCACCTCCGGGTCGTCTCCCAGGCGGCCGACTCCGCGGGATCACGGCAGCCGCCCGCCCGCTGAGTGCCTCGCGACAGCGCGTCCACAGCGGCGCCCAGCACGGCTCTCGCCGTCTCGGGTGGCAAGGACCTCGCTGCTTCTCGCATCAGAGTGGCCTCGGTGTCGCCCTGGGCTCGCCTCTTCACCCAAGTCGATTCATCGCCTCCTTGTACGATCCAGACTTCCTCTGGCGACAGCGCCCTGATGCGCCGGCCGCTGTGTCCTGGGACGTGGATCAGAGTTCCTCCCGGTCCGCCCGGGCCCTCGGCGGGCCAGCGAACCGTGCCGATCGGGCCGTCGATTGAGCAGACCAGATGCTTCGTGCTCGCGAGCTTGATGTGGCCGATGCCCTTGGGCAATGTAGGGTCGGAGCCCCCTCGAGCTGCCGGGCCCCAGGTGACGCTTCCCTCGTCGTCGAGCCAGTGGTAACCGCCTTCGCTGAGCTTCTCCTTCAACGCGTGCTTCACCCCGTGGGGACAGCGGCGCGCCGGCGGCATACGCATGCCCGCCAGGCTGGCGCCGGCTGGCCCTCGACCCGCCACGATCAGGCTCCGAGCTCGGGCTGTCATGTCGCCGTAGTGGGTGCAGACGACCTCCAGGTCGCACGCGCGGTACCCCAGCTTGCGCAACACTTTGACGACGCGGGCCAGGTCGAGCTTGCCAGGAGCGTCGACCACGACGACCTGCGGCCTCGCCCGGGTGATGGCGGACACCAACTTCTCGTTTTCGAAGCCCTTCGGGTCCAGGGACAGCGTGCACATGATCCAGTCCACTCCCGTTGGGTTGCCTGTCGTCAGTTCACCACCTAGCTGCTCCCAGGCGCGCCCGTAAGTCCCCAGTGGGCTCCCTAGCTCAAGGCCTCGGCGCCCCTCGAGGGCGAGGCTGCGTGGCACTGCTGCCGGGGTCCTTAGCGCCCGATGACGGAGCGCTGACTCCGCAATGGGCCCACCCTCCCCAGGCAACCGCAAGAGGTGTTCCTTTGCCTCGGCCAGCATCTTCCCCCACTCCTCGGGCGGCTCGATGCGGGCCCACCCCTTGCGCAGGAGCTCGGAGTGGACTTTCTTAGCCTCTTCCCGCGACAGCCAGTCCGCGATGTCGTTGTGCTAGGTGCGGATGTACAGGGCGGTCGTGCTGAACCCGTGGCAAGCCTCTAGGCGCTGAACGAGGCGAATGAGGTGCCGCGCGAGCGGGTGCTTGGGCCGCCTCTTGGAAATCCACGACCGCACGTTCATGTTATCGGTGACGTAGAAGACCAATTTGCCTTGCCACTCGCCACCCCTCGCGGCAGCCAGGGCCACAAATGCAAGCAGCTCCACGATGGCTATCGCCCAGTCCTTCTCGGCCTCCGGGTGGCTCAGCACGTCCTCCAACTGGCGGAGGAGCGGGGCGGCGTCTACGGCCATATAGTGGGGCGGCACTGCTTTGCTGCCGGCCACCGCGCGCCCCCAGTCGATGCTGCCGATGGTCGTCGTGGTCGCGTCGCCTCCAGTCCATCTTGTCCGGGCGGCGGCTCCTGGGAGTGCCAGGCGCTCGCGCGGCCCTAGACAGGAAATGAAGCTCGCTTCGAAGGTGGACGCCCAGGCCTCGGGTGCGTCGAAGAGCACCCGCAGCAGCTCGAGGGTCTGGTCCCACTCGTCCCAGGCAAGGGCGATCTCCTCGGCGCTCCCTCGGGGCTCCGCCCATGCTGCTCCGAGCCCACCTCCGAGGAGGCGGTCGATGACCGGCAGCTCGGGCTTGATAGCCGGCTGCGTGGCCACCCAGAACTGGGCGGAACCCCTCAGCTCCTGAACGACCTTGATGGGGACCCGACGGCACCCGTAGCGAAGCTCGTCGATCGCCAGGAAGTGGGCGGCTTTCACACACTTAGGCTCTGGGAGCCTCGAGCGCTGCTTGTCCACGTCCAGGTAGAGGCCCCAGACCAGCTGTTCTGCCTGGAAGGTGCCCTCCTCCGCCATCTTGTCGACGTTGATCGGGTCGTCGCCCCAGACACGCCTCATGCTCATGTCGCAGTCGGCTGCGCTGAGCCAGGGCCTGAGACCGACCAGTGGCTCGACCAAGACGCCGTCGTCCATCAGCCACTTGGACGACCAGCGCACCGCGTCGTTGACCTCGGGGTTTGGTGGGCGGCGCCGCTCATGGTCCCACTTGGCACTCCAGGCGAATGCCACGTACTCGCCGGGCGACCCCGACCACCCGAAGACCATCACGCAGTGGATCATGATCACGCGTGTGGCCAGGCCCACAGCGTCGCCCGGGAGGGAGGTGCCGAACTCGGCCACGTCCTCGTCGCGCACCCAGTGCCACTTGAAGGCTCGCGACACGTCCCGCTTGGCTATCACCTGCGGCACACCTGGGTGCCGCGCGGACCACCAGAGCGACAGGCGCACGAGGGCCTCGCTCTTGGGCTGAAGCGCCGGTGGGTGCAGCTCCTTGGGCGAGTCCCCATTGGCAACCCGCATATCGTGTATGGGGCGCCCCTCGCTGCTCACCGCGCGGTCGGGCAGCATCTTAGGCACTCGCCCCGACGGGCTCTCGATGAGCTCTGAGGCGGACAGGGCCTCCTCGGCCTCCGGGGTGGTCCAGAGCACGGCGCCGTAGGACGTGTCCTTCCAGGCTTTGGCGTACATCTCCAGGGCATGGTCCCTCGCTGAAGCGTGGGGCTTGGCCACGGTGCGTCGCCTGGGCTGCTGCCTCCGCACAGGGACACCTTTGCTCGCCATCTCCTGGAGGTACTGCCGGTGGTCCTCTTCCAGAGCCTCGCCGAACTCGGGATCGAGCACCCCCCCGAGAGGATTCCCGAGGACGCGCTCCCGTTCTTCGCGGAGCCTCGCTGCGGCAGCCTCCACGCTCCCCGCTGCGAGGAGCAGGCGGTTCCCCAGGCTCGTCACCTCCTTCACCAGCTCTGCGGCGAACTCAGCATGTTGCAGGCACCAGCGCAAGTACTCCTTGGCCTCCAAGGCTCCAGGGGGAGACGCTGCCGGCGGCGCCGCTTGACGCCCGCCCTGGCAGGTCCCCGCTCGGCTCCCGTGGCGCACGCCCTGGCTGGCATCTGCCGGCGGCATCTCGGGGCCTCCGCATCAGCGCCCGGGGTCCCTCGGGTCGGGGGCGGAGCTGCGACCGCGGCTCTCATCCGGAGGCGACCTCGCTCGCAACCTACCTCGGGTGGCGGGGGCCATCGTCTCGGAGGCAGACGACTCCGAGCCACCGCGCACTCCCCCGGAGGGCCTCGCTCCCCCGTGGGGGTCCGCCCCCCCACTTCTCCTGCGGCTGCGGCTGCGGGCGCTGGGAACGACCTGGCCCTCGTACTCCTCGATGTAGGTCTTCTCGGTCCCGACGTAGATGGGGTCCAGGACCCCTCCCCCGGCCTGCTCATCTCGCGGGATACCGAGGCTCTTCATCTTGACCTTCAACGTCTCGTGCTCCTCCACGTAACGCGCCAAGATCTCGCCAAACTGGCGAGGCTCCGGCGCCAGGGACGGGTCCGTCGGGTCGGCCCCGGGGTATTCCCGCATCAGTACGTCGCTGATCTGCCCGATCCCGTTCAGGTACAAAATGTCCGCGTGCTGGAGGTCGTAGTTCTTGCCACCTCTCCGTACGTCGTTGAAATTATTGACGAAGCGTCGAGCGGCGTTGCACTTGTGGACTCCCCCGCGGCAGGCTACGCCTGGATGTGCCTCGGCGGCCCTGCGCCCCATCTCATCGGAGGTGGCCCCCGGGTCTTCCTCCGCCTCAGGTGGAGGGGGGGCTTCCGGGGGCGCCTGCGGGCTCTGGGGCTCTGGGGGGGGGCGCTGGCGGCCCTCTGGCCCTCGCGCTCCCGCGGGCGCGCCTCGCGCTCGAGCCGGGCAGCGCGACGGGCCTGGACCTCGTTGCGCCTGATCTCCAGCTGCCCGACTACGCGTGCAGCGCTCTGCTCCTGGTCGCCGCCTTCGCTCGCTGCGCGAGCGTGTTGCCCCTGGGCTTCGGCGAGCTGCTCCTCCACCCGTATCAGGGCACCCGAACTCCTCGAGGTGCCCCCGCTAGACGGGGGGACTGAGCTTGCTCGAACGCCACCCGCCGCTGCAGCCACCTCGCTGAACGTTGGGGCTGGCAGGCGGCTGCTGCTGGCCGCTGAGCTCGCTGCAGCCCTGCTTGGCCCTGCTGCTGCCGCTGCGGCGGATGCCCGGTCAGCAATCCTGGCCGTGACTCTCCGCTGGCCTGCCTGGGCTGTAGCGCCAGGGGCCGGTTGCTGGTCACGGTTCAACCTGGGGCTCCAACTGGTCCATTCCTTCGGCGGCTTCAGTGTGGCCCACAGCAGCAACTTCTCGCCAGGGCGCACTGCTTCTTCGTCGTCGAGGGGTGGCCCATGTGCTCCTGCTGTGTCCTCGTCCCCCGTGTACTCGAAGAGGTACAGCTGGTCCGAGTCGAAGAAGCCCCCGGACAGTGCCTCCGAGACCTTCAGCCTTGCCTTAACCTCTCCAGCCTCGAACGGGCCCCCCTTGAGCAGCACCCACTGGTCGCCCTGCTGCGGGACGAAAACTCGCACTGGGCTTGCTCGTGACGCCTCGTCCTCGGCCTCCCTCGCCTTCTTCTGGCGGCGGTTCTCCTCCTCCTCCTCCTCCTCGGGGCTCTCGTCCCCGTCGCCATCGTCATCACCGCCTCCGCCAGATCCGCCTCCTCCGCGAGCAGCAGCTTCGCGTGCTTCACGCTTGCGTGCTTTGTTGCGTTTCCAGCCTCCTCGCTTGCCACCCCGCTTGCCGCCCAGCTTCTCGTCGCCACCACACACGATCATGGTCGGCTCGCCGTCGGTCTCCACCTCCAACTCGTCCTCACCTTGGCGTTCGCCCTTTGAGTTCCCGCCATCCTCCTCCGCCGCGTCTCTCCAGGCAGCCGTCCTTTGAACGACTGCCTCCACGAGGGCCCTTTGAGCCCTCGTCAATCTCGACCTCCAATGAGCTTCTCCATATCGGGTGGGGCAGGCAGCAGGTGATGGCGCTCTGCTTCAGGCTGCCGCACTTCTCGCTGTGCTTGCTGATGGCCCCGTCCTCGGTGCCATCGCCCTCCCCCGCGCAGGCCGGAGGCCAAAAAGAAGGGGGGGGTCTTGTTCCAGGGCGTCGGAACGCCCGGCCCGCGCCACCTTGCTCTCCAACTTCTCCTCCAAAGCCCGCGCCTCGGCGTCCATCGCCGCAATCTGCTGTTCCAGCTTCTCTGGGGCGGTGCCGGCAGCCGCTGCCTTCAGCACGGCTGCCCAGGCAGCGCACAGCCGCGGTGCATACTGCCCCGCGCGCTGGGTCCTCCGCATGCCCCGTAGTCCCAGTCCGAAGCCGGCGCTTCCCAGTTCTCCCTTTACCGCAGCACTGACCGGGGGGGCGCCGCTGGGGACGCGTCCTCCGCCTTCCAGGTTGGGAGGGGCTTGCGCGCTGATGGTGAAGCGGAGCTCGCCCTCGGGGGCCCTCCCGAAGTAGAGGGCCCACTGGTTCTCAGGCAGCGCGGAGTAGTGCTGCTTGGTGCGGAAGTCGATCCTCGCCCAGTGGAAATTGTCTGGGGCGGCCCGCGCGATGAGCTGGCTCACGCGGATCAACTTGTCGTCCGGGGGCAGCGCGACGGTGACACCGTCTTTGTCGAGGCCGTAGCACCCGCCGGCCTCGCTCAACTTGGTGCTGAGGTTGATCGACTCGCTGGCCTCGGTCTTGCTGAGCCGCATCCGCGTGTCGAGGTTGTAGGCTCCCACCTGGGCGTCCGTCAGGTCGCACGGTAAGCCGCCCTCCAGTGTGCGATGCGTGTGCTTGCCTGCGCACCTCCTGGCCAGGATCAAGGCATAGGGGTAGGGCCCGAGCGATGCTAACCACCAGGTCCGCTTCTGGTACCGATGTTGTGGCTCGTCTGGTGGTGCGAGTCCCCACTCACACATGTCTATGGCGAGGACTCGGGCTCCAGTCGTGTGCATCAGGGCTCGCATGCAGGGGCGGCCCCACAGCTTGGGGTACCAGCCATCCCGCGCTGACGACTCGATGAGGAACTCCCGTCCCGCCTCGTAGCCCCGCTTCGCCCCTATGCACGCGAACTCCCCGAACACGTTGCCATCGATCTCGATTTGCCGCTCCCCAGTCCCATCTGGGCACTCGAAGGTCCTCGTCCCTCCTGCTGCTAGCTGCCAAGGGCAGTGGCTTACGCAGGGTGGGGCGAACTGCAGCACGTTGGCCTCGTCGGGACCTGGAGGCGCGCTGAACTCTTGGTACAGGCGCTCGCGTACCAGCGGGTCGCGGATGTCGAACTGCGGCCTGGGGTCCTTGCCAAGCAGAGGCTGCCCAAAGTATTCGACGCACTCGCTGGTGGCGATGCCCGCGTTCTTCATAGCCTGCGTCCAGCGCCCTGCGCCAGCGAAAATCTCCCGAGTCCTGAGTCCCCACGCGAACGTGGGTCTTGATCGATAAGGCTCCAGGTCCCCGAAGTCTGGGCAAGCCACTTCGGTGGGGAGCTCGACCATGGCGGGTGCCCCGCCGGCGGCTCTCCCACGTTGCTGCCGCTGCGCGGCAAGGGCTCTGCAGTGCTGGCACGGGGGAGGCTTGCTGGCCACCACTGGGCTGCCATCCTCTTCCGAGGCGAGGTATGTATCCCAGCCCATGGTGGGGAGCTCCTTGAGGTCCTTCCCGCTCGTGGCCCAGGTGCGGATCAGCTCGTCTGCTACTCGTCTGCCCTCAGCTCCGGGCGGAGGGTGGAGAACACGCATGCGCCTACGATGGATGATCACGTGGCACTCTTGCTTGGGCTCCCCCGCCGGGAGAAGCGTATCGATATCCAGGTGGCCCCAGTGATCTGCTCGCCATACTCTGAGTACCACCTCCTCCAACGCTTCGCACGGGAAGAGGGCGACGCACCGGAAGTCTTTGTCGTGGTCACGGTGCACCGCGTCATGGATGTGCATCCGGACCTCGGCTTCCCTGGCAGATATCCAGGGTGGGGCGTCGGCAAGGCCCGCGGCTGCGTCGGTAGCCTTCTCCAGGAGATCCCTGCGGATCTGAAGGGCCAGGTCCTTGACCTGCTGGGCGTCGGGTGGCGCCTCAAGCTGCACCCAGAGCTTGGCGGCCGCCAGGTGAAGTGGGAGGCACTGCCGTTCCTCCGAAACACCGGCGGGCACGTGTAATCTCTTCGCGACGCACTCGTCTAGGGGCAGCTGGTCCTGGTAGCCGAGGTAGTGCCAAGTCTGGCCCTGCACCGTGACCGAGCCCTGTCCCACCGACTTCTCAGCATTCCACCGCACTGGCGTTATGACGACGTCAGGGTCAGCTCCCAGGTTGCCAGCCTTCGCCCCGAGGCGGTCTAGAAGCTCGCTAGCCTCGGCGGCAAGGGTAGACCCGCCTTGGCGCGTCGCTTCAAGGAGCACTTGTTCGACAGAGAGCTCCTCCTCGCGCCCACGGGCGCAGGCAAGACGTGCCAAGACATGTGACCGCATGTAGTCGCTGGCGCGGCTCACGGAGTCGAGCGCCCCGCTCTCCTGGACAGCCTCGAGCAGCTTTCGCTGGGCCAGGGCTCCCTCGCCCGTGCAGACACCCGTCCCAACCAGGGCCGGACTGTCGGCGCGTGGGCCCTCCAGCCAGGTAGCGTCGGGCCCTTGGGCAGCCTCACGAAGCTCCGACTCAAGCTCGGTGCACTGGACTTCGGCATACTCGTCGGGCGGCGCCCAGCCTGTCTTGGTAGGTTGGCTCTCCGCTGCCCCCGCACCTGCAGCACGTTTGCTGTCCGCCTCGGTCTTAGCCTGGGCTCTCAGCTGTGCGATCTTCCCGTTGACCGAAGCTGGGTCGATCTTGGCGGCATTGCGGAGCCCACCTCGCCTGAGGAGTTGGCACTGCACGGTCCAGTGCAAAGGGCCTTCAAGCCCTTGATGAGCTCGTGCGAGTGCGAGCACCCTTGGGCACCCTCCTTGCAGCCTATCCAGGTCGAATTGTCCCAGCAAAGCGGCTTGCCCTGCTTGTCGCAGGGCGCGTGCCGGACGGACAGCTTGATCTCCTGGGCGTTCAGCCGCTTGCCCGCAGGGTATGCGGCTCGTGCGGAGCCGGCTTTCGGCTGGGCCTTGGCCTTGGGCTTCTTCTTGGGGGTGGCTCCGGCTCGTTGTTCTTGTGGCTCCGCGGTTGACTCATCCCCCTCTCCTCTGACCTCCCCGGCCTTGCCCGGGGCGCCACGCACCCCGTGCATCGAGTCGTTGAGGACGGTCTGGAGGTAGCGCTGCTGTCGCGGGCGCACGACCTCCTGGTAGTAGCCCGTGGGGGACTCGAGGTCGAAGACGTTGGGAAAGACGAACGCTGGGCGTCCGTCCGACCGAGGAGCGAAGGCCACCATCTTGAGATCCTCCTTCCGAGGATTATCCGTCTGCAGCACACGCAGGAGGCCCCGCTTCTTTTCTCGAAGTCGCTCACACCAGGTCGCCCACAGCTCCTCCCACAACTCGTAGACGAACTTGGGCGGGATAGCGTGGTCGTCCTTCTCGCACTCCCGCGCGAGGGTCTCCAGGCAATCCAGGCGCTCTTTGACATGCTCTCGTCCGAAGACGAGCCCAAAGAACCTGGTCATGTTCTGGGCCTGCCGCTTCCACTGGTCGAAGACCACGGGGGCCCTTGGCCTAGGTTCCAGCTTCGCGTCGCGCGGCGCGCTGTACTTGTCGAACGCGACCGTCTTGCACGTCGGGAAATCCGCCACGGAGGCCGACCACGGGGCCAGGTTGTCTAAGCTGCTGCCGCCGAAGCTGAGCGAGGCGCATGCCATCGCGATCCGGTTGGACACTGTCGTGGGCGTCTCGACGGCGAGCATCAGGGCCTTGTTCTGCTCACAGGTCCGGCGCAGAGCGTAGAACAGCTCGCGTCCAAGGACCTCGTCGAAAACCTCCACGGTCAGTTGGCCGCAACCGCGCGCCAGGTAGACGTCCAACTCCTCGGCTCTCCCCAGCGCTGCCACCGCCCCTCGCTGGGCCGCCTTGTCACCCTGCCGGGCACTGGCAACCCCTTCCAAAGCGTGGAGCATCCTCGCGGTGTTCGCGTCCAGGGTCGCTCCGGGCTGCGCGAGGCCGAACGGGTCGGCGCCCCTGCCTTCCTCTGGGGCTCCAGCGGCGTAGCGCGCTGGCGCTGTGGTCAGACCTGGGGGTAGGCCCAAGTCGCTGATGTGCTGGTCATAGCGGAACAGGGCCCCGATGTTCGGAGCCTGTGGGCGGACGACCGGGGCCAGCCCAGCCGCGGTGGCTGGGAGGCCGGCGTCTCGTGGCCCGAGAGTGAGGGCTGGCGGGGCGGCAGCTGGCGAGAGAGGCGGACGCGCTTCGAACAGGGGCGCGCTGTCGGCCTGGGTGGCCGGCGGCCCCTGCGAGCGGTGGCGCTCGGGCGGGAGCTTGAGGAGACCCTGAAGGCTACTAGGCGCCGCCTCTGGGGTCTGCGGCCGTGAGGGCACCTGCTGGAGCACCTCCCAACTGCCGATGTGCCCATCGAGCCGCGCGAGCTCCTCTGGCTCGACCGTCTGCTGCTTGAGATACTGGGCGTAGCGGATGAGGCTGGCGAGCACCTGCTGGGCTTCTTCGTCGAAGCCGGCGGCCACACTCTGCACCGCCGCGGCGTCGCTCGACCCGCGGGCTTCTCCCCCAAGTAGCAGGCCATCATGTCCCCGCCCTCATCTCCTTGATGGCTCTCTCCTGACGCGGGTGCCTCGGAGCTCGCTGCCCGCCCGCCCTCGGCTGATGGGGGGCGAGAGCCACGACGCGCGGGCCCAGAGGGCGGCTTGGGTGAGCTGCTGCGATCGAGCCGCTGCCAGTGGCTGCGCAGTTTGGCGTCTGCCTCTGTAGCTCGCGCCTCGAAGCTCGGGCTGGGCGCCACACCTCCTTCGGGGTGCCACCTGACTAGGTTGGCCACCTTCTCACGGAGCAGCCGCCAGCGAGCCTCGCTGAGCGGCCCAGCACGCCCGCCTACTGGGAGCCCGTGCCACGCCGCCAGCTTGCGCCAGACTTTCTCGGGCACGTTGGTCGCCGAGACGCTGATGCCGAGCTCCTCACATCCCAAAGGCGCGCGGTGGAGCATCTCTTCGATGAACCCCGCTGGCAGACGTCCGGAAGGCCCCGGGGACGGTGCACGGATGAAGCCGTCAGGCTTCACGAGAAAGCGGATGGCGGTGCCGGTCGGGTCTTCCACCTCGAGGGCCAACGCGCCGTCGAGGTATTCAGCCAATGCGCTGGCCGCGGCGGCATCAGCTGCCCTTCCTCTGAAAATCATCCACTGCGCTCCCTCTGGCCAATGTACCTTCGCCCGCGCGATGAAGTGTCGCCCGAGGGGCATGGGTGGCGGAGTAGGCGGCTCGGGAACCGGCGGCGCTTCGAAGCGCACGCTCGGTGGCCCAGCCGGCGCCGGGACGGGGTCGCCAGGGCTGGTGGGCGCCTCTGGAGCAGAAGTCGTTGGGGCGGAGCGCTCTGGTGTGCGACTCCGGACTGGAGCGG
>CAUYUJ010005402.1:57500-105000 GCA_963575745.1 Prorocentrum cordatum
GCTTCTAATCGGCCAGGCCCCCCAACGAACATGTGGTTGAAAAGATCCACCTGCTTGTGCAAACTCGCGAACGTCTCATGAGGTAAAAAGGCATGGTGCGCACGAACTGTTCCATGAACGCCATCACTGGAAGCAGCGACTTGAAACTCAAAAACCTGCGGGAGCAACTCGCGCCAGGGTTGTCTTGATACCCATCTGTGCAGCGCTCGCTCAGCGTGCCGATCTGGCGGGATCGTCGCGAGCTGCTGCACGTGCAAAGGAACTCCAGTGCAACGATCTGCAATTGCTGAGCACAGTCGGGCAAAACGTTGAACTGATGAAACTCCTTCCCCGATGAGACTGAGAAGCTCCATCTCGAGCTCGTCGGGCGAGCCCTCAAAGGCCATGGCTTCAATTACATGGGAACTGGCCGAAAGAAAGTGGTTGGGATAATCACACGCAAATATCACCGAGCCTAGACGAGCTGATTCAAATGATAATTCATGTGTTGTAAATAGGCATGTACATTTTTTATGCATATATATATATGCATATATAGATATAGGAATATGTACACATACATTTATTTATATGTATATATATATGTATATGTATATGTATATGCATAATCCTCCTCACCCTACTCCATGTTTCTCTCACCCTGACTCTCAACTCACCCCTCTTGCATTAGCACGTGGTGCCTTGTCCCGGGTGAGTGGGGGGCCTCGTCCAAATTATTTAATCGTTTCGCTCATTTCGCCGGCCCGTAATTGCCTCGCCGCTTGGGGGCCGCGTTGAGGCCTCTTGGGGGCCTTTGGGAGGCAGTTTTTGTTTTTTAACGACGACCGCCCTTGAAGCAACATTTTTACATGCTGAGTTGGGCCTTTGGGAGGCAGTTTTGAGGCCTCTTTGGGGTCAAGTTTGAGCCTATTGGGGGCCTCTCGGGGTGCCTCTTGGGGGCTTCTTGGGCCTCTTGGAGGAGTGCCTCTTGCGAGCCCATTGGGGGCCTCTTGCGGGTTGCCTCTCGGGGTGCCTCTTGCGAGCCCATTGGGGGCCTCTTTCGAGCCCATTGGGGGCCTCTTGGTTTCTCGGGGGGCCTCTCGGGGTGCCTCTTGCGAGCCCATTGGGGCCTCTTGGGGGCTTCTTGGGGCCTCCTGAAATTTGGGGCCACTTGGGGGCCTCTTGGGGCCTCTTGGAGGATCTCGAGACTGCTGAGGAAGAGGGGAGGGTACACCGCGCAGCAAAAAGGCTGGCCAGCCCCACAGGCCAGTCCTCGGAGTACATCATTGAAAGTGCAAGCGGCTAGCTGGGTGATCCAGTCTGGAGCGCATGCACACCCAAGGCAGCGCAGGACTTTCACGCCCATAGTTCACCAGCTAGCTGCAAGAAGTCCACACAAGATATCTTGTGGTGCCCCAAACAGGCCGCCGACGAGAGCATTGAGGGAGAGAAAGAGAAGAAGAGGCGAGGGAAGGAAGGAGAGAGGGAGCAGAGGGGGGAGGGTAGAAGAGAAAGGCAGATGAGAGGAGTGCAGAAGAGGCCCCAGAGGGAGGAGGAGGAGGAGGAAGAGGAGGAGGAGGAGGAGGAGGAGGAGCTGGAGGAGCTGGAGGACGACGAGGAAGAGGTGGTAGCTGTATGCTATCGTCCAAGCCTGACATATGCATGAAAATGCGGATGCATGCAGTCGCGACACAGTCGCGACATTGCCACCTCGAGCTCGAGCTCATGACTCCTCCTTGCCATCCGTGGCATGGAGGTCGGCAGCGGCGTCGACGCCATCCGCCGTGTCGAGCTGCGCCTCCGCAGCCCTCATCTTGGCCTCGAGCTGCCCGTCAAAGACAGACGTCGGCTTCTTGATGTTCTCGCCGAGGATCCTCCGGGCCTCTAGCAAGTCCTCGCTGAGTGAATCAGAATCACCTTTGATGGAGTGGAACTTCTCGACCACGTCCGACAAGGCTGGTCGGTCGCCTTGCAGCAGCTCGTGGAAGGTAGCAAGAGCAGACGTCACCTTGGGCTCGCTGATCTTGATCGCATCAATCACCGACTGCTTGAACTTATTCTGGCAGGTATCCAGCGCCTTCAGCACCCGGTTGATGGCCGAAATGTCCGCCGACAACTTGTTGATCACCACCGTAGTCAGAGAACGTGGGGAAAGGTTGGCAGGCTTCTTGGCAGCCTTAGGAGCCGACTTGGCCTTGGCCTTGGCTTTGGCCCGCGTCGGGCCCGAGTCATTCTCGGTGTGGGGCTTCTCATCCTTCTCGATGCCTCGACCTAAGCTCCTCACCATATCTGCTGCCATCCCAGCATTCATCTCATCAACGTGGCCCGTCAGAGTCGCGCTGGTCTGGCGAGCAACCTCGTCCTTGTTGCCCTCGATGTTGGCGAGTGGAACGTAGTAGATGTTGAACCTCTTGTCCCGCTTGTGCTTGGCGTCATCGCTGCACCTCTGTTTGGCGTGCTTCAGCATGTCGTTGCAAAACTGCATCGTCTCCTCACTCGCGTGGGCATGGTACATCGCATACACTTGAAACTTAGTTGCCCATATCATGGTCTTCTCCCTGTAGACCGACTTCGTCCTGGTGTGCCTCTCCTGGATGACCATGACCGCGCAGCTCGTATCCTGCACATACGCCTGTAGAAAGGCGAATTTGCTGGCGTTCTTCTTGGAGTCAGCCTCCCACTTGGCCGCGATCTCTGACGGGATATGCGGGCGACTGAGCGCCCGTGAGATTGCAGAGTACAATTTCTTCCGCAAGGCCACGTCCACGTCACCAGGCACGACCGCTGCCAAGATCTGCTCCTTGACCTGAGAGGCACAGTGGAGGTGGAGGAGAAGGAAGAAGTGGAGGTGGAGGATGTGTGGTTGGTGTGGTTAGTGCCCACGCCCGACGTCGTCGGGCACGATGTACGTCTTTCCCTTGATGCCAGCATCACGCACGTCCGCCTCGACCGCCACCGCGTCAGCGCCCCGCGCAGCACGAGGTCCGTCATCTGCGACTCCAGCTGCATGAGCTTCGTCGGCACGGGCATCATCGCATGGCTGGTCCGTGAGCTGATCCTCGGGCGCCGGCGCCTGGAGATCGTGGGCGGCGGCGGCGGTTGATGGCGCGGGCTTGGACGGCTCTGGGAGCGCACATCCTGGTCCGACCTTCCAGCCAGACTTGATGGCCTCGAACGTATCCTCTGGCACAGTCTGAGTGGCTATGTCATCTGAGGACTCCAACATCATTGGGGAGATACTCGGCACCATCTTGGCCCGTTGCGGCGGAGTGACGTATGCTGACCCCGCAGACGACGGGGCTGGCGAACACACTGGTACACATGCTGACCTTGCCGACGACGGGGCTGAGGAACACACTGGTACACATGCTGACCCTGCAGACGACGGGGCTGGCGAACACGATGGAGTAGCACCCTTAAGGTGACCGAATCTAAAAAACAAGAGGTGGACTGATAAGTCAATTCACTCGTAACCCAACTCATTGGGCACGGATGAGTTAACACTTAGCCGTCCACCCATTGTGGTTTAGCGCGGTGACCTTCCGCTTCTTGGGGAACCCCGCCTTCACTGCAGTGGGCGACGCTTGGACTGGAGTGAGAGGGCCAGCTGCATCCAACATGAGCTCCTCGATCTTAGGCTCGACCAGAGGGCGGACGATTGATGCTTGAATCTCCTGAAGCGAATCCTGCTGCTGCATCTCGTCGTTCATGGCAATCTCTGGCTTGCACGAAGGGCGGGGGGCACAGGCTTTCGCTCTCTTGACGGGCGGAGCGCCCATGGCGCGCATCTTCGCGTAGAGATCCATACTGGGCGAGGTGAACAGTCGATGCCAGCAACGCTGGAGGAGCCACAACGGCTGTGTCTGTCCGAAATGGCCGACGACCGCAACGTCAAAATCTGAGCGCCTGGGCCGTTCAAAATACCCGGTAAATACACGAAAAATACACGGTCGGATATTGCATTTTCCCTGTGTTTTTACAGTAGATATCGCAAACGTGTATTACACGGTCTGCAAAATACACGAAAAATACACGGTCCCAAACTTGAGCGTTTCTCTGTTTGATTGCAGGGAATTCGCTGTCAAGCTATAGAATTGGCAGTCAGGCAGCTCCACATCCAAACGAAGCAACCCACGTGGAGAGACACGCACAGACTTTAGGGCCCAGGAGGCCGTGGAGACGTACTACTACTACTACTACTACTACTACTTACTACTACTACTACTGCTACTACTACTGTATACCACTACTACTACTGCTGCTACTACTACTAATACTACTACTACTACTACTACTACTACTGCTGCTGCTGCTACTACTACAACTACTACTACCACTACTACTACTACTACCACCACCACTACTACTGCTACTACTACTACTACTACTACTACTACTACTACTACTAGTACTACTACTACTACTACTACTTCTACTACTACTACTACCACTACTACTACTACTACTACTACTACTACTACTACCACTTCTACTACTAGTATCACTACGCCTAGTACTCCTACTACTACTACTCTATTATTATTATTACTACTACTACCACTACTGCTACTATACTACTACTACTACTACTACTACTACTCCTACTACTTCTTCTACTGCTGTACTACTACTACTACTACTACTACTACTACTACTACTACTACTACTGCGACTACTACTACTACTACTACTACTACTACTACTACTACTACATCTGGGCATCGCAGGGTGCGGGCACGCACGGCCGGCCTGCGCAGTGAAGAAGTTCACCACGTAAACGGATCGGGGGGCGGGGGCCGCGACCGTGGCGGCAGCAGCAGCAGCACAGCAGCAGCTGAGCGTCCTGCGAACGAATCGAACGAGGCGTCACGGCCGCCACCCTGCGACCGAATCGAAAAGGAACGAGGCGTCACGGCCGCCACCCTGCGACCGAATCGAAAAGGAACGAGGCGTCACGGCCGCCACCCTGCGAGGGAATTGGAAAAGGTTGAGAGGAAGGAGGTGGAGGAGGACAAACACAAGGACAAGTAAGGGGATGGAGGATAAGGAGGGGAGGATAAGGAGGGAGGAGGAGCAGTGTTGCTAAGCTAGCACTCGCACCCCATCAAACAAGATTCTCTGCACGTAGCAGCGCCCAGGTCCGAGGGCCATGATCCACCACGAACCCTCACATTCGAAGCAAAAGCGAGATGTGCTGACATTGATCGCAACACCATCTCCTGAAACTAGGCTGCTTGCATCAACGGGCACCGTGTGGCTTGAGAGATCCCTTAAGTGTATCTAGTTGATATGAGTTCCCTTGTGCATAGATTGTCCTTATGTGTGCTTCCCTTGTGAATACAGTTGCCCTTATGCATATTAGCACTATATATATGTATCATGATGTGCCCTTGTGTAGTTTATACATGTATGTGCCATGTATGCATCATATGCATCAGTATGCATCGTATCAGTATGTATGCCTATCTACCAGATGCGCATCTTTATTCGTATATGTTCATATCCTCACGTACCAGTATCTTTATAGTTCCTATATGTATCCGATATGGTTCATACCTTTATGTGTCCTGTGTGTGCACGTATGTATAGTTTCCTGTCTTGATGTCATTATCAAATATGTATATCCATGTTTAGCCAGTATGGCTTAAGTTGGGTTCAAAGTTGACCCCTCAAGTATGAGCTGGCAGGGCTCCCGGCTTTACAAGGAATCGATGTTCTTCATCTCTCTCTCTCTCTCTATATATATATGCATATGTGTGTGTGTCCAATGTCCTTATATCTAGTTGGTGCACCTCCACCCCTCATGTCCATCATGGGGCCATCATATGTACCACCAGTGTCGATGTCAGGATGTGTGGCTGACGTGAGCCAACACGCGGCAATTGAAAATCCAGCAGGCAAAGACTCGCACTGCCACGAGGCCACGTGCAACGCGCACGCTGCGACAGCGCGCGCACCCAGAAGCGAAAGGTCACTTTGAAACGATCCACGCCTCAAAGTCTGCAAAACACTCCCCATCATCTATCTCAATGTCAAGCTTAAGCTCTAAGAGAAACTCCAAAGTCCAGGCGGGCTCCTGATGCTTGTAGATCCCCTCGTAAGTAGTATGGAAGATTAGCCCGATAGCAGCTCCAAACCCCAAGGGGTACTCGGCAGAGTCCTTCAGGCCAGGCCCACCCGACGTGCGTTTCTCCCCGTCGGTCCCCACGACAGATGTTGTGGTAGGGGGGGGGGTTCTCCAACGCCATCACCTCCCGGTCAAACTTGCCCACTTTCTTCTCGAGCCGTTCGAGGCCTGGAGGTTAGGATAGTGCCCATCTACTTTTGGAGGGAGGTGGCGTGCACCCGATGATGGGCACGAGGGAGACGTGGGGAAGGGGACATACAGGAATTGGGCGAGGTGGAGGAGAAGGGAAATCAGTAGAATAACTGGGAAACCCGTTCCATGTTTCCACTACCCGGGACCAGGCAAGTCGCCCTTGAAGACGAGCCCCTTCCTCGTCGGTGCACCGCACGCCCCCATGTCAGCTTTTGTAGACTTGGCAGATATGTACTTGAGCATTCTCTGCACAGGCACCATGTTCCAAAGGATTGAGCTTACGGGCTGCTCGATCACCACATGGATGCCGAGGGCGGAGGCGAGCACAGCCAAATAAGTCATGCGCCTAACGAGGGCGTTAGCTTGCTCCGTGCACGCTGACCCCATCCCTTCTGGACGCTCAACGCTTCTCTGTGTTGACCCCCTGGACACCCACACCCACGTCCCGCATGGGGGTGCCATGAAAAGCAAGCTCCCCGCCTTCATGACGAGCAGGGCGCGCAAACATAAGAGGAATCCGTGTGGCGTGCTAAAGTCGTGCCGAAGATCTTCTTCAATATCAACTGAAATGCCATGATATCCGAAGTGGGCAACACCCCGGGACACAGCTTTTTTACCACTGAATATTTCCATGAAGTCGTGGGTCCTAGGAGGTAAATCAAACGATCCCCCTGGTCCGAGGTGCGCTGCCGCCATGAGAAGAGGGAGCAAAACTTGGTGGGCAAGCATTCTGGGGATCGCACGACCCCGCAACAACAGTGAATCTTGGCCCGAAACGGCACTGGTGCAAGCACGTACGTTTCTACATGTTCTCCTGCATTGTCCACGGGGGGAGATCGAGGAGGAGGAGGAGGAGGAGGAGGAGGAGGAGGAGGAAGAGTTGAGTCTCCACAGCTTGCACCCCGCCGAACGATCGCTGCACGCAGCAGCACTGAGATCTGAGGTACCACGGACCCTCGAAAGCAAACGCCGTGCTTACAACACGGCCCACTTGAAACTGGGCTGCATACGTCGCGCTGCACGCTTCAGCAGTTGGGGAGGAGGGCAAGGGAGGAGGAGGAGGCGAATACAGAGGTATGAGGGGGATAAGAGGATGAGGAGTTCTGCACAGTCAAAGCTGGCAGTCAATCAAAACGCAGCGGCCTCGTCCGCCGGCCACTTGGCAAACTCTTTCGCCTTCGCGAAGGCCTGCACAGGGCCGCCGTGATGGCTCCAGGTGATGTGGCGGGTGGCTATGTCCTCGCCCCCAACAATATAATAATGAGGCGTTTTGGCGAGCGAAATATTGCACTGAATACGGGCTGCCTTCTCATCGTCGATTCTCAACGTCCACGATTGGCTCTTGGGATCCGTCCGGCACTTCAGCACTTCCTCGGGGAGCAAGGGGAGGAGCTCGAGGTTCGGGCCCTTCTTGGCCTGCTTGGCTGGCTTCTCGGGCGTGTCCCCCTCGGACATCTGCGTCGTGTCCGCTGGCTTCTCGGGCGCAGGCGTCTTCTCGGACATCTTGGCCTTCTTGGCTGGCTTCTCGGGCGCTGGAGCCTTCTCGGACATCTTGGCTTTCTTCTTGGCTGGCTTCTCGGGCGCAGGCTCCTCGGACATCTTGCTCACGGCTGGCTTCGACTGCGCCTTCGCCTTCCTCAACTCCGCAGCGCTCAACCAGCCATCGGGGAGCTCATGCGTCTCTGGCCCCTCACAAGGGCGAACTGCAGCAACGGACTTGGCATTCTTGATTGCCTTGGAGATGGCGGAGGAGGCTTCCTGAGGGATCTCCACGGCGTCGGCCTGCGTCTCCACAACCTCTCGGAGAGGAAAAGAGAGATGAGCAACGCAGTGAGCTAAGATGCCGAGAAGGAGCGAGGAAGGAAGAGGTTGATGAGGGGGGCACCGGCTTCCAGCCGAGGAAAGAGTTCCCTGGGCCGAAGCACATCACCATCTGCGAGGAGAATACAGATAAGGAGGAAGACGAGGCGGAGGGGGAGCAGAGGAGGTGGAGGAAGGGGGGGAGGGGGGAGGTGGGGGGAGAGGTGGGCGATGAGAAGTTTGGGGATGATGGCAGAAGAGGACTGCATTTGACCATGAATGAGGTCAAGTTCGGGACGAGGAGGCCGAGGCGTGAGGAGAAGGGACGACGGGTAAGAGGAGAATAGGCGTGACCATGAGGAAGGGTGACGTTTTGGAGCAGGAGGAGGGTAGAAGGAGATCTGGAAGGAGAGCTGGAAGAGGAGGTCGAGGAAGAACAGGGCGCGAGCCTTCACACGATGAGTCGGGGTGGGTCAGCCTAAAATTCTTGCAAGTCACCCTTCTGGGAGCAGGGGCGGTGGCATTGAGCAAGGAGGGGGCGGAAAGGGAGGGGACAGAGGATGAGAGGGAATATGTGGGAGTAGAGAGGCCTCGCCCAAGAAGTCTTCGTGAAGGAAGTGCATCGGGAGATGCAGCATTCCATCCTTTTGGAGGAGAGGTAGGAGGAGGAGGATGAGGAGGCGGAGTAAGAAAAAGGATAACATGTAGGAAGAGGGTGCAGGACGAGGACCAGGATAAGGACGGGGATGAGGAGGTCCAGGAGGAGGGGGAGGATGAGTGGTGCACAGTATTATCAAATATAGTCCTGGGGATTCGCCTGTTCGGTGGCACTGTCGTGCAGCTCGTGGTCGCCGGGGCCGGGCATGGTGTCGGACTCCCCGCACAGCACGTGGAAGACGATATGCGGGGTCACGGTGATCTCCTGGCCAGGCTCGAGTGGGGTGTCGCAGATGTGGCACTTCGCGTCCGGGTCCTTCTGAGGCGTTCGCGTTTCGATCGCGACTCGCCCAGGGCAAGGGCAGCCCTTGTCCTGGGTGAGTGGCGATCGAAACGCGACGAGGACTGGGGCCGAGGAGGGGAGGAGGAGGTGGCGGAGCAAGATGGGCAGGAAAGAAAGGAGGGGCACCGATCGAGAGGTTGAGATCACGAGGGACGGTTGGCAGAGAAGGGATAGGGAGGATGGGATCAGGAGGCACTGCGAGGATAATGAACTTAGGTGGGGAGGTGGTTGAAACGGCGGTTTACTCGCCAAGTCCTCAGCGAGCACGCGGTCGCTCATGCAGATGAGGGGCGGGCAGCCTTCGAAGTCATCATCATCTTTCGCCTCGCAGTCCGAGGCGATCTCGATCGCAGCTGGCTCGCTCGGCAAATCGGCCTCTGCCTTGTTGCATGCTGGGGTGGGTGGTGGCTCGGAGTCGTCGTCGGGGTCGGGCATCTCAGCCTGAGGGGAAGGCGGTTGCTCGTTGCCCCGAGGTGTTCGTCGCTTTTCTGAGTTTCGGCAGGTCTGTTAAAACAAGCGGCCCGAAACTTCGAAAGACCACGGACACCACAGGGTAATGAGCAGGAGGGATAGGAAGAAACAAGAGTGGGAATTGCTGATTAAAGAAGTTCAGGATCAGCAGCCTCGCGAGCCAAGATCTCTGAGTCCGAAGAGCCGATCTCGTCCGACTTGGGCTTCTTGGGCTTGCCAACCGACTGCTTCTGGATGCGGGTCTCGGGATCGATCGACAACTGGCTCACATCGACCGATTGTTTTCGTTTCTCCTGTTTGCGCCAGCGGCAGTATATGGTCTTCCCTATCTTGGCCTGCGTGGTCACCCAGGCCTTGTACTCTGTTTTGCTAGCGTTGGCAGCCTCGCCCGAAATACGTTTCATGAAATGCCCATCCACCATCATCACGTAGCCCTTGAAGTTTAGAAGGGCGGGATTGGGGTTCTCGCCGACCGTGGTCTGGATCGCGTCCAGGTGGGCGGTGTTGTCTCTCGCGTGAAAACTGCCAGTGGAACCACGAGAAATAAATATGCGATGTTGCAGTTCCATCTCGTGCAGTAGGTTCGTCAACATTTCATTCTTCAAGATATTCTGGGGCATTGGATCCATACAAGAGAGTAGCAGAAGAGCCCGATAACATGCAGGTGCTCCAGCTCAATGCTTGAGTCTGAAACGTTATGGGGAAGAGGTTTGAGGGAGGAAACGTTCCGAGAATCATTGGGGTCCTCAGAACTGGAGCCTGTACGGGAACTCTTTCTCAGAATCGAGCGAGTCGGCTGGGGTCTTGGGAAACGAGCAACAGACTATAGGTCCATTGAGCCGACCTGTGGAGTCGCCAGGCGTTTGCCTGTGCATTCGTGGCCTCTCGGGGTCCTCTGGGGGGCCTTTTGGGGGCCTCTTGGAGCCCCACCTGCTGGCCAGAGAGAGCACACGAATGGGCATATGGTTGAATTGAAAAATATGTATATTTGTATTTAGTTATATATAATGACATATCGATAGACGAAGAAACATATATATATATACAAAGTGGCAGCCGCTTATCCGACACACGCGAGAGGCCGCGATCGAATAATTCGGGCCGCAAGACTGAGGGACGAGGGGCACGTGGCATGCGGCTCCACGCCATGCCATCTGCCCTCCGCCTGGCGAGTATAACTATGCAGTTTGATACTTATATATGTATGTATATGCACGTACGTACGTATAGTATGTGTGTATGTACGTGTCAAGTTATAATATATATATATATATACAGAAATGCGAACACGCGTTCACCACCCACACGTTTTTGTTTTGTGTCAACGGCGACGTGGGACGAGAGGGGTCGGGCAGCACGTATACGCGCACACTTTTCTTTTTGGTTTTTAACATGCATAGAAAGCGGACATGGACAATCGCAAGCAAAACCCGCGGCGTAGACGAAACACATCTAAACGAAACGGGCACCCACGCACGCATGCCCGCGGGCACGCGCGCCCATGCACAAAAAAAGAGCGCACACCTAGGTCCGCGCAACAAGGCGGCGCGCGCGAACTAAGTTACACGAGCGGGCAAGCAACCAAAGGGAACCAGCAACCCAGTGCAAACAGATAGACCCAGCAGTCGCAACAAGCTTCGGCACGTCTGCCATCGGGCCTTGACCACTTTGGGCCAATCGGCGCCCTCCTCCATCTGGACGCGGCGCGCCTGGACTCGTGCTGCGCCAGCCACGCGCAGCGCGCGCAAACCAATTTCACCCTGCCAAACGTATAAAGATCATTGATCTGGATTGGATTTCACGGATTCACGCAAATATGCGCCGACGCCGGCACATCATCGTTGTCATGCCGGCACAACCCCAGATTTTTCACAAACCCCCGGATTGTGACACTTCGGGGCCACCTGGCAGGCTGTGGGCCAGGAGCGCGATCACGCCGGTACCGGAGAGGACCGCCACGAGCCCGGCGATCAGCGGCCACGCGGAGCCGAACAGGTAGAGGCCCACCTGGTCGGCCATGTACAGCACCCAGCCGCCGTCGGAGCTCAGCCAACCTCCTGCCTCGCGAGTCGAGAAGGCGGACCTGAAACTCCCCACAGCCCGAATGGTACCTCCCCCCATCCCCTCGGCGAACCAATGCGCGCGGTTGCCGATGTCCCTCCAGCGGATGCCAAAGAAACCCCAACCCCTGATCCAGGACGACGGGTCCGAGTCGGGGGGGTCGGGGGGAGTGCGGGCGGGGCCTCGGGGAGGTGGGTCGGCCGGCGGCGCGGAGCGCTCGCGCGGCGGACCTCCTCCAGCACCCCCCGCGGGAGCTGCCTGCTCGCCGGCTGGGTGCGCTCCGATCGGCGGCGGGTCCACGGAGGCAGGGACCAGCGTGCCGTCGAGCCAGAACGCCCGCATGTCCACGTCCGACATGTCGTCGCAGTACGCGGACGCGGCCCCGTGGTCGACGTCGACGGCCTCGGCCGCCACCACGAAGCACATCAGCAGGACCGCCACGCGCCTGCAGCGCCCGCCGACAGGCGGCGGCGCCGGGGCCTCGGGGCGGCTCCTCCAGGCAGGCCCCGGCGCGCGCACGCGCTCTGCCGCCCTCGCCTGGAGCCGTGCCGGCGCCGGCGCGGGCTCGCGCCTGGCCGCCGGCATGGCGGGGGGGGTCGGCGGCTCCGCCACGGCGGCCGCCGCCTCGCCTCCTGGTGCTCTGCGGCTGGCGCGAGCCGGCGCCGCTCGGCGCCTGGGCCCCCCGCCGCTGCGCAGCTGCGCGCCCGCGGGCAGCATCGCTGCCGCCCCCCAGCCGCGCGGCGCCAGGCGCGGCGCCATGCGGCCGCGGGCGCCCCTGCCAGGCCTGGAACCAGGACCTGGTAGTCTTCTGGCCCTCTCGGGCCCGGCCTTAGGCCAACTGAGGCCGACCCCCAGCTTGGCCTTGAAAAGGCTTCAGCCGCGAAGCGGCGGTGAAGAGAGAGGAAGAGAGAAAGGGCAAGCAAAGAGGCAAGGGCAGGAGCAAGGGAACCGCAAGTGGAAGCCCGCGCCAGTTCTGGAAGCGGGGAGATCCATCAGTTTTACCAAACGTCCTAGACGGCCCCGCCGACCGCGGCACTGGCAGCCGCTCCAGCTACGATGCTAGCGGGCGCGCTGGCACTCGCGCCCGCAATCCCGCCGACCAGCTCCCTGGCAAGTCCGCCGATCTTAGCATCTACCGCGGCGCTGATAGCTGCGGGGGCCGCCGGGGCAACCGCGGCGCTGACGGCGGCGCCGACAGTAACTCCGACCGCTGCGCCAGCTGCGGCCCCAGCAGCCTCCCTGACGGTTGCGTCGACCGCGGCGTCAACAGCCCCTTCGACTGCGGCGCTGACGGCAGCGCTAGCCGTGGAATCAGCAATCACGCCGACCGCGGCACCAGTCGCGGCGCCGCCAGGCACGCCGGCAGATGCGCTGACTGCGGCGTCGCCGGCCGCGCCGACAGCCGCGGCGCCCGCGGCGACGACAGCGCCAGCGACAGCGCTGGTAGTCGCGCCAGCTGCGGCACTAACAGCCGCGGCAACGACTGCCTCGCACGCGGATACGCCGACAGCAACGCCGGAGGCCAGACCGACAGCGGCATCGAGGGCCGCGCCGTTGGCAGAGTCGACGACTGCGCCGACACCAGCACCGACAGCGACGCCGACGGCTGCACCGGCGAGCGCGTCGACATCGGCACCGACTGCGGCACCGACGGCCACGCAGACCGCGGCGCCGCCGCCAACTGCGCAAGCTGCAGCGCTGACCGCAGAGCCGACGCCCACGCCAACCGCGACGCGGACGGCTGCGCTGTGCGCGGCGCTGACGGCAGCGCCAGCCGCGGGATCGAAGACTACGCCTACAGCAGCACAGAAAACGGCACTGACACCTACGCCGACGAGCACGCTGTCAGATGCGCCGATTTCGGATCAAGTGGGGAGGCCAACCAGGGCCCCCTTCAACTCTTGGGAGTTGCTGCCGACTTTGGGGCAGGCTGGCAGCGACGGCGCCGCCACCGGCTGGCTGAGCACCCCGTGGACGGTGTGGACACCGGCATCAGCGGAAAGGCCAGTCAGGGCTTCCCCCCATTCTCGGGAGCGGCCGCCGGCGTGGGAGCACGCGAGCAGCGATGCCGCCGCCCCCGCTTGGTCGAGCACCCCGTGGATGAAGTGTGCACTGGCAGCAGTGGAGAGGCCAGTCGCATCAACGACGTCGTCAGCGCCTCCGAGGACCCTCCTGGGACGGGCCACCCGGCGACCGCAGAGGTCCTCGCCGGCCTTGCGGAGGATCATGGTCACCGCGTGCAGAGTCCGATCAAGGGGCTCGCTCTGGCTGCGAGGCCCGTCCCCGAGTTTGCCGCGAGCGCAGTGCACGGCGGCCCACCCTCGACGCGGAGATTCTCGGCGTGGGCCTCGTCAAGGCCGGGGAGCGGTTCGCCATCTTGGGACCTCCTTCCGCGGAGCCCGGCTCGGTTGGGGGGCTGCCCCAGGGGCCGCTCGCCCAGGTGGCCACGGAGCGGGCCTTCGCGGCACTCGCCCCGATCGCGGGGTATCTCATGGAGCTCGCCCTGGTCACGCTGCCCTTAGGCGAGATCGTGGGGTTTGCCTCCACTGTGGATCTCGCCGCAAGGCTTGCCCACTGCAATGGCCGAGTCTGGGGCAATCTGCCGCTCAGCCGAGTTCGGGGCAGGCGCCCTCCCGGCCGAGACCTCGTCCGACGCGTCAGGCACGTGGACAGCTGCGCCGAAGGTGGCACCGACAGCTGCGCCGACAGCGGCACGGACAGCTGCACCGACAGCAGCACCGACGGCTGCGCCGAAGGCGGCACCGACAACAGCGCCGACGACGGCCCCGACGGCTGCTCCGAAGGCGGCGCCGACAGCTGGGCCGTCGGCAGCACCGACAGCTGGGCCGACGACGGCACTGACAGCTGTGTCGGCAGCGGCGCTGATAGCTGCACCAATACCGGCGCTGGCAGCTGCTCCGACGGCTGTACGGACAGCCGGGCCGACGGCGACGCCGGAGGCTGTGCCGAAGGCATCACTGACAGCTGTGCCGACAGCGGCACAGACAGTGACGCCGACAGCGGCACCGACAGGAGGTCCTCAAAGAAGCCATCGGCATCGTCGAAGGAAGAAAGTCGGCCGCCTGAGGTCAGGGAGGCCACGGCACCAGCGGCCTCGGCAGTGGCCTCCAGCTTCCGGGCGGCCTCGGCGGCAGCCCCAGCGCCCCGGGCGGCCTCCCTGGCGCGGCCCCAGCGGCGTGCCAGAGCGATTCTGGGCCGCCACGCTCCGGGCCCAGAATCCCGCCGCAGCTGGCCCCGGCGCCCGCGGAGGCCCCCGCCAGCCGCCCGACGGCCCTGGCGGCGGCCCCAGCGGCGTGCCAGAGCGATTCTGGGCCGCCACGCTCCGGGCCCAGAATCCCGCCGCAGCTGGCCCCGGCGCCCGCGGAGGCCCTGGCCAGCCGCCCGACGGCCCCGGCGGCGGCCCCAGCGGCGCGCCAGAGCGATTCTGGGCCGCCACGCTCTGGGCCCAGAATCCCGCCGCGGCTGGCCCCGGCGCCCGCGGAGGCCCCGGCCAGCCGCCCGACAGCCCCGGCGGCGGCCCCAGCGGCGCGCCAGAGCGATTCTGGGCCGCCACGCTCCGGGCCTAGAATCCCGCCGCGGCTGGCCCCGGCGCCCGCGGAGGCCCCGGCCAGCCGCCCGACGGCCCCGGCGGCGGCCCCAGCGCCCAGGGCGGCCTCGGCAGCGGCCCCGGCGGCGGCTGCGTGGACGAAGTCGTCCGCGCAGGGAGGCTCCAAGGCGGTCTCGTCGGCGGCCCCAGCGTCCCGGGCGGCCCCGGCCACAAAGGCCGCGGCAGCGGGCTCAACCTCAGCACTGGCCGCCGGCTGTGTGAGCCGCATCCGAGGGCTCCTGGTGGGGATCCAGTTTTGCGCGCTTGGCATCTCGAATCGAGCGCTGCCACTGGGCATGCCGCTCGGCTTCACGCTTGACAGCAGCGCGAATGTCGGGTTCAGACTCAGGCACGTCAACGCCAGCGCCTTGAAGCAGCAGCCTACACGTCTCCAGGTCCGTCTCGTCGTCCGCGTCGACGGCCATGTCTTCCGCCTCCCGCCGGCCCTCTGTGGGAGGCATGCGGTCGGGCGCCGCGTGACGCTGGGGGGGCAGCATCCCCCCAGGTTGGCCATGGGCGGCGTCGCCGACAGCCGCGCCGACTGCGGCACCGACAGCCTCGCCGACAGAGGCGCCGACTGCGGCTACGACGAACTAGCCGACCGCATCGCCGACATCTGCGCCGGCAGTGGCGCCAGCGGCGCCACTGACCGGCCCGCCGGCAGCGGCACCGATTGCGGCACCGACAGCCTCGCCGGCAGCTGCTCCGACCGTGGCATCGACCGCCGTCTTGACAGCTCTGCCGACCGTGGCGCCGACTGCGGCACCAGCAGCGGCACCGACAGCGGCGCCAGACGCGGATCCGACGGTTGCGCCGGCAGCGGCGATAGCGGCACCGACAGCTGCGCCGACAAGTGCGTCGACAGCGGCGCCGACTGCAGCGCCGACATCCGCGCCGACTTCAGCGATGACAGCTGCGCCAGCAGCGGCGCTGACAACCGCACCTGCAGTTTGGTCAACAGCGGCGCCGACGGTTGCGACGACTGCGGTACCGATAGCTGTGCCGGCCGCGGAACTGAAGGCGGCGCCGACAGCGGCACCGACGGCGTTACCGACAGTTGCGCCGACAAGTGCGCGGACAGATGCGCCTATTGCGGCTCAGACAGCATCGCTGACAGTCGCGCCGACAGCCAGGCCGACATCAGCACCGACAGCTGCGCCCGCAGCAGGGCCGACGGCGGTGCCGAAATTCCCGCCGACAGCTGCGCCAGCAGCGGCACTGGCAGCTGCGCTCACGGCGGCACTGTCGGCCGCGCCGACGGCAGCACCGACGATTGCACCGACGGCGTCGCTGACAGCTGCGCCAGCGGCGCCACCGACAGCAGCATCGACAGCGGTACCAGCAGCCGCGCCGACAGCTGCGCCGAGTGCAGCACCGCCGACTGCGCCGGCGGCGGAGCCGAGGGCTGCGCCAACGGCGGTGCCGGCCGCGGCTCCGGCAGCAGCGTCGGCGAGTGCGTTGACAACTGCGCCGACGGCGGCACCGACAGCTGCGCCGACTGCGACGCCGACAGCTGCGCCAACCGTGGCACCGACCGCCTCGTCGACAGCACGGGCAGCCTCGCCGGCTGCGGCACCAACAGCCTCGCCAACAGATTCTGCGACGGCTGCGCCGAGTGCGGCACGTGCAGCCGCGCCAACAGCGGCACTGACGGCCTCCTGGGCAGCGGTGCAGGCGGCCAGGCCGACAGCAGCACCGACGGCAGCGCTTGCAGCGGCGCCGACGGCGGCACAAATAACCACGCCGACCGCTGCACCCGCCGCTGCGCCGACTGCCGCACCGACCTCCGCACCCACTGCCACCTCAAAGACGGTCCCGACCGCCTCTTCGACGGCGACACCGACTGCGGTGCCAGCAGGCGCGCCGACAGCCGAGCCGACTGCGGCACCGACAACTGCGTCGACTATGGCACCGACAGCCGCGCCGGTAGTGGCGCCAACGATGCCAACGACCGGCTCCCAGACGGGTTTGCCGACCTTCGCACCGACCCCGGCGCCAACAGCTGCACCGACCGCCACGCTGACGTCAGCAGCCCCCTGGCCGCTTGCTGCAGGGACGTCACCCTGATTGCGCACTACGCCGGTATCGCAGCAGAGGATTCTGCCGAGGCGGACCAGCACGACGCCTGCGAGGACGACGCGCCGAAGGCGCAATGCAGCGGCGTCTCGGCCATTGACCCCGTAAGCCTGAAGAAGCACGGGGGCCTCCTCGGGCAGGAGACGCAGGACGGAGAGACCGAGGACGGCGGGGAGGATGACGGCGATGAGAACAGCGACGAGGAGGATGACGAGGAGGACAAGAACGACACCAGCGCGGAGAGCCTTGGGGGCGAGGGCGAGGGCGAGTCCCAGGAGGTGACGCGCATGGGGGCGCCGCTCAGGCACCACTAAGAGTGAGGAGGAGACCGCCGCCGGCCATCAGGGGCCGAGCGCGCGGAGGGTGAGGAGCCGCCGGCTGAATGCCAGGCGGCTGGTGGCGCTTGCGAGCAGCTGGGGCGCTGGGGAGGCGGCGCCTGCGGGCAGCTGGGGCGCTGGGGCAGCCAGCGGCGCTTGTTGGGAGGAGAGCAGAGGCCGCATCGAGACTGAGATGCGAGGCTGCCGCCGGCCAATGGCCGAGCGGGCAGCGGAGGTCCGCCGCCGGCACCCGCCGTGCGAGCGGCCGCGCGACGCCGGCTGATTCGAGCCTGGCGCTCGCGATCAGCTTTGCGCTTGCGAGCAGCTGGGCGCGGTGCGGCGGCAGCTGGCGCCTGAGGGCAAGAGCGCTGCACCGGCCTGGCAACCGGCAGTGCCGTCATGGGGGACGGCGGTGGCGGCTACGAGGGGGCGCCGGCGGCTAGCCCAGCCAGGGCTGCCGCACAGGGCGCACGAAGAACCACCGCAGGCGCCGGCGGCGTGCCGCCCTGCGCCTGCGGGCCCACCTTGCTGGGCAGACGCGGCAGCGCGCCGCAGATGCCAGGACTGTTGAGTTCTACGCCGAGAAGATCGGCGACTACGCGAACCACTACAGCCAGTTCGGCGTGGTGGTGCGCTCACAGGAGGAGGTTGGCGGCGTGGCCCGCTACGCGTGGCCTAAGACGGCGCCGGCGCGCCAAGCGCCGGGCGCCGGAGCAAGGAAGCAGCACGGCTCCTTAGCAAAAAGGTCGTCGTCATCGTCTGAGGCCACGTCCGTCCCTTGTGCCTCCCCTCTTGAGCCCACACCTACTAGGCTCGAGATGTTTTTAGTTTACCAGTGCTGCTTGAGGGAATATCTAGGATGTTTGGTAAAACTGATGATCTCCCCGCTTCCAGAACTGGCGCGGGCTTCCACTTGCGGTCCCCTTACTCCTGCCCTTGCCTCTTTGCTTGCCCTCTCTCGCTCCTTCTCTTCTCACCGCCTCTTGGCGGCTCAAGCCTTTTTCGAAAGCCAAGCTGGCCCACCCTGGGAGCCCTTCGGAGGCTCCCTCACCCGCCCTGTTCTGGATTTTTACAGTGCCGCCGAGGCGCTCGGGTGCCTCGGCGGCGACGTGGCCCGCTACGCGTGGCCTAAGACGGCGCCGGCGCGCCAAGCGCCGGGCGCCGGAGCAAGGAAGCAGCACGGCTCATTGGCAAAAAGGTCGTCATCATCGTCTGAGGCCACGTCCGTCCCTTGTGCCTCCCCTCTTGAGCCCACACCTACTAGGCTCGAGATGTTTTTAGTTTACCAGTGCTGCTTGAGGGGATATCGGAGATGGAGAAGGAGGAGGAGGAGGAGGAGGAGGAGGAGGAGGAGGGAGGAGGAGGGAGGAGGAGGGAGGAGGAGGAGGACGACGACGGGTTGCCTAAGCCCTTCGGAGAAGCCCTCCACAGGCCCCCAGTTCCCCAGGCACTGCCGGGCATTCTTCGTGTCAATTCGAGTGCCCCCTCTTGGGTCCCTGCCCTCTTGGGTCCCTCTTGAAGCCTCTCAGGCCGTCTTGAGCCTTGGACCCTCTTGGGCCGTGTGGGGGACCTCTTGGGCCGTCTTGGTGCGATCTTGCAGCTTCCCGCAGGCCTCCCACTAGATCCCCACAAGCATCCAAGAGGCCTCTGACCTACAACCTAGGCGGTGGCGGGATTGGCGGAAAGCAGTTAGATCCGCCGCCCCCTGCTGATTTATCACAAAATGCCTGGCGTGCTACATCCTATACGGCCTGACTTGGGTTCTTTTCCAAACAAAAACTTCCCCTGGGGCTTCGGCCCAGCGCGCCGGCCACCCGGAAGGGACCGCAAAGCACCTCAACGTCCGGACAAAAAAAGCCCAAGACGGCTCAATATGGCCTCCAAGAGGGCAAGATGGCCCAGATGGCCTCAAAGTTCGCCTAAGAGGGTCCAAGATGGCCTCCAAGACGGCCCACAAGGGTCCGAGATGCCTCCGAATCCGCCCAGCAGCCTCCAAGACGGGCCAAGACGGCCCAAGAGGCACCCTAAGAGGCCTCCAAGACAGCCCAAGAGGCCTCTATGAGGTCCTCCAGGAGGGCCCGACGAGGTCAAGATCATTGATTCTCCATAGGTCCTTAAAGGATGTTGGCATTTGCTGATTTGGCATTTGCTTCTTTTCGGCCTTCCGACGGCCCAAGACGGCCGAAGAGGGCCTCCAGATCGCCCCAAGACGGCCCCAGAGGCCTCCAAGATGACCGACCCCATGACGGCCTCAGAAGCCTCCAAGACGGCCCCAAGAGGACCCCAAGACGGCCCAGGAGGCCTCCAAGACGGCCCTGAAGTGCCACAAGAGGGCCACAAGTCGATCCAGAGAGGCCCCATGACGACTTTCGACGGCGTCTGACGGCCAGGAACGCCCTAAGACGGCCAAAGAGGCAACCAAGAAGCCCCAAAAGGCCCCCAAGAGGCCTAAGGAGGCTTCCAAGAGGCCTCCGAGAGGCCCACAAGAAGCTCCCAGAAAGCCCTCAGAGTCCTCCTCCTCCTCCTCCTCCTCCTCCTCCTCCTCCTCCTCCTCCTCCTCCTCCTCCTCCTCCTCCTTCTCCTCCTGCTCCTCCTCCTCCTCCTCCTCCTCCTCTTCCTCCTCCTCCTCCTCCGCGTCCTCCTCCTCCTCCTCCTCCAAAGCCTCCCCCGCCTCCGCTTCCTCCTCCTTCTCCTCCTCCTCTTCCTCCTCCTCATCCTCCTCTTCCTTCTCCTCCACCTCATCCTCATCCTCATCCTCATCTTCAGCCTCAGCCTCCTCTATAGCTGTCCTCCCTCTCCTCCGCTTCTTCTTTCTCCCCGAAGGGCTTCCAGAACGGCTGGGGGAACACATGGTCGGATAGCTTGGCAGAGCTCTGGTCACAAGGTTCGACCACATGGGCGATTACAGAAGGCAGGGGGCGGCGGTGATTCGTCTTAAACGTCTCCGATAAAGCTGTGCACCAGCTACTCGAATGGAGGGCCGCCACTTTTCGAATCGCGGCTCTCGTTTCAGAGTTCATAAGATTGTATGTAGATTTGCTTGGTTGGTAATGCGTGTGCATATTAAGAGCGGCTCTTTTCCACAACAATATTATCGCTGGACACGATCGTAAAGGCTAGAAGCATTGACGGCAACTCCTCTCAAAATAAGGCTATTACCCGAGTTGCAGGATCATGAGACGCTCGTCATTCAATAGGGCAACGTGGGGCACGTTTCGCTCCTGACGACAATCCCACCAGCCCTCTGGGCTTAGGTAGTCTAAGGAGCTGTCTCCTCCAACCCCCCCCCCCCCCAACCCCCCTCTTAGGGTTTTTCCCCTCCCCCTTACACCCTCCCCTGGACTTGGACAGGGAGGTTCGCGACGGGTTGGAGCGTCCAACATGGCCCAAGACGGCTCAAAGGACGCCTTACAGAGCCCAAGATGACCTCCAAAATGGCTCCAGGTAGCCCAAAATGCCTCAAGGTGGCTCCCAAAATGCTCCAAGAAGCCCAAAGAACGCTCCAAGACAGCTCCAGGTGGCCACGGAACCTCCCCAGGAGGCCGCAACGAGGCCAACACCCGTCCAAAACGTGTGTGCGTTCTCGCCGCTTCGCGTCATGGCTCCAAGATGGCCCAGGAGAGCTCCAAGAGGGGCCAAAAAAGCCTCCAAGATTGCCCCAAGAGCGCCCAAGAGCGTTTCAAGAGCGCCCAAGGAGCGCCCCAAGAGGAGATGTTAGACACTCTAGAAGGGCAAGGTTCAGTGAAGCTCCCCTCTGGTTTGATCGATGATTCCCAATTTTGCTCCAAGAGCGCCCCGAAAGCTCCCAAGAGCGCGCCAAGCGGCGCCCAGGCAGCCGCAAGAGGCGCCCAAGGGGCCTCCTACAGGCTCCCGAGAGACCCCCATGAGGCCTCAAGACGATCCCCGAGGCACCCAAGACGCTCAATGGCTGCCCTGGGCCCACCAAGATGCCCCCCAGACGCCCCGCCTCCTCCTGCACATCCTGCACCTCATCATCCGCCTCGTCCTCCTCCTCCCCCTCCTCCTCCTCCTCCTCCCTCCCTCCCTCCTCCTCCTGCACCGCCTGCACGTCCGTCTCCTCCTCCTCCTCCACCTCCTGCTACTCCTCCTCGCCCTCCTCTTCTTCCTCCTCCTCCTCATCCTCCTCCTCCTCCTCCTCATCCTCCCCCTCCTCCTCCTGCTACTATTCATCCCCCATCCTCGAATGAGAACGGCTGCCGCCCCGGTTCTTTTACACTTCCCTGATCGTCTCAACTCGCCTGGGCGTCGGTGTCGGATGGACTGGTGGGGTGAGCGTCAAGAGTCATGCGGGGCAAGGTGTCTTGGGGCCAGCGGACGAATCAGCATCTTCGTGCAGTTTGGATACATTATAGTATTCCTCCTCCTCCTCCTCGTCCTCCTCGTCCTCCTCCTAGTCCGCCTCGTCATCATCGTCGTCATCGGCGTCGCTATCGTCATCGTGATCTTCATATTCATCCACATCAGCAGCAGCATTGCCATCCTCGTCGGCATCCTCACGCGCGTGCGCATCTTCATCCGCATGCGAACCCTGTTATTCATCCCCCTCCTCCGCATCCTCCTCACCCGCCTCATCAGCATCATCATCATCATCATCATCATCATCATCATCATCATCATCATCATCATCATCATCAGCAGCATCAGCATCAGCATCAGCATCAGCATCATCAGCATCATCATCAGCATCATCATCATCATCATCATCATCATCATCATCATCATCATCATCATCATCATCATCATCATCATCATCATCATCATCATCATCATCATCATCATCATCATCGCCATCATCATCAGCATCATCAGCATCAGCATCATCAGCATCATCAGCATCATCATCATCATCATCAGCATCATCATAATCATAATCATCATCATCATCATCATCACCACCATCATCATCATCATCATCATCATCATCATCATCATTATCATCATCATCAGCATCATCATCACCATCACCACCACCATCACCATCATAATCATCATCATCATCATCATCACCATCATCATGTTCATCATCATCACCACCACCACCACCATCATCATCATCAGCAGCATCATCAGCATCACTATCATCATCATCATCAGCATCATCATCATCAGCATCGTCATCATCATCAGCATCATCATCATCTTCATCATCATCATCACCACCACCGCCACCACCACCACCACCATCATCATCATCATCATCAGCAGCATCACTATCATCATCACCATCGCCATCATCATCATAATAATAATCATCATCATCATGATCATCATCATCAGCATCATCACCATCAACATTACCATCGTCATCAGCATCATCATCAACATCATCGTCGTCATCCGCCACCAGGATCATCAACACCATCATCAGCATCAGCACCATCGTCATCCGTATCATCATCATCAGCAGCATCAGCATCATCAGCATCAGCATCGTCGTTATCATCATCATCAGTCATAATCATCATCACCACCATCATCATCGTCGACATTAACATCCTCATCCTCATCCTCCTCACCAGCCTCATCCTCATCATAATCATCGCCCTCATCCTCATCAGCACCGTCATCATCAGTCAGCATCGACATCAGCATCCTCATCATCAACAATATCGCCGTCGTCATCATCAACAACATCATCAACAAAGGCCGCCGCGCGCTCAGGCCTTTGCAGAACAGCGGCCTTTCAGCAGCGCCCCCCGCCCGCCCGCGGAGGCGGAGGGCCGTCGACGGCACCCCGCTAAGCACGCCATGTCGCGCGCATGGTGATCCAGTGCGCGGAAACCCCGCGCCTGAGGCGCACCAGAGGATGCAGAAAGACGGCCCAAAACGTGATGATCACCAGCCCGCTGCACATGTGTCTGTCGGACCAGCTGCACGAGATTTGCTCGCAACCCAGATGACGTACCCACGGGTCCTGAACCGATCCCCACCGCCCATGCCGAACATCCTCGACACGAACCTAAAGGTTACCACGTTGGACGTCGTTTTCCCGAACCCTCCGCACGCGAATTGCTGCTCACTGGTGAACGCAAATGCGAAGGACGGGAACTCGAATTTCACCATGCTCGAGCTGCCAGCTACGAACGCCAGGGAGTACAATTTTCAAGCAACACGGGAATCCAGACGAGCCCCAGACCACAACGACTTCCACCGCGGCCAGGACCCAACCACCACTCCGACTTCAACATGCGAATCACGACGAATTCGCGTCTGTCAAGCCGTCCGCGAACCCAGAGGTGCCCGACGCCCACACCCCCAGCACGACACCGACGACTGCCAGGACCCCGCGCCCCAACACCGCTCCACCAAGCCGCTCACCTTCATGGGCTGGAACCCGTCCCCCTTCAAGGGCGAGCCTGGCCGCCTGGACCACGTCTCTGACGCGTGCCGCCACACCCAGGTGCTTAGTTTTGTCTGCACCAAGCACAGACAAGGCACCGCTGACGCCCCACATCACGTTGAGGACTCCATCCACCACACATGGGTGCACTTCGGCTGGGGGCATGGCGCCCGCGCGAACAGCTCGGCGGGATTGAGCATCGCGATCGCCAAGTGCCACTTCCGACGCCAGGACATCGCCAAGATTCTCCACCCACCCACGGCCGACTTGCGGGGCCGAGCGGGCGCCATCGAACTTCACCAAGGCCAACTACGCCTTCGCATCGTGGCCGCTTACTTTCCTCCACGCCCAAGCGGGCCTGGTCACCACACCCAATGGAAGCTGGGATGCCGGCGACTATGGACCTGGGTAGAGACGCGCACGACTACAACGCCGACGAGGGTCACATCACTCCTCTTCACTGACCTCAACCAGGGCCTCGGACGCCGCGCACGACGCCTCCGCACCGAAGACGCCGTCGGATACCACTAGGCCCACGACGAGACCAAGTTCGGCCGCCACGTCCATGACCAGTTGCTTCACCACGAACCCACCGCCATCAATGCGCACACCGACGTGAGCTACACGCACTACGGCCCGAAACGCTCCCGCTCCTGCATCGACTATTTTATCGGCCACCACACCATCCTCGAGATCGTCAAGTACGTCCGCCTGAACTGGAAGATCCACAGCCGACTTCGCGCCCTCCTCCACGCACCCGACCACATTCCGATGCTCATGCAGATCAAGATACCATTCCACTCTGACTGCCCCACCCAGAGCCCGATCAAATGGGACCACGGCATCATGGCCACGTGCTTGCAGACAGGCGAGAAGCGCGAAGAGTTCATCCGCGACGTTGTTCAACGCATCAACCACCACCGCGAGCTCTTCCGCGTCGTCAAGATGGACCACTTCCCCACGCGCCGCAACGCGCATCTCAACCACATCATCAGGACCTGTGCAAGCCGCTACTTCACCAGGGAGGGCCACCAACCACACTGGTATCAGCAGGCTCAAAGAGATCGGCTTGAACTACTCAAGCGCCGCGCCCACCTACGAGCTCAAGGCTGACCCTTCAACAACGTCGTCCTCCGCAACATCCAGCTCCAGCTACGGAATCACCAACGATGGATGGACCACTGGCGGAAGGTGAGCATAGACCAGGATATACGCGACTCATGGGCCTGCCGCGACCTTGCACGAGTGGCTCACCTTACCTACCTACGCGCGCGGCGCCGCACTGCACCACGACGACGCTCCTCCCTGTCGCTCCCCACCACGCGCCCCACCGCTGCCGAGTACACGGCCGCGCTCACCACCGACGCCACGAGAGGGGGCCTCACCGCCACGTCTGCTCACGTCAGCCTCTACCTCGACGACCCCAAGTCTACCGAGCGCCTCCTCGCGCGTAGCGACGACCAACTGGCGCCGGTCGGTGGGATCACGGGCCCCCCCAGCATCGGGGACCTTACGGCAGCGGCCGAAAGAGCTGGAGCACATCCAGAGACGATTGCGGCAGGCGAAGCGCCGACGCTACAACCCACCATGAGGCTGGCCGTTGGAAGTCACCATCATGCTCTGGCACCCGCAGTACCTCACACGACCTGGCGCGCAGCGTGTTGGCCTTGGACTCGACAGCGCCGACTGCGAGCATGCCGACCCTCTCGCCCGACACACACGCCAGCCCAAGCTCAACTATGACCAGTGCTACACAATCGCGCAGGCCTCCGTCACTCTACATGCCCACGTTCACCACAGTGGGTCTCTCCCAGCTCAGGCCTAAACGAGCCAAGCAGTGGCGATTGGAAAAAAAAATAAGTACTGAAATGTTATCTGGATAACTTAAGTAGCGGAGCTGGGGTCCACGGACCTTGCCCGACAGGGCTGGTGAAATCCTTTTCCACCTCAGCATGAGTTGAGCCAAAACTGGCTCTCCACAGTACAGATGCATACGCAACAGAGCATGCTCAGTCAACCTCACTCAGAGTCTCTTGAGGCCTTGGTGCCTCGGGGACTCACAATCTCACCAAGTGGGATAACGGCCTTGTACTATCCTGTATGAATCTCTGTGTTTCCTGCACTCCTCCTCGGGACCATCTGCAGCTGTAGCCAAGATAGGGCACGTCCTCTGGAAACACATCATTGACGAACAACATCAAGCGCGTGTGGATACAAACTCTCAACAAACCCATTCATGCTGTAGATTCTGTCCTGCTTGATCTCGTCAATGGCCGTCATCGTGCAAGATTTGACCACCATTGCTTTAGTGTAGGTTGAGAATGACCGATCCACCCGTCGAAGCCGTATATAATCACGTCCACTATCAATCGTCATAGCTGTGAATGTGGCCCGAAGATGCTGTCCGACGAATCTGTCGGTGCTGCTGATCTCCATCGCGTCCTTCAGGCTGTACTGAGTTGAGGCATCCCGCTGTGCTGGCTTTAAGATGTGCTGCTTGACTTTGAAGACTGCACTTGCCACGATGACGCTCAAAAGGGTGAACATCATCATGATCATTACGTGACTGCCAAAATGGCTCACGTTGTACTTCGGGCTCATGATCTCGACTAGCTGAAACTCCTTCTCCACCAACTCAGTAGCGTCGGCACGTCCAAACTGAAGAAACGTACCAAGACCCACCAAGCATTGAGTTAGTGCTCCCATCAGCTCCAGCGCAGGCTTACCGATCTGGGCCTTCTTCTCGTTGCTTGAACCCGAAATTCCACCAACTTCACCTTTCCCAGCGAGCCAAACCTTCATCGCCGCTAGGTGCTTCGTGAAATCAACCCTCGAGAGATGTTTCGTCCCAAGATCTGCGGTGTTCTCGTCGGTGTGAACTTTGCTCGTGCTGACCTTCGTCTCAGCCTTGCGCGCGACTAGGTCCTTGATCCACAGATCCTTCAACTCGATGTGCCTTATCCTGCCAACTCCCGTTTTCTCGACGTTCGTGAGAGCGCTGGGGTTGTCCCTCTCCAGCGTCACTGGTACAGTCTCGTCCAAGAGCTCCTTGAGATAAGTCTGTGCTCCTCTCGCCTCAATCCCGACATGTACGAGTGCGTTAAATTCAGCTTCGGGTGATGAGAGTGCTGGAGCCCCCTGAGTCTTGACGAACTGCATGATCAAAGCTCCATTGAGAAACAACTGACCACAACTTGTAGACTTCCTCCCGATAGGATCCTCTGCCCGATTAGAGTCTGCACGTCCGATAACCTTGAACTCGCCGCTGTCGGGATACATGCACGTGACCGAAGATGGGTGAGCTCGAATGAACCTGATGATGCGCGTGAGCCTCGTCTGGTCCTGCACCGTCGGTCGTGACATCCCCCTCGAACACTCCTTCGCTGCGTACTGACACTCGGGCCTCTCCAAGCACACGAACATGTTGAGACCGTTGACGCTCCTGAACTTTGTGGCCGCTTTGGAATCCAACTCCTCCTCGCTCTCGACCTTCTTCTCGTTCTTGATCCCTGGCATTGGGCTCGTCTTCTTATCATTGGGCTCAGAGTCGAGTAGCTTCTTGAAAATAGCAGGCCACATTCGAACTTGAATACCTTCGGGGGTGCGGAGCCAGCCACGTCCAAGGTGCTTGATCTCAGGACCACCAACTGTGAGCTCAGAAACCTTGAGTAGAAAATGTGTGCCGAGCTCCTCCAACGCTTTGCTGGCTGAAACTCTGGGTCCCACCAGCGTGCCATCGTCAACATGCTTGGACATAGCAACTTGATTAGCCTTGTCTGCAAACGTACACGGGTCAGAAAGAAACCTCTTGAAAGTCATCTTAGATTCATCACTCCGTCCTGTAGCGATGTTCTCAAAGTGGTCGTCGAAATCGATCATCGCCTCGTTAAGTCCGTAGACGGTCTTATTGAGCTTGAAAACCCAATCCGAACTATCGGGAAGATGGCAGCACTCCTTCGGAACCTCTGCGCACACCAACTCCCGAATCGGCGTGTACAGGAACGCTCGAGATATGTCGAAAAAGAAGATGGCGAAATCTTTAACGATAGCGTAGAGCAGCTTGAGTGAGAACGAAAGTGGAGTAGGGCAGCACAGCTCATTCTTGCTCTTGTTGACCTGCTTGCCGGATGGTCGCGCACAAAGCCTCGCCTTGAGCTCGCCACTCCTCATCTTCAAAAACCAAGTCCACGTAAGTGCCTTAGGCCCGTGAGGGTCCCTCAACGTGAGCTCCCACACGTCGTAGTTGTCGAACCGATCTAGCTCGCACTGCTTCGCCTCCCACTCGTCGTCCTCGGTCCAGCCCATCACGATGCTGAACTCGCTGTCGTCCTTCGGCTCCTTGTCGACCTCGCCCACGAGCCTCATCATCTCCTCCGTGCTGAAGCCCGCCACGAGCCTCTTGAGGTCGCCAGTACTCAAGCTCTCGATGGCCCCCACCAGGCCTCGATTTCCAGGTGGGCCTCCAGGGCCGCCTTCACCGAGGTCAGCGTCAGCAGCTCCTCGCTTAGCGGATGACCCTGGAGCTGGTACTCCCTGCTTGCCACGAAGCCTCTTCTCGATCTTCTGCACCTCCCGACGAACTGCTTCAACTGGATCTTGACCTTGTGCTGGCTCTGGCCTTGCTGGTCGCTGCGTTTGCTGCTCGCCGTTGTTAGCCTCCGAGCTGGCCGCAGGTGCGGTAACCACGACCACCTTCGGCTGCCCGTCGCCCTTGCTGGCGATTGACTTCTCGTACTCGGCCCGACGCTGCTGGCATGTCCTGCTGTGGCGTGGTGGCCGTCCTCGTCCGTGCTGGCCTTTAGCTGCATACTCACACCCAGGGCATCCCTCCGTCGGCTGCCAATTCTCGCCCTCGTAGACTCCAGCTTTAACCGAGGTCCTCCAAGGCGTCCAACGCATGGCTTTGAGCATCTCCATGTCGAAGCTCTCCTCCGTCGTCAGCTGCTTCACTGTCCTGGCCTGAACTACCCCCGTCGCCGTGCCGATGAGATGAGCATCACTCTTCGAACTGCGTCCGAGCCACAGTCCCTTGCACCAGGCCGTGCCCAGCTTGTCCTGCAGCTCCGTGTGCTCCTTGCCGATCACTGTCTCCCCGAACTCCAGCATGGGTGAAGTGTACGGCGCCAACCTGAGCTCCTCGAAAGATGTGCGACCGCTGCTCCTCCTCCGCTGGTACCTGTTGTGGCAGAATATCTGATGCCGAATCATCCAAGGTATGATAGGAACATCCTCAGTGAACTTCATGTTGTAACGCTTCTCCAGAGCCAAACGCCCAGTCCTCGCAAGACCTGCAACCGACTTGACTCCACTTTCAACTCCACCTTGAGAAGCGTGACTTCCTTTTGGAACTAGCCGTACTCGAAGTTGAGCCTCAGCTGCCTCTTTGCCGAGCTTCTTGATACGCTCCGAAACCACTCCATTGATGAGTGCCTCCAGTGCTGGTTCTCCATCTAACTGAACTTTCATACTCATGTAGCCCGGCTCGTCCAGGTACTCGCTGATGGCCGCTATAGCGTAGCTCTGATTGCCTGTAGCTTCCACGACAACTCCCATGAGGTAGCCTGTCCTTCTGTCCTTGCCGACTGCCAGGGTAAGACGCCGACCTGATCCATCTTCACCAAGACTGAGAAACCAATAGTCGAATGATATAACTGGAGTAGCTGATGCGTTTGGATCTCTCGCGCGATGAGGGTCTTCTTGCCCTCGTCCCATCATGCACTCCTGACACCAAGCTTCGAAAGGAATGTGACCTCTCCGAATGTGCGCTCTGACATGTGCTCCTGACACCTGAGCTGGTCTCTTGAGCCCGGGTGCGACGGGCGTCCCCGTCTGAGCTGGAACTCCTTCTGCGACACCACGTGGGCCATCACGTGAACTAGCCGCTCCACTGTCAGCCTGCACCTCCACAGGCTGTGTCTCGAAAGGCTCCTCCTTCACCTGCGCGTCGTCCTTCTCAGAGTGGTCCTCGACATCGCCGATGATGGACTCTCGTAGCCTGTCGGATCCTTGAACCTCATGGGAAGAAGAAACGCATTCACCTTCCGTCGTAACGGCAAAGTCACTGTCGACTCGATCGCTTTATCTATCTCGTGCTGCACATTCTTGTTGCTTTTGAACATCTTGGCTCCGTCAGGATCAAAGTGTACAGAATAACCTGCATCATTCATCTCTGCAACTGAAAGGGCACCTCTACGAACTTCAGCTGGCGCGACGTCTAGCTTTGCAGGGATCGACGTGTTCGAATCGAAGACCTCACCCGTCAACGTCCGCTTATCCCAAGTCCGAATACCCTTACCAGTAATGGATCGCAGAGACTGACCTGGCTCGCCCGTGAGCTTGCACTTCTCCGTCATAGCCTTTGGTACAACATGAGTGTGAGCTCCACTATCTACGAGCATCTCGCATTCATCCCCGTCAGTGTCGTCCGTAAACGCAAAAATCCAGCCCCCTTCGTTATCTGGTAGTACTGCTGCCTGTACGCGCCCAGATCCACGTACTTGTGTCTGTGACGCTGAATCTCCTGGATGGACCGTACTTGCTGAGCCCAATCCTGGAGCTGGTTGAGGTCCTGGCTGAACCTCAGTACTTCCTGCAGTCCGCGATCTTGTGCCCGTACTTGCCGCAGTGGGGATTCGAACACCATCCGTCGAAGAGCTTCGTCTCGCCCTTCTTGCTCTTCATCTTGTTCTCGCCGTCGCCCTTGCCACCTTTGCCGCCCGAGATCTGCCAAGCACTTCTTTGACTGCTCGACTTGCCACCGCTGCCCTCCTGGCCCGACTTGCCGCCAAAGCCCTTGCCCTTGGAATCGCCCTTGCCGCCCTTGTCGAAAGCGTCCACGTCCATGGCGTTCGGGTCGAACTTCTTCTTGGTCGCCTTCGGGTCGCGCTGCATCATCTGCTGAGCGAAGGCCTCGCAAGTCTCCCGTGGGATCTGTTGGTTCGTGAAGGTCTGCATCATCACCTGAGTCTTCAGCGGCTCGGGCGCGTTCTTCTTGATCAAGGCTTGGACAGGGGTGTCTGAGATCATCTCTGAAAACTTCTCTTGATATCGGTTGATGTCCAGTAGAAACTTCGTGAGCTCCTCGACGTAGGTCTCCCACTTGCCTGAAAACTCTGCGTTCACAAGAAGCTGCAGCTGCGTCACCTTGTCGGAGCCAGTAGCCGCATCCTCGCGTAGACAAAGACGCCGCCACTGCTCCAGGCCGTTACCTGGCTCACAATTCATCACCAGGGTTAGCGCGCTGCCTCCAAGCAACTGTGATAGAATGTATCCCATCGTCGCTGCAAACTGCTTGTTATCGTCGCCCATCTCTGAAAGCGTAATGACATTGCCGTGGGCAGCTGCTGTCGTGACTGCTTGTGCCAATCTCGGGTCGATGGCACCCAAGTAGCTGATCAGCTGGTATCTGAAGGTCGGGAACTCGTCGCGGTTGCCTGAGTACTTGTTCGGTCGCCCCAGCAAGCGCGTGTCCACAAGACCAGCCATCATGAGGAGAACAGAAACCAATCGCGCTACCATGCAAGTACTGAAATGTTATCTTGGTAACTTAAGTAGCGGAGCTGGGGTCCACGGACCTTGCCCGACAGGGCTGGCGAAATCCTTTTCCACCTCAGCATGAGTTGAGCCAAAACTGGCTCTCCACAGTACAGATGCATACGCAACAGAGCATGCTCAGTCAACCTCACTCAGAGTCTCTTGAGGCCTTGGTGCCTCGGGGACTCACAATCTCACCAAGTGGGATAACGTCCTTGTATTATCCTGTATGAATCTCTGTGTTTCCTGCAAGAAAAAAACACTGGCGACGTCATCGCCGACATTTACTCTGGCGCACGGTTACTTCATTGTTTTGATCACGTCTGGCGGCTGCATCTCCGCGTCGGACTGCTACAACATGGCGCCGCCTACGCCTCCCCCGACTGGGCCTACGGAGGGATCCATTCCAGACGCCGTGAGGCCCTCATGCTGATGGCTAAGCTCTTGATCTTGAAGCTCCGAGCTGCGCGTTTGGCATTCCTGACCAAATCCCATGCGCAATGCCTTTGCGACGGGACAACACATGCGTCTCATCGCCGCGCACACTGTTCGGTGCGAAGACGATCATTTGCAGCCGCTCCTCGAGCAGCATCGCGAGGAGGCGGCAGTGCACCTCCAGGCCCCAGACCCCCCCCCCCCCCCCCCCTGCTCTTCGGCCAGGCACGGGGGGGAGATGGGAGATTCAAACGAACCTGAATTATTCATGGGATCTTTCTACCCGTCGGGGACCAGATGGAATGAGGAAATGGCCGAAGTCCAGGGGGGCCCTTTTTCAAGTACTGCGCCCCTTCTCGACCGAGAGCTACGACGCGCACATTGGCGCGTTCATCGATGACCTTTTTCAAGGTCCTTCTGGTGCTGGACGGCACCGCGCTCCAGGCCCCCCAATTAGATGCGATCGACAACCGCCCCCTCTCCGAGGCCCTGGACTTCGGAGGCTACGCCCAGGACCCGGGCAAGCAGGACGCCCTGGTCTCTCTGGACACACGCGGGGGCACTCGGGACGTCGAGCACAACATATCGGGCAACGCGGTCCAGGGCCTCATTCACTTGGGGAGGCTACGTCAGCGTGGCCTACAATAACCGTCGCGAAAACGAAGCACGAATCCAATCTGGGAACGCAGGCTGGACACGTCTGGGAGAATACTGGTTCTCGGGCGGCCCCTGGAAGGCCAAACGACGATCGTTCGCGTCCAACGTCGCGGGGCGTCTGCGGTCAGGACTGGAAAGCTACGCCCTTAGCCCACGGGAACTACATCGTCTAGACAGCCCACTTGCACGGGAACTTCGAGCTATGATGAGAGGTGCGGCGCATCACCTCGATGGGCAAGATGCCCACTATTCTCTCACAACCCATCAGGTGTTTCAAGAGTGGCAGATTGCTCCGTCGGGCGTCGAACAATTCGCGCGCAGACTAAGCTGGTGGCAGAGCGCTGTGCAAAACCCGAGAAACCACGGCCAGTTCCATGCTACCTTGTTTGGACGATGTCGCTTCGAGCAGCAGGCGGCCATAAGTCACCGCCCAGTCAGCGCTTCCACCCTCAACGAGCAGGGTGGGACCTCCGCTGTTCCGAGTGTTCATCCGTGGGCCAAGCAGCTCGCGGATGACTTGTTGCGCCTGGCGTCGCACCCCATCGGCGAGAGTTTCCAGGAGGCGTGGCAGCCGCCCGTTGTCAGAAACCTGTGGGAAGATGAATATGTTCGGAGCACCTTCCAGTATTGCGACGTCCGCGCACTCAGAGCCTCCTGCTGGACCTCACAATGGGCACCACCAGGGACCGGCGAGTTGCCCCCCCCCCCTCCCCTCGACGACCTCTTGCGACGAGACGGACAGCGACGACGAAATCAATCGCCCGCTCGCATGTCAAATCCCCTCATGTGGGCTACGGTTGTGGGACTCTCAAACAGTTGGTTACACCTCAATCGAAATCTTGGGTGGGGGGGGCGGGCACGGCATGCCATCGCTACGCACAACATTACCGGCCGACAACAAATGCATCGTAGACCAGACTACTTTCCCAACTCAAGATCCTGCTACACGACATCTACGACGTTCATGGATTGCTGGTAGGTGCATAGCGGAGCTCACACATCATGTAGATCCATGGCATCAGGCTACATGCGCACTACAGTGCCCCCTTCGCGACCAGGAACTCGACCCCGCCTGTCAACGCGAATTGCAATATTATTCTAAATAGCGGCCCCATCGTCTCTCGCATCTTCCGCCGTCGCCATCGGGGCCGACGCTCAAGCCGACTGGCAGGGCCGAGGCCCGCCCGACGAAGTCGGGCCCAACACAGATTCGAGCAGCCGCTTCGCTCAGACCTGCGCCTCGGCCACCTCGCGCGCTCGAGGACACCCCAGCAGCCAGGGCAGCCCTCCGCCGAGCAGCGGACCTCATTCTGGGCACGCGCGAAGCTCCTCGACATCGGCCACGCGTCGCTCGACCACCACGTCGGCAGTAGCGCCTCCGACAGCGGCCCCAAACAGCGGCCCCATCCCCCACCGCAGCGTCGACGCCCACGCTGCCAGCACTACGACGCGAGCACGATGACGGCAGCAGCGGCGCTACAAGGGGAGGGCCCCACCGCCAAGGCCGCGCGGCCAGCAGCCGAGCCGAAGCGCGCGAGCTGGCGCCTCGCCAGGGACTCCTCTCAGGGCTCCAAGGCATCTGGCGCCACCTCCAGGAGCGACGAGGGAGCCCCCCCCCCTCCCCCCGCGGCCAAGCCCCGCCTCCAGAAGCCGCCGATGAAGCCAGGTCAGCCACAGAGGGCGCCAGTCGACGCGGCGATCGAGGTCGACGAGGACGAGCAAGCAGCCGAGGGCGACATGCGCAGGAAGCGCAGGGGCGGCCGCAGGGCGAGGAGGGGGGCCCCCAGCGACGAGGTCTGGAGCAGCAAGGGCAAGAACCTTATGGCCTTGCTACGCACTACGCTCAAGCTGATGCTCCAGACCACGCACAGGACGCGCTTCAACAGCAGCATCAACATCGACACGTACACGATGACGACGAAGCACCCACTCGTGGACGGGATCTCCGCCGAGCTGGAGGGCTACAAGAACATGCCCGGCAAGCTCCGCAGCGGAGACGCGGAGGACACGCAGAAGCTCAAGGAGATATGCTCCCCAGCTCCAGCATTGGGGCTCGCCGCGCTGGAGAGCATCCTGAAGCGCGACGTGGGCGGAGCATTCAAGCAGGAGATCAGCACCTACCTGGAGCAGGCCCAACCGTCCGACGAGATGGCCGAAGTCGAAGTCACGAAGTACGAACTGCAGCAGCAGATCAGCTTCATACGGCTCGAGCGATGCTTCGACGCGGACAAGACCAAGCTGATCGCGGGGGCCCCAGTGGCCAGGAAGCAAGCTAATCATGAAGGCGCTGGCCGCCGAGGGCGCGGCGCAGCACCACCATGGGGTGGCGCCAGCGGGATGGCTCGAGGGAGAGGTGGCGCACTGGCTGGAGACACTCGAGCAATGATTGTTGTTAGGGGACCCCCGCCCCCTGCCAGTCGCCACGGTGTACTGGTACAAACCAGCGCCCGCCCTCAGAAGACTCAGAGCAGGAGCACGCCATAGGGCAAGCGCCGCCAGTCTCAGAAGACTCAGAGCAGCAGCGTGCCGACGGGCGCGCGCCGCCAGTCTCAGCAGCTTCTGTCTTCGCTTCTAGGCCAGACCCCCCAGCAGCTGCCAACTCGGGGTCGGCAGGACGTGCGCAGCAAGTCTCAGAAGACTCAGAGCTGGAGCATGCCGCAGGCGTGCGCCGCCAGTCTCCGCTGTTTCTGTCTTCTTGCCTGGGCCAGCAAGCTCGCGATCGGCAGGGCTGGCACAGTCAGACTCTGCCGACTCAGGGTCACCACATCGCGAAGGGCCCGAAGGCCGACACGATCAGCTCGATACACCAGCAGAAGACGAGGCCGCAGCTTTTATAAATGCCTCCTCGAAGCGTCTTGTGGCAGCGCGACGCAGCCCCCCTGTGTCAGCACCCGCGAGACGTGGCCCCAAGAGCGGGGACTAACGAGAGATTCGGCTCTCTGCGGCGGACCCCATTTTTTCTTTAACGCTGTGCAGGCTAGATTGGTCCTGATGCCGAGTACAATCAGCATCAACATCATCGTTACCATAATCGCCAGGCGCCGCCATCATGGTAGTCCGCATCATCATCGATGCCACCAGCATCAAAAACAAAATTATCCTGGCGAAGGACCCAACCATATGCCATTGTGAATACTGCAATTGTGAATATCTTCTCGGTGGAGCCCCCTACGGGGCCACGAAACGTACGAGGGGTGTGCCGAAATGGGTGTGCGGGACGCATGCGGGCACACCCACTGGGGCCTTCGGTGGAGCTCCCTATGGGGCCACGAAACGTGTGAGGGGTGTGCCGAAATGGGTGTGCGGGACGCATGCGGGCACACCCACTGGGACCTTCGGCGGAGCTCCTTATGGGGCCACGGAACGCGTGAGGGGCGTGCCGAAATGGGTGTGGCTGACGCATGCGGGCGCGGGCACTGGGGCCTTCGGTGGAGCTCCCTATGGGGCCACGAAACGTGTGAGGGGTGTGCCGAAATGGGTGTGGGTGACGCATGCGGGCGCGGGCACTGGGGCCTTCGGTGGAGCTCCCTATGGAGCCACGAAACGTGTGAGGGGTGTGCCGAAATGGGTGTGGGTGACGCATGCGGGCGCGGGCACTGGGGCCTTCGGTGGAGCTCCCTATGGAGCCACGAAACGTGTGAGGGGTGTGCCGAAATGGGTGTGGGTGACGCATGCGGGCGCGGGCACTGGGGCCTTCGGTGGAGCTCCCTATGGAGCCACGAAACGTGTGAGGGGTGTGCCGAAATGGGTGTGGCTGACGCATGCGGGCGCGGACACTGGGGCCTTCGGTGGAGCTCCATGGAGCCACGAAACGTGTGAGGGGTGTGCCGAAATGGGTGTGGGTGACGCATGCGGGCGCGGGCACTGGGGCCTCGGTGCCCCCTATATGGAGCCACGAAACGTGTGAGGGGTGTGCCGAAATGGGTGTGGGTGACGCATGCGGGCGCGGGCACTGGGGCCTTCGGTGGAGCTCCCTATGGAGCCACGAAACGTGTGAGGGGTGTGCCGAAATGGGTGTGGGTGACGCATGCGGGCGCGGGCACTGGGGCCTTCGGCGGAGCTCCCTATGGAGCCACGAAACGTGTGAGGGGTGTGCCGAAATGGGTGTGGGTGACGCATGCGGGCGCGGGCACTGGGGCCTTCGGTGGAGCTCCCTATGGAGCCACGAAACGTGTGAGGGGTGTGCCGAAATGGGTGTGGGTGACGCATGCGGGCGCGGGCACTGGGGCCTTCGGTGGAGCTCCCTATGGAGCCACGAAACGTGTGAGGGGTGTGCCGAAATGGGTGTGGGTGACGCATGCGGGCGCGGGCACTGGGGCCTTCGGTGGAGCTCCCTATGGAGCCACGAAACGTGTGAGGGGTGTGCCGAAATGGGTGTGGGTGACGCATGCGGGCGCGGGCACTGGGGCCTTCGGTGGAGCTCCCTATGGAGCCACGAAACGTGTGAGGGGTGTGCCGAAATGGGTGTGGGTGACGCATGCGGGCGCGGGCACTGGGGCCTTCGGTGGAGCTCCCTATGGAGCCACGAAACGTGTGAGGGGTGTGCCGAAATGGGTGTGGGTGACGCATGCGGGCGCGGGCACTGGGGCCTTCGGTGGAGCTCCCTATGGGGCCACGAAACGGTGTACTGGGTGGGTGAAGAGGAGAGGAGGAGAGGAGAGGAGGAGAGGAGAGGAGAGGAGAGAAGAGGAGAGGAGAGGAGAGGAGAGGAATGATGATGATAATGATGATGATGATGATGATGATGATGACGATGATGATGATGATGACGATGAGGATGATAGGAGGGGAGAGGAGGCGGAGGAGGAGAGGAGGAGGAAGGAGACGCGGGGCACCGTCTCTTCAAAACGAGGACCCAACACCACAGGATGGTTGGGAATGAATTAATCGTCGCGTTCCGCATAACCAGTACCATGACCACCAACAACAACATCATCATCCACAGCATCATCATCACGATCAGCATCATCATCACAGACATCATCATCATCATCATCATCATCAGCATCAGCATCATCGTCATCGTCATCAACATACTCTTCATCATCATCCTCAGCAGCATTATCATCAGCATCATCATCTACAGCATCGTCATCATCAGCATCCTCATCCTCATCCGCATAATCACCACCATCGTCATCATTGTCAGCGTCATCCGCATCGGCATCAGCAGCAGCATAGTCATCAACACCAGCATCATCAGCAACATCCTCAGCATCGCCATCGAAATAATAATCATTATCATTAGCAGCAGCATCATCATTACCAACATCATCATCATCATCATTGCCATCATCATCATCATCATCATCATCATCATCATCATCATCATCGTCATCCTCGGCATCATCGTCATCATCGTCATCATCATCAGCATCATAATCATCGTCGGCATCATTATTATCATTATCATCATCAGCAGCATCGTCATCACATCAGCATCGTCATCATCATCAGCATCATTAGCAGCATTAGCATCATCATTGTCAGCATCAGCATCAGCATCTTCAGCAGCAGCATCAGCATCATCATCATCATCAGCAACATCATCAGCATCGTAATCGTCATCCTCATCATCACCGGTACCATCAACAGCTTCATCAGCATCATCATCAGTATCGTCATCATCGTCATCATCGTCGTCATCATCAGCAGCATCATCATCACCAACAACATCATCCTCGTCATCATCATCAGCATCAGCATCAGTATCATCAGCATCAGCATCTGCATCAACATCAACATCATCACCGTCATTATCATCATCATCATCAGCAGCAGCAGCAGCATCATCACCATGATCATTAGCACCACCACCACCACCAACATTATTAGCATCACCACCACCATCACCATCACCATCATCATCACCATCACCATCATCAACATCAAGATCATCAGCATCATGAGCATCATCAACATCATCACCATCAGCATCATCATCCTTATTATCATCCGCGACCGTGCCTCTGGGCACGGAGTGGACGTGTCCTCAGGTCCTTCGCCGAATCCCTGGAGCCTCAGACCTCAGTCATGAGGAGTCTTTAAAGGGCTTGGACCCAAAATTCCAAAATCTACCAGGCCTTCCCGCGCTTCCCCTGGGCTCCCCCGCGCGTCCCTGCGTGATGATTTTGGGTCCAAGAGAGCCCCAAGACGGGCCGAGAGGGCTCCAAGAAGGCGCCAAGACGGTCCGAGGCACCCAATGATCGCTCCAAGAAGCCCAAGATGGCCCCACGACGGCCCAAGAGGCCCCCAAGACGCCCCTAGAGGCCACCACGAGAACTCCCGAGAGAGCCCCAAGAGGCCAAAATCGCTAATTCCCCACATCCAACTTGAGTGTCTTGATTTCTCTGCTCACCCCACGCGCAGGATCTCCTCCTCCTCCTCCTCCTCCTCCTCCTCATCCTCCTCATCCTCCTCCTCCTCTACAATCCTCTTCACCATCATCCTGATCCTCATCATCATCATCATCATCATCATCAGCATCATCATCATCATCATCATCATCAGCATCATCATCATCAGCATCATCATCATCCTCATCATCATCATCACACCATGGCTCGCCAACATCGCTAGCACTCTCACACACACACACCTGTGAGCATGATCATCATCATCATCATCAGCAGCAGCAGCATCATCAGCATCAGCATCAGCATCAGCATCAAGGATCATCATCATCATCATCATCAACATCAGCATCATCATCATCATCATCATCATCAGCATCACCATCCGCACAATCACCCCCATCGTCATCAGTATCAGCATCAGCAGCATCAGCATCAGCAGCAGCACAGTCTCAACACCAGCATCACCAGCAACATCATCAGCATCGGCAGCGAAATACTAATCATCATTATCATTAGCAGCAGCATCGTCATTATCATCATCAGCATCATCATCATCAGTATCATCAGCATCAGCAGCATCCTCATCATCATCATCATCATCATCATCATCATCATCATCATCGTCATCAGCATCGTCATCATCATCAGCATCATCGTCGTCATCATTTATCAGCATCATAATCATCGTCGTCAACCTCATCATTATCATTATCATTATCAGCATCAGCAGCATCGTTATCACATCATCGTCATCATCAGCAGCATCAGTATCATCACCAGCATCATCATCGTCAGCGTCAGCATCATCATTGTCATCCGCAGCAACATCATTGCCCTCGTCAGCATCAGCATCATCACCAGCAGCAGTATCAGCATCGTCATCGTCATCCTCATCATCATCATCGACACCATCCACAGCAACATCAGCATCATCATCAGCATCACCAGCACCATCATCATCGTCGTCAGCATCAGCAGAATCATCATCAATAACGACATCCTCCTCCTCGCCAGCATCAGCATCATCAGCATCAGTAGCATCAGCATCGTGCATCAGCATCAACATCATCATCATCATCATAATCAGCATCATCATCATCAACAGTATCAGCATCAACAACATCATCATTCTTAGCATCACCTCCATCATCACCATCACCATCACCATCACCATCACCATCATTAGCATCACCACCACCATCACCATCACCATCATCATCACCATCACCAACATCAACCTCAACCTCAACATCATCAGCATAATGAGCATCATCAACATCATCACCATCAGCATCATCATCCTTATTATCATCCGCGACCGTGCCTCTGGGCACGGAGTGGACGTGTCCTCAGGTCCTTCGCCGAATCCCTGGAGCCTCAGACCTCAGTCATGAGGAGTCTTTAAAGGGCTTGGACCCAAAATTCCAAAATCTACCAGGGCTTCCCGCGCTTCCCCTGGGCTCCCCCGCGCGTCCCTGCGTGATGAGTTTGGGTCCAAGAGAGCCCCAAGACGGGCCGAGAGGGCTCCAAGAAGGCGCCAAGACGGTCCGAGGCACCCAATGATCGCTCCAAGAAGCCCAAGATGGCCCCACGACGGCCCAAGAGGCCCCCAAGACGCCCCTAGAGGCCACCACGAGGACTCCCGAGAGGGCCCCAAGAGGCCAAAATCGCTAATTCCCCACATCCAACTTGTGGTTCTTGCGTTCTCTGCTCACCCCACGCGCAGGATCTCCTCCCCCTCCTCCTCCTCATCCTCCCCCTCCTCTACAATCCTCTGCACAATCATCCTGATCCTCATCACCATCATCATCATCATCATCATCATCATCATCATCATCATCATCATCACCACCACCACCATCATCATCATCATCATCATCATCATCAGCATCAGCATCAGCATCAGCATCATCATCATCATCATCAGCATCATCATCATCATCATCATCATCATCACCACCACCACCATCATCATCATCATCATCAGCATCATCATCATCATCATCAGCATCATCACACCATGGCGCGCCACCACCGATAGCTCTCACACACACACGCACACCTGTGATCATCAGTATCATCATCATCATCACCACCATCACCATCACCAGCATTATCATCATCACCACCATCATCATCATCACCACCACCACCACCAGCATGTTGTCACACTCACCGTCACCATCGTCATCAGCATCAGCATCACCAGCATCATCATCATCATCATCATCATCATCATCATCGCTGCCATCATCCCGTCATTGTCGTCGGCCATCAGCAGCATCATCACCACACCATGTTTCACACTCGCCATCATCACATCATTATAACCATCAATGTCGTCACAATCATCACCACCACCACCGTCATCACTCGCACACGCATACATTCGTCTTGAAGACGTCTTGAGCGTGAGCCTCGTCTGTGAGTGAATTGCGAGAAGTCTCAGGCGGGAGCCCCCCCAACCCATACAGGACCCACACCTCATGGTTGCGTTGTTGTTGTTAGTCCGAACGGGTCATCGCCAAAGTTGGAAGTATCCTCATTCTGAAGCTCCCCACATAGGAACATGGAAAACTCAAATTATCCTAGCGAAGGACCCAACCATATGCAATTGTGAATACTGCAATTGTGAATATCTTCTCGGTGGAGCCCCCTACGGGGCCACGAAACGTACGAGGGGTGTGCCGACATGGGTGTGCGGGACGCATGCGGGCACACCCACTGGGGCCTTCGGTGGGGCCCCCTATGGGGCCACGAAACGTGTGAGGGGTGTACCGAAATGGGTGTGCGGGACGCATGCGGGCACACCCACTGGGACCTTCGGCGGAGCTCCCTATGGGGCCACGGAACGCGTGAGGGGCGTGCCGAAATGGGTGTGGCTGACGCATGCGGGCGCGGGCACTGGAGCCCCCGGCGGAGCTCCCAATGGGGCCACGAAACGTGTGAGGGGTGTGGCGAAATGGGTGTGGATGACGCATGCGGGCGCGGGCACTGGGGCCTTCGGTGGAGCTCCCTATGGAGCCACGAAACGTGTGAGGGGTGGGCCGAAAGGGGCGTGGCTGACGCATGCGGGCGCGGGCACTGGGGCCTTCGGTGGAGCTCCCTATGGAGCCACGGAACGCGTGAGGGGTGTGCCGAAATGGGTGTGGGTGACGCATGCGGGCGCGGGCACTGGGGCCTTCGGTGGAGCTCCCTATGGGGCCACGAAACGTGTGAGGGGTGTGCCGAAATGGGTGTGGGTGACGCATGCGGGCGGCAGCACTGGGGCCTTCGGTGGAGCTTCTACTATGGGGCCACGAAACGTGTGAGGGGTGTGCCGAATTGTGTGTGGGTGACGCATGCAGGCGGCAGCACTGGGGCCTTCGGCGGAGCTCCTATGGGGCCACGAAACGTGTGAGGGGTGTGCCGAATTGGATGTGGGTGACGCATGCGGGCGGCAGCACTGGGGCCTTCGGTGGAGCTCCCTATGGAGCCACGAAACGTGTGAGGGGTGTGCCGAAATGGGTGTGGGTGACGCATGCGGGCGCGGGCACTGGGGCCTTCGGTGGAGCTCCCTATGGAGCCACGAAACGTGTGAGGGGTGTGCCGAAATGGGTGTGGGTGACGCATGCGGGCGCGGGCACTGGGGCCTTCGGTGGAGCTCCCTATGGAGCCACGAAACGTGTGAGGGGTGTGCCGAAATGGGTGTGGGTGACGCATGCGGGCGCGGGCACTGGGGCCTTCGGTGGAGCTCCCTATGGAGCCACGAAACGTGTGAGGGGTGTGCCGAAATGGGTGTGGGTGACGCATGCGGGCGCGGGCACTGGGGCCTTCGGTGGAGCTCCCTATGGAGCCACGAAACGTGTGAGGGGTGTGCCGAAATGGGTGTGGGTGACGCATGCGGGCGCGGGCACTGGGGCCTTCGGTGGAGCTCCCTATGGAGCCACGAAACGTGTGAGGGGTGTGCCGAAATGGGTGTGGGTGACGCATGCGGGCGCGGGCACTGGGGCCTTCGGTGGAGCTCCCTATGGAGCCACGAAACGTGTGAGGGGTGTGCCGAAATGGGTGTGGGTGACGCATGCGGGCGCGGGGCACTGGGGCCTTCGGTGGAGCTCCCTATGGAGCCACGAAACGTGTGAGGGGTGTGCCGAAATGGGTGTGGGTGACGCATGCGGGCGCGGGCACTGGGGCCTTCGGTGGAGCTCCCTATGGAGCACGAAACGTGTGAGGGGTGAATTGGGTGTGGGTGACGCATGCGGGCGCGGGCACTGGGGCCTTCGGTGGAGCTCCCTATGGGGCCACGAAACGTGTGAGGGGTGTGCCGAATTGGGTGTGGGTGACGCATGCGGGCGCGGGCAGCGGGAGGAGTGAACGCGGGGCGCTGTCTCTTCAAAACGAGGACCCAACACCACAGGATGGTTAGGAAAAAGTGGGGCGCACTTGTGTGAGGTGCGATGAAGTCTCAAGCGGGAGCTCCCTCCCTGAGGGGCCCGCATCTCATGGTTTCCCAGCCACCATGTGGTGATGGGTCCTCGTTCTGAAGAAACGGTCCCTGCGTCTCCTCCTCCCGTGCCCCCCTCCCAGTGGGGGTGGCCACATGCGCCCGCCACACCCAGTACAGCGCGTCGTGGTCCCATAGGGAGCTCCACCCAAGGGCACAGTGGGGGTGGCCACATGCGTCTGCCACGCCAAATACAGCGCTTCGTGGCCCCATACGGAGCTCCACGTAAGGCCCCAGTGGGGGTGGCCACATGCGTCAGCCACACCAAGTACAGCGCTTCGTGGCCCCATAGGGAGCCCCACGTAAGGCACCAGTGAGTGGGGGGGGGGGGGGGCACATGCGTCCGCCACACCCAGTACAGCGCTGCATAGCCCCATGGGGAGCTCCACACAAGGCCCCAGTGGGGGTGGCCACATGCGTCCGCCACGCCCAGTACAGCGCTTCGTGGCACCATAGGGAGCTCCACGTTAAGCCCCAGTGGGGGTGGCCACATGCGCCCGCCACACCCAGTACAGCGCTTCGTGGCCCCACAGGGAGCACCACCCAAGGCCCCAGTGGGGGTGGCCACATGCGTCCGCCACACCCAGTACAGCGCTGCATGGCCCCATGGGGAGCTCCACACAAGGCCCCAGTGGGGGTGGCCACATGCGTCCGACACACCCAGTACAGCGCTGCATGGCCACATGGGGAGCTCCACCCAAGGCCCAAGTGGGGGTGGCCACATGCGTCCGCCACACCCAGTACAGCGTTTCGTGGCCCCACAGAAAGACACCAGTGGGGGTGGCCACATGCGTCCGCCACACCCAGTACAGCGCTTCGTGTCCCCATAGGAGCTCCACCTGCGGCCCCACTGGGGGTGGCAACATGCGCCCGCCACACCCAGTACAACGTTTCGTGGCCCCATAAGGAGCTCCACGTAAGGCCCCAGTGGGGGTGGCAACATGCGTGCGCCACACACCCAGTACAGCGCTTCGTGGCCCCACAGGGAGCTCCACAGAAATACCCCAATGGCACCGCCCGCATGCGTCGACCACCACCCAGTACTGCATTTCGCGGCCCCATTGATTGGGAGCTCCACCGAACCCCAATGGCACTGCCCGCATGCACCCCCCCACCCCGTACGGCCTTTCGTGGCCCCGTCGGGAGCTCCAGAGGCCACCGAAGGCCCCAGTGGCAACGCCCGCATGCGCCCCCCCCCCCCTCCTGCGGCCCCATAGGGAGCTCCACAGAAAGCCCCCAGTGGCACCGCCCGCATGCGTCGGCCACCACCCAGTGCAGCGTTTCGTGGCCCCGTAGGGAGCTCCACAGAAAGACCCCAGCGGCACCGCCCGCATGCGTTTCCCCCAACCGATACAGCGTTTCGTGGCCTCATCGGGAGCCTCAGCGAGGGGCACCGCCCGCATGCGTCCGCCACACCCAGTACAGCGCTCGCTTCGTGGCCCATAGGGAGCCCCACCGAAGGCCCCAGTGGCGCCGCCCGCATGCGTCTCCCCACCCATTACGGCACGTCCCTCACGCGTTCCGTGGCCCCGTAGGGAGTTCCACCGAAAGCGGCACCCACAACGCGTTACTAACAACTGCATATGGTTGGGACCTTCGCAAAGATAAGTTGTATGAGCGGGTCATCGTCAAACCTGTAACTGTCGTCACGCATGGGCTCCTGGGGCCTGAATATGAGGGAAGTATCAGACGGGAGCCTCGTCTGTGAGTGAATTGCGAGGAAGTCTCTGGCGGGAGCCCCCCCCCTCCCTGTGGGACCGCACCTCATGGCTTTAACCTGAACGGGCCAACGTCAAACCTGTAACTGTCGTCACGCCTGGGCTCCTGAGGCCTGAATATGCGGAAGTATCAGGCGGGAGCCTCGTCTGTGAGTGGATTGCGACGACGTCCCAGGCGGGAGCGCCCTCCCTATGGAGTTCGCACTTCAAGTGTTTAATCCGAGCGGGCGGTTGTCAAACCTGTAACTGTCGTCGCGTCTGGGCTCCTAAGGCCTGAATATGGGTGAACTATCGGGCGAGAGCCTCGTCTGTGAGTGAATTGCTGGGAATCCTCAGGCGGGAGCCCCTCCCTATGGGGCCCGCACCTCGTGTTGTGCGAATCCGAACGGGTCATCGTCAAAGCTGTTACTGACATCACGTCCGGGCTCCTGAAGCCTGAATACTGAGGACGTCTCGAGCGGGGGCCTCGTTTGTGAGTGAATTGAGGGGACGTCTCAGGCGGGAGCCCCCTCCCTTTAGGCTCGCACCTATGAGGCCCGCCTCATTTTCTGTGCACATCCCCCGCGCAGGATTTCCTCCTCCTCCTCCTCCTCCTCCTCCTCCTACTTCTCATACTCCTCCCCCCCTCTCTCTCTCTCTCTCTCTCTCTCTCTCTCTCTCTCGCCCTCTATCTCTCTATATCTATATCTCTCTCTCATCCCCATCCGCACGCACTCACCGACTCATTAATCACTCACTCACTCGCTCAGTTACTTACCCACCCACTACTACCAGTCACCTATCAGCATCACCAGCATTCGCATCATCATCATCATCATCATCATCATCATCATCATCATCATCATCATCATCATCATCATCATCATCATCATCATCATCATCATCATCATCATCATCATCATCATCATCATCATCATCATCATCTTCATCATCATCATCATCATCATCATCATCATCATCATCATCATCACGATAATCAGCATCATCATCATCAGCATCATCATCATCATCAGCATCATCATCATCATCATCAGCAGCATCATCATCATCACCAGCAGCATCATCATCATCATCATCATCATCATCATCATCATCACCAGCATCATCATCATCATAATCATCATCATCATCATCATCATCATCATCATCATAATCATCAACCTCATCATCATCAGCCGCATCATCATCAGCAGCATCGTCATCATCACCAGCATCAGCATCAGCATCACCCTCTTCCTCACCATCAGCATCATCAGCATCAGCAGCAGCAGCAGCATCTGTATCATCAGCATCATCATCCTCAGCAACATCATCAGCAGCAGCATCAGCATATCCCATCGTCAAATTCATCCGCATCATCATCAGCAGCACCATCGTCATCAGCAGCATCATCGCCATCATCAGCATCATCATCATAATCATCATCATCATCATCATCATCATCATCATCATCATCATCATCATCATCATCATCATCATCACTATCACAATATCATCATGATCACCGGTTATTGTTCGTCATCATCGCCGTCATCACCGTCACCATCATCATCACCACCCTCATCAACATTGTAAACACTGCTTCACTCACCCTTCTCACCCACTCAGTCACACACACACACACACACATACACACTCACACACTCCCCAGTGAAGAAATCCCGGGCGGGAGCCTGGTGTGTGAGCGAATTGCGAGGAAGTCTCAAGCGGGAGCCCCTCCCTAGGGGGGCCCGCACCTCTCGTTTTTTTGAAACCCAGGGGTTTCATCTTCAAACTTGTAGCTGTCGTAGTGTGTGGGCCCTCTGGGCCTGAATTTGGAGGAAGTCTCAAGCAGGAGCCTCGCCTTTGAGTGAATCCCACCAGCCCTCTGGGCGTAGGTGGTCTAGAGCGATTTCTCTTCCAACCCCTCCCTCTTGCCATTCGGGGAGGGGTTGACCCCTCCCCCTTAACCCCCTCATCTGGACCCGGAGGGGGGGGTCGCGAGACGCTGGAACGTCCAAGATGGCCCAAAATGGCTCCAAGAGGGCCTCAGGGAGCATAAGATGACCTGGATGACCCAAGGTAGCCCAAGATGGCTCCAGACGGCTCCCAAGATGCTCCAAGAGGCCCCGAGACCGCTCCGAGACGGCTGCAAGTGGCTATGGAACCTCCCCAGGAGGCCGCCAAGAAAACCTGAGGATATTCAATGATTGTTGCCTTCTCGCCCTGTCGCTTCCGATGGCCTTCCGAGGCCTCAAGACAATTCAAAAAGGGCCCCTGGGGGCCCCAAGAGAGGCCCAAGAGATCTCCAAGACGGCCCGAAACGCGCACCAAGATTGCTCCAAGAG
>CAUYUJ010005402.1:110000-130000 GCA_963575745.1 Prorocentrum cordatum
ATCATCATCCCTCGAGTGGGCCTGGAGAGAAAAAACACGGGGCCTTGCCAGAACGGTGGTCGTCGATGATCTCAAGGTCGCCGATATCCGCCCGCCACGCAGCGGTGACGGTTTGAGACCATGTGACGGCAGATTCTTGCACACCGTCCCTCATCGTGAATCCCACCCCCTCCTCGTAGTCCTCCTGCTCCTCCTCCTCCTCCTCCTCCTCCTCCTCCTCCTCCTCCTCCTCCTCCTCCTCCTCCCCACCCTGCCGCTCCTCCTCCTCCTACTACTCCTCCTACTCCTCCACCTCCTCCTGCTCCTCCCCCACCTCCTCTTCCTCCTCCTCCTCCTCCTCCTCCTCCTCCTCACCCTGCCGCTCCTCCTCCTGCTCCTCCCCCTCCTCATCCTTTCCCATCCCCTTTTTCTTCCTATTCCTAGTCCTTTCTCCCAATATAATCCTCATCCACCCTCCTGCTCTTCTCATCCTCATCCCTTTCATCCCTCCAATCCTCCGTCCCCCCCACACCCCATCCTGTGCATGTCGGGGGCTGGGCGACGTATTCCACGGTGGTGCTCCCTGACCTCGCAAGGAGATGTCGTTGCTGTATGCGGCGCTGGCCAAGTAAGTTCGTCCCGGTTTGGTGCTCATGCCCCTCATCCGCCTCGTGGTGCTCGTCGCGATCCACGTGGTCCCCCTCATGGTAACGGATCCAAGACTGGTCCCGCGTTGATTGAAAGGTCCCCTCGTGAACGGGTACATGCAGCGGTGCTGCTCGCCTCCTCCTCCTCCTCCTCTTCTCCTCCTCGTTTCCTCCTCCTCCTCCTCCTCCTCCTCCTTGCCGCTTCTGTGCACTTCAACTTTGGCTTCGGCGTCAGCTGTGAGTGAACTTTGAGACGCATTCGGCTGCTCCCCCAAGTCGGCTTTCCGCTCGCACGGGTGCCTCCCCCATCACATCCTCCTCCTTCTCCTCCCCTCGTTCCGCGTACCACTCGCTCATGTCCCCACTGCCCTGCAGATCTCCTCCCTACCCATCACTACTGTGCAGACCCATCGAAGGGAACAGAGGCAAAACATACAGGTATCAACCCCCCTCCGCTCCTGGCATGGAGGAACCCTGAGATCCGACACTGCGACGAAATCCCACCAGCCCTTTGGGCGTGAGTGGTTTAGGGAGCTCTCTCTGTTCTCAACCCCCTAACCCCCCATCTTCCCCTTCGGGGAGGGGTTTACCCCTCCCCCTACCCCCTCCCCTGGACCTGGAGAGGGCGGGCCGAGTGTAACCAAGGGGGTCTTTTTCGACTCCTGGGAGGGCCAAAAAACGACGACCCTCACGGGGATTCTGGCCCCCAGGGTGAGGGGGGGGGGGGACCGTTTGGCGCCTCTACTCCTCTTCGAAGCAGAAATCATTGATTTTACTAGGGTTTTTGGCCCCATGTTCGACGTTTGAGGGGGCCGCGCTCATCGTCCGTCCTAGCAAAATCATTGATGTTACGAAGGTTTTGGGCTCATGTTGTACTTCTCAGGGGGCAGCTCTACTTTGCGCTTCTGAGGAGGTCGCAAGAGGCCCCAAGATGACCCCAAGAGGCCCCCAGGAGGCTCCCAAGAGGCCTCCAAGAGGCCCCCAAGAGGCCCAAGAGGCCCCCAAGAGGCCCCAAGAGTCCCCCAAGAGGCCCCCAAGAGGCCCCCAAGAGGCCCCCAAGAGGCCCCAAGAGGCCCCAAGAGGCCCCAAAGAGGCCCCCCAGAGGCCCCCAAGAGGCCCCCAAGAGGCCCCAAGAGGCTCCAAGAGGCCTCCAAGAGGCTTCACGAGGAGCCCGAACCATTCACACCAGGACGAGGGGCCCCAACAACTCACACCACGAAGAGCCCGAACGACGCACACCACAAGGAGGGGCCCGAACGACTCACCAGGACGAGGTGCCCGAACTACTCACACCACGGGAGCCCGAACGACTCACACCACGACGCGGGCCCTCAACGACTCACACCACGGGAAGCTACTCACACCACGAGGAGCCCGAACGACTCACACCACGACGCGGGCCCTCAACGACTCACACCACGGGAAGCTCACGAACGAGTTACACGAGGAGGAGGGGCCCGACCGACTCACACACAAGGAGGGGACTCATACCACGAGGAGCCCGAACGACTCACACATAAGGGGCCCCAACGACTCACACCAAAGAACCCGAACTACACCACAAGGAGCCCGAACGACTCACACCAGGACGAGGCGCCCGAACTACTCACACCACGAGGAGGAACGACTCACACCACGACGCGGAAGCCCGAACGACTCACACGACTCACACCACGGGAAGCCCGAACGAGTTACACGAGGAGGAGGGGCCCGACCGACTCACACACAAGGAGGGGACTCATACCACGAGGAGCCCGAACGACTCGAACGACTCAGACCACGAAGAGCCCGAACGACTCACACCAGGACGAAGACCCTGAACCACTCACACCAGAGCAAAGGCAATCACTACCGTAGCCGGCATCGGAGGAGCCACCGAAGCCAAGGTAACAGGAACCGGCTAAGGAACCACAGCCCCAGAAAAGCGAGATTCCAGGGACATGACTGAAACGAAACACACGAAGCAGAGGCGGAGGAGGAGGACTGTGAAGAAGACACACATGTTTTGGCATCGAGCTACGGCCTCCATTGAGACAACATCCACTGTTCAGTGTCACTGTACCCCGACATATTCTCTTACAGCAACGTGACATCCATAGTGGTAAGCATAGGCGTCACCAGTACTGGAGGACAGACTATAAACTAAACGTACTCTTCGCACCAATGAACCAACACTGAGTGCGATAACCAGCACTTTCATCATAACAGGATAACAAACACCATCACAAGAGTGCAGTATCCAGCACCCGAGAACCACAGTGCGAGCTTCAGTCGACTATAATACAAGTGCCACCAGGAAGCTGTTTCCTATAGAAGACCGAACGTGACGCGCACGGGGTTCCGCTGAGTGTAGTCCACGCCCCACCAGCAAGCTGTTTCTTGTAGTACGAGCCACTTGAGGCGCCACGGAAAATGTGCAGAGGCACATCTACCATTGGATAGATACCGAAGCCGTAGCCATGCACACAGGAACCCCCGAGCCCATTGAGGCAACACCCCGTTTTCGGTCTCCCTAGACTAAGGGATAGCGTCGCCAGCAACACGTCTGGGCCGACGGCCTCCGCGCCGTACCTCATCGCCCCCAGGCTTTGTTCCACCATTCGGGAGTCGGTTGCATCTCCTCCAAGAACTTCCGGTCGTCGGCGGATATCGCCCCGTCGCTGCCCGGCCAGCGTTTCTCTCCGAAATGCACGGGGGTCAGCGGGCATTGGGCTTGGTGAATGCGGCAATGGCACTTGCACTTGCGCTTGCTCTTCTGCAGCGCTCTGCGCAGGTGGCGCACTCGTTCGTCGATATCAGCGACGCACTCCTTGCAATGCAGCTTCTGGATATTCTCATGCTTGTGATGCTTCAGTTGCTTGGGGTGGAATTTACGAGCACCGAAACTGCAGGAACACCTCTGGCACGTGCACGTCGCAAGGTCCGACGAGTCGAAACCTCGCGCACGGCACGCCTTACAAACTAACGTTGTGCCCCGAGAAGACGCGCGATGCCTGCGTTCAGCCTTCGACCAGTACTTCAGCTCATATGCCGTTGCACACTTTCCGCAGCGCAGCTTCGTCTGACAGCCCAGGCACACCAAACGGGCCTTCCCCCGCTGCTTCGCACGCATCAGCAGTATCTCGTCGAACGCGAGGCTGCCCAAGTGCCCCAAGCAATCTTCGCACAGGTGCTCGTCGATGTTCCCGGGCGCGAACCCTCGCCTTGCGCAGCCCGGGCACGCGAGGTCTCTGTCGGCACACCGATGATGTTTCATAATATTCGGGCCCCGCACGCCTTCGTCAAAAACATCTTTGCACGCAGCACACCCGTGGCTCTGCGGTATCAGGCTCTTCTCCCAGTCATCACGCTCCACACACCGCTTGCATATTGAATGATCTGGCGGGATTCTCCTTGGAGCGTTGCCATCGGCCACCCCTTGGGAAGCCTCGGCCGCCCGCGCAGACCGACAAGGCATTGGGCAGCTCTCGCGCGCGCAGCCCATGCATCTCGTCCACCTGCCTTGCGACACGTACTTCTCGTAGAAGTCAGCGGCTGCTGTCATGCCGAAATCGCGAGCGTCGAGCATGTACTCCTGCTTCCCTTTGAGGTAGCAGCAGACGCACAGGTGCTGCTTGGCCATGGGGTCCATCTTCTCAGCTTCAGCGCCCTCGTCATCAAGCGTACTCCATTCATGAATCGCCTCGTCTGCTGTGATCCGGCCAGAAAGCTTCCGCATCAGTCGCTCGGGCCCCACTGGGCTGCCGAGGCCGAACAGAAGGGTCGAGAACGGTTGCACGACGCAGATGTTTGGCAATCGCTTCACTTTGGACAAGCATACGCAGGCAGCAATCTGAGCTGTCATGGACGCCCTGCTGGACCAATGCTGCAGGTCAGCGAATGCCGCATCCAACGTCGCCCCCTGGATCATGTGAGCGGCGGGCGCGAAGTCGGGGAGAATCCAGAAGCCCGCGCGTCGAGCTTCGACGCCCGTGTGCTCGTTGACTTTCCAGGTCCTGGATCTTCGCTTCAACGGGTATACGCCCGTCGGCAGCTTCCCTATTGTCCACTTTGCTTCTGGGAAATGGATGTAGATCACCAAGGGCAACCTATCCAATATGAACTCGCCCTCGATCTCCTGGGGACTGCAATCAGGCGCCAAAGCCCATCCGTAAATCACTCCCTTTCGGTGTTTGTAGAATTGTCTGCTTCGATCGACGTTGTCCGTCAACCGAATGGGCATGCCTTTGGCCAATGGGTAGATGCTCGGAATGTTGCCCGTCTCCTGGTCGTGCCTCTTCAGCCAGGAGAACAACTTCTCGTCCAACTTCTCCTTCGGCAAATCGCGATCTCCTGGATGCAGAGGCACATCTCGAGCGTAACACCACGAGAGCTGAACGTTCTTCTGCTTGGCAAACTCCCTCGCGCGCAGGTTCGTCGCGAAGTACCTGGGCACGTTGAAGGTGCACAGAGCAGGTGCGCCGCTGAATGGGTTCATGCGAAGCTCTGGCGCCAGTGAGTCAGTGTCGGTCAGAACCCTGTGTCTCTTGCCTCGCTCCGCACGGCACTCTTTGCACTCGCCCTCTGGCGAGTGTATAATCGCCGCCATGTCGGCGCACCCTCCTGAGAAGCGCTCCCCCCGAGTCTTGCGGCACGGGCCCAGTACTGGGTCGTCCACCACGTCGTCGTTGCAAACGCACTTACCTGGGCTTGGGGACGTCAACGTCGGGAGCCCGTGGAAGTAGCTGTAGTCCTCCATGCTGAGATTTCCAACTCTGCACTGGCCCAGAAACGAGTTGTACCATGCATCGTCACACCTCATCAATCCCACCAGCCCTTTGGGCGTGAGTGGTTTAGCGAGCCCCCTCTGTCCTCAACCCCCCTTCTTCCCCTTCGGGGAGGGGTTTACCCCTCCCCCTACCCCCTCTCCCTGGGCCTGGAGAGGGCGCCCCGCGGGTCGTCAGGGGGGTCAATTTCGACTCCTGGGAGGGCTAAAAAACGACGACCCTCACGAGGATTCTGGCCCCGACGGGGGGCCGGAGAAAAAACCCTCTCCTCTTCTTTGAAGCCAAACTCATTGATTTTACTACGGTTTCGGCCCCATTTTGGCCTTCTAAGGGGGCAGCGCTCCCCTTCCTTCATAGCAAAATCATTGATTTTACGAAGGTGTTGGTTTCATTTTGTCCTTCTCAGGGGGCAGCGCTCACTTGCGCTTCTGAGGAGGTCGCAAGAGGCCCCAAGATGGCCCCAAGAGGCCCCCAGGAGGCTCCCAAGAGGCCTCCAAGAGGCCCCCAAGAGGCCCCCAAGAGGCCCAAAGAGGCCCCCAAGAGGCCCCCAAGAGGCCCCCAAGAGGCCCCAAGAGGCCCCCAGAGGCCCCCAAGAGGCCCCCAAGAGGCCCCCAACAGGCCCCCAAGAGGACCCAAGAGGCCCCAAGAGGCCCCCAAGAACCCCCACGAGGAGCCCGAACGACCCACACCAGGACAAGGGGCCCGAACGACTCACACCACGAAAGGCCCGAACGACTCACACCACAAGGAGGGCCCCGAACGACTCACACCAGGACGAGGCGCCCGAACGACTCACACCACGAGGAGCCCGAACGACTCACACCACGACGCGGGCCCCGAACGACTCACACCACGAGGAGCCCGAACGAGTCACACCAGGAGGAGGGGCCCGAACGACTCACACCAGGATGAGGGGCCCGAACAACTCACACCACGAGAAGCCCGAACGACTCACACCAGGACGAAGAGCCCGAACGACTCACACCACGAAGAGCCCGAACGACTCACACCAGGAAGAAGGGCCCGAACGACTCACACCAGGACGAGAAACCCCAAACGACTCAAATCACGAGGAGCGCTTTCTCTCCCTCCTCCTCCGCCTCGTCCTTCTCCCGCTCCCCCCACAAGGAGGATGTACAAGGAGGCGGGAGGAAGGAGGAACAGGGGAGATATGCGGGCCCAAGCGGACGCACGCCTGAAAAACACGACTGTCGGCATGCTTCGCAAGAGTTGTTGCTGTGAGATGGGCTGGTGGGGATACGCGAAGCGTAAAGAATTCCTACGTCGCGAAAAATCACGACCAGGACCCTAGACACAATCTTTCTGCTGCATCTTTCGATAGTTAATAATATGTGATGACCCCGAAGCCCGAAACGAGGCAAAAACGCCCAGTGTGAAAAAGCTGCAACGCCAGGATCGATCGGTGACGGTGCAAGATCATGGGCGAAAACGCCTGGTGTAATAAAAATGCAGCGCTCAAATCTCGGGGGATGGGGCCCTGAGGGAGGTGGGACGGACTCATATCCCAGAACGGCCGGCGTCCCGCCGACAGGCATCCCAAATACCCCTTCTTCTGCATCACCTGTCCGGCTCGAAGGGCGCGGCGGCGACAGCAGCGGCTACGGCGCCAACCACGACGAGTCTAGCAACGGCGAGCCCAGGAAGTGGGGGAGAAGGAGGAGGAGGAGGCGGAGGAGGAGGAGGAGGAGGAGGAGGAAAAGCAGGAGGAGGAGGAGGAGGAGGAGGACGAGGAGGAGGAGGAGGAGGAGGAGGAGGAGGAGGGGAAGGAGGGGGAAAAGGGGGAGGAGGCGGAGGAGGAGGGGGAGGAGGAGGAGGGGGAGGAGGGGGAAGGACGAGGGACGAGGCCTGGCGCAACCGTCCGTCGAAACGAACAGCTGGCGGGACGGCCGACGCGGCCGCGTCCTCAGGTGGGGACGAAGAAGGCGCCCACCACCACCTCCAGCACGGGCCCGCCCCCAGGAGGGGCCAGACGGGCCATCAGCGTAGCAGATGGCGGCGCTCCCGCTCTCCCAACGGGGAGCCACGCGGGCAATAGGGAAGCCGATGCCCACCTGGAGGACGTAGGGCATGGCGGACATCAAATGGGCGTCACCGAGCGGGTACCTGACGGCGACGGCATCCACACAAGCCACGCTCTGGACCCGCCCCCGAAAGGAGCCAGACTGGCCAATAGCGTAGCCGTCGGCGACGCTCCCGCTCTCCCTTAGGGTGCAGCGGGCAATATGCAGAGGCTGCCGATCCACACAAGGATGCGGAGGACGCAGCAGCCAAAAACAGAACCGACGATCAAACACTGTCGGCACGATCATATGGATGACGTCCGTAGCATCACGTAGCCACAGACGCCTCAGAGAGCATCCTGCGGCCCGCCCCCAAAATGGGCCAAACGGGCCATCACGATAGCACCACCATACAGCGGGGCCCGCCCCCAAGAAGGGTCAGACGGGTCATCAACTTAAACGCCCCCTTGATAGTAACCACGATCCCGCCACACAGCACCAGAAAGAGTCGCAACCACCAAGACACCGTCCGAACGAAAGAAGTGACCGCAATCCAGCCGCTTATGTACCGAATACGGTAGCAGCCACCAACTGAAAGTAACAGGGGCGGACAGCCCTCGAGCAACTGCAGAACGTAACTGATGTCCGAGGTCCGTTCCCAACAGAAGGCAAGCGCACCTGTCACCAACAGATGGCCAGAACACCCTCACGGGTCGCTCCCACTGGGAACCGGAGGCACGAGAGGCAAGCGCACCTGTCACCAACAAGTGGCCAGAACACCCTCACGGGTCGCTCTCGTGCGACCTGGCCTTCGGGGGGGCAAGCGCAGCCGTCACCAACGGCTGGCCAAAACACCCTCACGGGTCGCCCCCATTAGGCCATTGGGCATGCTTCCTGAACTTCGGAGAGGCAAGCGCAGTCGTCACCAACGACTGGCCAGACCACCCTCGCGGGTCGCTCTCCTTAGGCCAGTGGGAATATACACATGGAAAGCGCCCCTGAAGCCGCCGACGAAGAAGCTTTTGCAGACCCACCTTGGGCAACAGCGGGCACGGTGAGCTTGACGTTGTCTTTACGGCGCAGGCCTTTTCAACAAACGCCGCCTTCTCGAGTCAATATTCGATAGGAACGTCTTACCTTTTCCTTCGCCACTCGGGATCCCGCAGCACTCAGCCAACAACTGCTTGGATACACCTCCAGCCGACCACGCAACACAGACTTCGCAGAAAACCGTAGGCCCTGCACGGCGGAGACGATGCCCATTACATTGAATGACTACAGCTTCAGCACACTCAGAGACTATCTTTTCGCCGACGTCGCCAGGGTCCTCGGGAGTAGCAGCCGCATCCAGCGCCTCCACCACGAACGTGCACCGCCAAACTCCACCATAGCCTCAGCACGTAAAGCCTCAAGGCGGGACGGCTGACACGGCGTTCTGATAAATACGTTTTAAGCCGCCTTTGAATTGCCTGTCGCACGTCTGGCACACTGTCTGCACACGAACGGGTCATCCGATAACTTCGCAAAGACGTACGAGGTCACCTGCACGGGCAGTATGCGTGCCCCCACTGGCTTGGGCACCACGTCTGGGAACTCGGGCTCCCACTTGCCAACACGCATCGTACGCTGCATCACCCAACGAATGTAGGCCGCAGCACGCCTGGCGAAATCCCACCAGCCCTCTGGGCGTAGGTGGTTTAGGGAGTTTCCTCTTCCATCTTCCCTTCTTCCCCTTCGGGGAGGGGTTTACCCCTCCCCCTAATCCCCTCCCATGGACCTGGACGGGCCCGGTCGCGAGCGGTCAGAGTGTCCAAGATGGCCCAGGATTGCTCTATGAGCGCCTCGGATAGTCCAAGATGACTTCCAAGATGGCTCAAGATAGCTTAAGATGCCGCAAGATGGCCCCGAAGATGCTCCAAGACGCCCTCAGAACGCTCCAAGACAGCTCCAAGAGGCCAATTATCTCCCCAAGGAGGCCCCCCAAGAAGCCAAAATCCTTTTAAAAACCAACAACAACAACAACAACAACAACAACAACAACAACAACAACAACAACAACAACAACAACAACAACAACAACAACAACAACAACAACAACAACAACAACAACAACAAAAATTAAGGAAAACCAGTGATTTTCGGCGTCTCGCCTTTTCGCTTCCGATGGCCATCTGAGGCCTCAACATGGCTCCAAGAGGGGCCAAGGAGGCCCCAAGAGGGGCCCAAGAGGGCCCCAAGACGGCCCCAAGAGCGCCCAAGAGCGCTCCAAGAGCGCCCCAAGAGGGGTCCAGGCGGCTATTTTGGGAGCTCGATCGATCGTTTCCAAGATGGCCCCAAAGGGCGCCCAGGAGGCCCCCAAAGGCGCCAAGATGGCCCCAAGAGGCCTCCAAGAGGCCCCCAAGAGGGCCCCAAGTGGCCCCAAGAGGCCCCCCCACCCCGGACGCAATCAAGACGCCCAAGAGCCCCCCAGGATCGCCAAGAGACCCCCCAGACGTCCCAAGATGCCCTCAAGAAGCGCCCAAGAGATATCCCAAGAGGCTCCGAAAAGGCATTCAAGAGACCGCTGGCAGTTTTGCTCGCCCTCCTCCTCCTCCTCCCCAAGATGCCCCACAGACGCACCAAGAGGCCTCCAAAACAACTCCCAACAGACATCCTACGAGGCTCTATGCTCGTCATGTTTCTTGTTCCTCATCCTTCTCCTCGTCCTCCTCCTCCCGCTCCTAAGGCTCCCAAGAGCGCCCTCGACATCGCGTTCCCTCCTTCTCCATCTGGCCTCCTCTTCCGCCTCATCCTTTGCACGGATCGGCTGTCCCTCTCGTTGCTCCCCCACTTCCCTGATCTCTTCAACTTGCCTGGACATCGTTTCTGGATGGGCTGGTGGGGATGCTTTTTTGTTCGGCGGCCCGCAAGGAAAAAGTCCAGAGGGCGTGTCCAACACAGGCAATGGGGCGCAATGCCAGATACTGGTGGGGGTACGCGAGGCGTCAAGAATTCATCTCGAGCTTGTAATATTCCTCGTAGACCTTCGGCGCCACATGTGCGTCAGCACCTCGTCGAGCAAACCAATCAGCCCACATATTGCCCAGGTAGAGCAGCGGGCTGAGGCCTTTGTCAAGGTAATCGTCCACGTCCTTGTGCGCAGGGATCCAGATCACATTCGGTCTGACTGGCTGCGATCTGAGACTGCGCCAAATCGTAGCATGGACCGCCGAGGCAGACTCCAGCTCAGGGCCCCAAGAATTCGCCTCCACCTCCAGCGCTAGCAAGTCTGTGAACACGTGTTGCAGGTTGGGCCCAAAGAGCTTGGTCGCCATCAGGAGCGCATACCTCTCGGATCTTCCAACCGTCTGCAGCGGCCCAGGTAACGGGCCAAAAGCTGCTCTGATCGGAATGCCCAGCCTCGCAAACTGCACCACGGCCCAGTCACACCTCCTGAGTTCAGGAATGGAGGAGGCTAGGCCTGAGCCGTCCGTGAGGAGGAGGAGGAGGAGGAGGAGGAGGAGGAGGAGGGGGAGGAGGGGGAGGAGGAGGAGGAGGAGGAGGAGGAGGAGGAGGAGGAGGAGGAGGAGGGAGGAGGAGGAGGGGGAGGCGCCGACCGACTGGCGCCGATTGACGGCGAGCCCAGGAGGGAGGCAGAGAGGGCGGGGCGTCTCAGAAGGCCTACAAGGCCTCTCCAGCCTTCTGAGAAGTTTTCTGGGCCTTCTCCGAAGAGACAGAGCGAGGACGGCTTCTCAGAAGGAGCGAGGACATACAAAAATCCACGCCGCCTTCTGAAAAGGCCTGCCCCCACTGACTTCCGCCCTGAGCGGGCCGGCGAAAAGCGGCAGCCGTGGCGAAAGCGCGCAGGACGGAAGCGACAACGACCACCGCCACCGCCACGACCACGGCCGCGGCAGCGAAGGCGACGGCGACGCCGTCAGCGGCAAAAGCACGCCCTGGCCGAGGAGAAAACATAATGGTAAACACTGACACGACAACCCGCCATTCTGGAGCTGCTGCTCCATACATCTCTTGTCGCGGATTCGGGAAGCGAACAAGTCGGTAGGGCCTGGCTGGGCTGCGGAAAGAAAAGAAGTGGCACCGCGCCAGGAGGGGCGGAGGGAATGCGGCCGCGGAGAAAGACGATTGCGGCGGCGGCACTCAAGGCAGGAGTAACTCGCAAAAAGCGCGGGTGCTGCCGTCCACGCTCCTCATGCAGGGCTGCTCCGTCTGCTACACGCTGGCATCAGGAAACGAAGGGGCACGCCAATGGTTCTGGGGGTTTTCCAGGAGGGTCATAAAAGCTGGTCGTGAGGCCGAGAGAACAAACACATCTTTTCAGGCCCTGTGCTGAAATCCAATCAGCCCTCTGTGCGTGCGTAGGTGGTTTGCAGATCAGCTCGTCCAAAAGAACTCCTGCTTCTACTTCGGGAGAGGCTTGCCCATCCTCTGACACACTCCCGTGGGGTCTGGAAACGGGCAGCGAGCGGTCAGAGCGTCCAAGATGGATGGCCTTGATAATTCCAAAATTGCCCCGGATAGCCCAAGATGGCCTCCGAGATAGCGCAATGTTGCCAATTTATATTGGTTGGCCTAGCGTGCCTCCATCATGACTCCAAGACGCCTCAAAAAGCAGTAAGATGACTCTGCGGTGGCGCCCAAGCCTCCCACGCAGACTTCCAAGGATCCGGATCCAGAGCAACACGCTGTAGCCTTTGATTGCAGGGAGGAGGGTTAACAGCTGGCTGTTGCCTGTGAGAGGTCCGACCCAACGTGCAAGAAAGCCAGCGAAACCTGCCCCCTTAGATATGGTTTGTTGTTTTGGGAGGCCTGGAAATGGGCACCAACACCAACACAGGGGGCTGCCTCCACAAGGGGGAAGATGATCCTAGATTTCGGTGTTGGTGGTAATGTTCCGGCCGCCTGGGAAGCCAGAATATTACCACCATCGCCGAGATCGGGATCGTCTTCCCTCGGTGGAGGCACACCGCCGATCTTGGTGTTGGTGTCAACCTCTAGGCCTGCGAAACAACATCAACAATCAAACCAGGCGGCGGCGCACCAGAATCGCTCGGGAGATGGCGTGCCGCGCCGCGCCGTGTCTCCACCCGCCTCCACTAGATAGGCGCGTTCCACTACTCGCATCTCCACCCGCCTCCACTAGACAGGCGCGTTCCAGTACTCGCAAAGCGACCCGCAAATGGCCTGGATCCCCCGCGGGGGATCTGCGACAAATTACATAAAAGCAGACATGTGCTTTTCGGACGTTTGCGAGTAGGCACTCTGCGAGTAGTGGAGCGCGCTCGGCGATCCACGGAATGCGGCGCCGCGCACAGCGCCAGATGCCTCGTGCGCAGCCCAGCAAAAGGATCGGCGGATGTGGCACAAGCCTATACAGCACACGTCCGGAAGGAACGTTTTGCCGGAGGCAGGTCCGCGGATGCTGCAATGCGAAGCATCAAGCATACCAAATCATTGCATGATGCTACAGATTGCATGCGATTCCGCTATAGCGCCTCCCCCCCATTACCCCCCCTGGAGTCGCGCCAAAGCCGTCGACCACTCCCAACCACTCCCAACCAGCCCACAGGAGGCTCGCCGCTCATGAGGAGGGCCGGGGCCACTCACTTCTCGGACGGCGCGGGCGGCTCGGAGAAGTGCGCGTGCACGCGGCCCGCGTACGACGCGGCCGCAACGTAGCTGTCGGAGGTGTGCCGGAGCTGGTCGGAGACGTGCTTTATCTCCTCCGTCAGGCCGTCCAACCGGTCCTGGACGTTTTTCCTCTCCTCCTCCACGTCTGCCATCTCCCGAAGATTCTGCTTCTGCTGCTCGGCAATGCGCGCCTGCCTCTTGTGGGCCTCCGCAAGCCTGTCCTCGGCCTCCTTTCGCTCGGCCTCGATCGTCTGCGTCCTGGCCTTGATGCGGTCGTACATGTCCTTCATCGTGACGCCGGAGTGGGCCGCGTCGCCAGGCGGCATCTCCATGCCCGCCGGCTCCCGGACCATCGCCGGCCCGGCGGACGCCGTCAGTCGTCCCGCCTCGTGGCGCCTCGCGGCGGCGCCCACGCCCGTCGCCGCCGCGGGGGCGCCGAGAAGCGCCGCGACCGCAGCGGCGGCGAGCCTGGCGCCGAAGGCTGGCATCGCTGCGCGGGGGGGTGGCCTGCGGGCAGCACCGCGACCCACGGCGTCGAGGGGGGGATTTCTTTGTGGGGAACGAGACGCACCGGGCTCCGAGCCGGAGGTGCGGCTTGAGCCTAACTGGCTACGGATTTTGGCATTTGGGAACTCTGGGGGGGGGCCACGCGGCCCAAGACGGCCCCTGGAGGGCCCCAGAGGCCCCCAAGACGCTCCAAGGAAGCCCCCAAGAGATGCTCCAGAGACCAAAAACATAGTTCCCCATGGGTTTTGCAACGTTCTCGCCTTTTTTGACTCTCGGGGGCCCATGACGACCCAAGCAGCCTCCAAGATGGCCCCAAGACGGCCCCAGAGGCCCCCAAGAGGGCCGCAAGATGGCCCTAGAGGGCCCCAAGACGTCCCGAAGAGGCCCCCAAGACGGCTCAAGAGGCCCCCACCAAAACGCCCCAAGAGAACCCCGAGAGAGCCACAAGGCAATCCCGAGAGGCCCCCAAAACGGTCTCCAAGACGGCCCCCGAGGCCCCTGAGAGGCTCCAAGAGGCCTCAAAGAAGCCCCCAAAAAGCCTTCAAGAAGCCGCCAATAGGCCCCCAACAAAAAGTCCCCAAACGGTCTCACGAAAGCACCAAGACACCCACGGAATTGTAATTATACACATGGCACATTGTTGCTATGCTCATCGGAATTTGAACTTGGCGTTGCCTTGTGCTGACACGCGGTGAATGCCCGTTGCCCTCGTGGACATTCGCACGCTCGTCCCGGCGCTGAAACGGAGGGGGGGGAGCATCCGCCCCCGGTGGCACAGGAAGCGCCCCGAGGCGGGCAGAACGACACGACAGACGAGCACGGCAAACCACCCAACGCCCAGCCTTTACGTGCTCTGAACGTGCACCCCGCGAAGCGAGAGAAATCGCTTGAGCGACGAAAAGAAACGGGTCTTGCGCGAGATAACATAGTGACCTTACGCGGTGGCTAACGCCCGCAAGCGTGGTACGCTGCACTGGAAACGGGGGCGCTCACGCGCGACCTTACGCCAGCAGCTTACGCGCGATTGTCGGCGCAGTCGAGCTCGTTATGTTGCGTCGCTCATTTGTGACTTGGCACGTGCAGATTAGCAGTGACATAATTGATTATTTTCTTCCCTGCTGCATACCATCAAGCACGCGCGAACAGGCGGCCTGGAGGTCCTCTCCTCCTCACCCTCCTCCTCCCAGATCGCCGCGTCCAGGACGGCAGTGTTGCCCAAGGTGATCGGGGCACATAAGTTGTCTCCAGTTGCCCCCTGTACCACCCCATCTTCATCGGCGTCGGCTTCAGATCGGCAATGACATGCTTGTGGAGAGCACGCCGCGCGGCTGCGAGGGAGAAGCCCTCTAGTCTGTCCGAGCCCGCACGCTGACGCGAGACGCTCCTGGCGCAATGACGATACACCCAATACTGAGGGGGCCCAGGCACACACACACACAAATAAATAACTTTCGTCGTCCCCTCCACTTCCCATCTTCTCACATATTTTCATGGGACATGGGAATCAACGTTTGCTTGTGTCTGGGACTATTCTTCCCTCCTGAAATGTGCGGGGTATGATTGTGGGCTTGCGCCAGCCTGCTCGCCCACCCGTACGACACCACTCCTAGCGCCACACGTAGGGCACCACCCACGAGGCGCCGGGGCAAGACCCAGAGAAAGAAGAAGAAACACATCTTTTCAGGCCCTGTGCTGAAATCCAATCAGCCCTCTGTGCGTGCGTAGGTGGTTTGCAGATCAGCTCGTCCAAAAGAACTCCTGCTTCTACTTCGGGAGAGGCTTGCCCATCCTCTGACACACTCCCGTGGGGTCTGGAAACGGGCAGCGAGCGGTCAGAGCGTCCAAGATGGATGGCCTTGATAATTCCAAAATTGCCCCGGATAGCCCAAGATGGCCTCCGAGATAGCGCAATGTTGCCAATTTATATTGGTTGGCCTAGCGTGCCTCCATCATGACTCCAAGACGCCTCAAAAAGCAGTAAGATGACTCTGCGGTGGCGCCCAAGCCTCCCACGCAGACTTCCAAGGATCCGGATCCAGAGCAACACGCTGTAGCCTTTGATTGCAGGGAGGAGGGTTAACAGCTGGCTGTTGCCTGTGAGAGGTCCGACCCAACGTGCAAGAAAGCCAGCGAAACCTGCCCCCTTAGATATGGTTTGTTGTTTTGGGAGGCCTGGAAATGGGCACCAACACCAACACAGGGGGCTGCCTCCACAAGGGGGAAGATGATCCTAGATTTCGGTGTTGGTGGTAATGTTCCGGCCGCCTGGGAAGCCAGAATATTACCACCATCGCCGAGATCGGGACCGTCTTCCCTCGGTGGAGGCACACCGCCGATCTTGGTGTTGGTGTCAACCTCTAGGCCTGCGAAACAACATCAACAATCAAACCAGGCGGCGGCGCACCAGAATCGCTCGGGAGATGGCGTGCCGCGCCGCGCCGTGTCTCCACCCGCCTCCACTAGATAGGCGCGTTCCACTACTCGCATCTCCACCCGCCTCCACTAGACAGGCGCGTTCCAGTACTCGCAAAGCGACCCGCAAATGGCCTGGATCCCCCGCGGGGGATCTGCGACAAATTACATAAAAGCAGACATGTGCTTTTCGGACGTTTGCGAGTAGGCACTCTGCGAGTAGTGGAGCGCGCTCGGCGATCCACGGAATGCGGCGCCGCGCACAGCGCCAGATGCCTCGTGCGCAGCCCAGCAAAAGGATCGGCGGATGTGGCACAAGCCTATACAGCACACGTCCGGAAGGAACGTTTTGCCGGAGGCAGGTCCGCGGATGCTGCAATGCGAAGCATCAAGCATACCAAATCATTGCATGATGCTACAGATTGCATGCGATTCCGCTATAGCGCCTCCCCCCCATTACCCCCCCTGGAGTCGCGCCAAAGCCGTCGACCACTCCCTACCACTCCCAACCAGCCCACAGGAGGCTCGCCGCTCATGAGGAGGGCCGGGGCCACTCACTTCTCGGACGGCGCGGGCGGCTCGGAGAAGTGCGCGTGCACGCGGCCCGCGTACGACGCGGCCGCAACGTAGCTGTCGGAGGTGTGCCGGAGCTGGTCGGAGACGTGCTTTATCTCCTCCGTCAGGCCGTCCAACCGGTCCTGGACGTTTTTCCTCTCCTCCTCCACGTCTGCCATCTCCCGAAGATTCTGCTTCTGCTGCTCGGCAATGCGCGCCTGCCTCTTGTGGGCCTCCGCAAGCCTGTCCTCGGCCTCCTTTCGCTCGGCCTCGATCGTCTGCGTCCTGGCCTTGATGCGGTCGTACATGTCCTTCATCGTGACGCCGGAGTGGGCCGCGTCGCCAGGCGGCATCTCCATGCCCGCCGGCTCCCGGACCATCGCCGGCCCGGCGGACGCCGTCAGTCGTCCCGCCTCGTGGCGCCTCGCGGCGGCGGCCACGCCCGTCGCCGCCGCGGGGGCGCCTAGAAGCGCCGCGACCGCAGCGGCGGCGAGCCTGGCGCCGAAGGCTGGCATCGCTGCGCGGGGGGGTGGCCTGCGGGCAGCACCGCGACCCACGGCGTCGAGGGGGGGATTTCTTTGTGGGGAACGAGACGCACCGGGCTCCGAGCCAGAGGTGCGGCTTGAGCCTAACTGGCTACGGATTTTGGCATTTGGGAACTCTGGGGGGGGCCACGCGGCCCAAGACGGCCCCTGGAGGGCCCCAGAGGCCCCCAAGACGCTCCAAGGAAGCCCCCAAGAGATGCTCCAGAGACCAAAAACATATCTCCCTATGGGTTTTGCAATGTTCTCGCCTTCTTTGACTCTCGGGGGCCCATGACGACCCAAGCAGCCTCCAAGATGGCCCCAAGACGGCCCCAGAGGCCCCCAAGAGGGCCGCAAGATGGCCCTAGAGGGCCCCAAGACGTCCCGAAGAGGCCCCCAAGACGGCTCAAGAGGCCCCCACCAAAACGCCCCAAGAGAACCCCGAGAGAGCCACAAGGCAATCCCGAGAGGCCCCCAAAACGGTCTCCAAGACGGCCCCCGAGGCCCCTGAGAGGCTCCAAGAGGCCTCAAAGAAGCCCCCAAAAAGCCTTCAAGAAGCCGCCAATAGGCCCCCAACAAAAAGTCCCCAAACGGTCTCACGAAAGCACCAAGACACCCACGGAATTGTAATTATACACATGGCACATTGTTGCTATGCTCATCGGAATTTGAACTTGGCGTTGCCTTGTGCTGACACGCGGTGAATGCCCGTTGCCCTCGTGGACATTCGCACGCTCGTCCCGGCGCTGAAACGGAGGGGGGGGAGCATCCGCCCCCGGTGGCACAGGAAGCGCCCCGAGGCGGGCAGAACGACACGACAGACGAGCACGGCAAACCACCCAACGCCCAGCCTTTACGTGCTCTGAACGTGCACCCCGCGAAGCGAGAGAAATCGCTTGAGCGACGAAAAGAAACGGGTCTTGCGCGAGATAACATAGTGACCTTACGCGGTGGCTATCGCCCGCAAGCGTGGTACGCTGCACTGGAAACGGGGGCGCTCACGCGCGACCTTACGCCAGCAGCTTACGCGCGATTGTCGGCGCAGTCGAGCTCGTTATGTTGCGTCGCTCATTTGTGACTTGGCACGTGCAGATTAGCAGTGACATAATTGATTATTTTCTTCCCTGCCGCATACCATCAAGCACGCGCGAACAGGCGGCCTGGAGGTCCTCTCCTCCTCACCCTCCTCCTCCCAGATCGCCGCGTCCAGGACGGCAGTGTTGCCCAAGGTGATCGGGGCACATAAGTTGTCTCCAGTTGCCCCCTGTACCACCCCATCTTCATCGGCGTCGGCTTCAGATCGGCAATGACATGCTTGTGGAGAGCACGCCGCGCGGCTGCGAGGGAGAAGCCATCTAGTCTGTCCGAGCCCGCACGCTGACGCGAGACGCTCCTGGCGCAATGACGATACACCCAATACTGAGGGGGCCCAGGCACACACACACACACACACACACACATTCGCCGGCCCAACGGGCCAGAGGCGTGCTAAGATCTCCGGTGACTGCTTTACAATATTCTTCTTCGCGCGCGCGGGGCGGCCCCTGGGGGTCTCCCCACGAAAAGTACCCCGGCAGGGTCCCGGGAGACTCCCGGGAGGGTCCCGGGAGGTTCCCGTCAGAGATGTTCTCCCTCCTGGGTGCCGCCCCCGAGGTCCTCCAGAGAGCCTCCAGACGCCCCAAAACGCCCCCAAGATGCTACAAGAGAGCTCCGAGATGCCACAAGATCGCTCCAAGACGCTCCATATGGCCCCCAAACGCCCCAGGAGGCCTTCAAGAGCACTCCCAAGAGGGCCCCAATAGGCAAAATTCATTGCTTTTCCTTAGGTTTTGGTGAGATTTTGGTATTCCCACCCTTTCCGCTTTCCAACGCCCGACGACGGCCCAAGAGGCCCCCAAGACCGCTTCAAGAGTGCCCAAGAGCCCCCCACAAGGGCCTTACGACGAGCCAAGATGGCCCCAAAACGGCCCCAGAGGGCCCCAAGACGGCCCAAGAGGGCCCCAAGAACGCCCCAAGAGCGGCCCCAGGGGGGGAACACGACACAACATGTCCAGCCCTCGGCCCTAAGAAGCCCCCAGGAGGACCCCAGAGGCCCCTGAGAGGTCCCAAGAGGCCCCCCAGAAGCCCTCAGGAGCCCCCCCAAATGCCACCCCCCAGCACGCAAGCAAGCGAAACAACATGTCCAGCCCTCGCCCCAACGAAGCCCCCAGGAGAAATATGGGCCGGCGGAATGAGCGAAGCGATTATAAATAACTTTCGTCGTCCCCTCCACTTCCCATCATCTCACATATTTTCATGGGACATGGGAATCAACGTTTGCTTGTGTCTGGGACTATTCTTCCCTCCTGAAATGTGCGGGGTATGATTGTGGGCTTGCGCCAGCCTGCTCGCCCACCCGTACGACACCACTCCTAGCGCCACACGTAGGGCACCACCCACGAGGCGCCTGGGCAAGACCCAGAAAGTGGAGCGACGGCGCATCGTAGGGCATCGCACTTGGAGCACCACTCTCGAGGCCCCACCTAGAGCGCAGCAGAGCGAGGAATCGCAACCTCGAGAACTCGCAACACTTAGGCACAAGGACAAAGGACGGACATCGCAAAGGGTATCATGGGGTAGCGGTAGTATTCGGCGGCGAGTCCGGGGGGGAAGTGGGAAGGGGCGGGCCTTCTCAGAAGGCTCGCAAGTCCCCCTGCCTTCTGAGAAGCCCTCCGAGCCTTCCCCACAGACGCAGCAAACCTCTCGGAAGGCTGGAGGCCTTCTGAGAAGCCCCGCCGCCTTCTGAGAAGGCCGCCGAAGGATGAGGGCGCCGCAGGGCGCGCGCGCGGCCTGCAGAACTCCTCCTCCTCGGTTCCCCCCCTCGCTCGCCGCCGAATGAAGAACGAAGCTAGGACAAGGATAAAATCGGATGCGGAGAAGCCGCGAGTCTCTGAGAGTCGCGCGGATCTGGGCGGCTGC
>CAUYUJ010005402.1:135000-167500 GCA_963575745.1 Prorocentrum cordatum
TCAATTGATGACGGCCCCGTGGCATGAATACGAATCTTGTGAGTGGTGTGCCGACATGGGTGGGGAACCGCAAGCAAACCCTGCCACTGGGGCCTTCGGTGGAGCTCCCTAGGACCACGAAACGTGTGATGGGTGCGCCACAATGATCAAGGTGACTTGAGGAAAGGAGGAGGAGGGGCAGCGGGAGGAGGAGGAGGAACGCGGGGCGCTGTCTCTTCAAAACAAGAACCGAACACCACAGGATGGCTGGGAATGAGAAGGGGGAAAGCGGAGAAAAAAACGCGCAAACCTTTACGCGCGTCCATGCGAACTCTTCCTATATATGGATGCGTGCGTTGATGTGTATATGTATAAAAAATCGATGAAAACATACCACCACAAAAAGGGAGTCCAACCAAACGGGCTTCCCGCACACACATGTCGAAATCGTTCGACGGTCCTCGCACGCGCGCTGGGGTGGCACGATCCGTGCCAAGTAAAACCATGCGGGCCACTCTCGCGCGTCTGCCGCGCGCGCTTGTCGAACTCCTCCCAAACCTTTTTTTTTATCACCGACGCAAGGACGCCGTCATCGTCGTCGGCGTGATCAGCATCGGTGCCGTCACTGGCTGCCTCGTCGTCGCTGTCAGCATCGCCACCAGCATCGTTACTATCATCATCGTGTCTACCGTTGCCGCCGTTGCCATGATACCGCGCCCGCCCAAATCGCCGACTCGCATTGAAGTGCCCGCTGGGATGTACCGAGCGGTCAGCGCTACCGCGTTCGCGTCGGTCGCGCCAAACTAGCTGGCCGCTACGCGCGCGTGCTACGGTTGGCGCGGCCGCAGAGATGCACCAGCGAACGCCAAACATGCATCGCAATCGCCACCGCATGGGTTTGCTAAATCAACTGCACCAAATAGACTGTTCCACCTAGATTGCACAACATAGCGTGTTAGAAATACACTGTATGCAGCCGCCTCTGGCGAACAGCTGTTTAAACAAATCCGGCCTCGAACCAGAAAAATCCAATGAATTGAGCTTACCTTCGCCCGACCCCAAAGAGGCCGACCCCGATTGGCAGGCGGAGGACGGTCCCTCCCTGCCTCGTCCCGTGGCGATCCCGGGGGAGGGGCGGGGTGGATGAGCCTTCCACCACCGCCATAAGTTGGAGGGGGGGTGGGTCCTCCTCCTCCTCTTCCTCCTCCTCCTCTTCCTCCTCTTCGTCCTCCTCCTCCCCCACCTCCTTCCCCTCTCCATCTTATCGTGGCGGTGGTGGAAAACGGCCCATCAGGGGAGGATTCGGCCTCATTGCCGAGAAGCGGGGCGGGGCGCACAGGCCGCGGCGCCGCGGCGCCTGCAGCGGGGCCCCCGCCGTGACGACCTGCGCGCTGGTCTCTGACATCGTTCGGAGGCAACTCACGAAAGCCTCCCATGCAGTCTTGCTGGCTCTGTCGAACCGACGCCAAGTCGACGCTAAATCACCGCTAAATCGGCGATTCCTGCCTCGTCCCGCGGCGATCCCCGGGGGGGCGGGGGGGGGTTCGACCTCGATGCCGAGAAGCGGGGCGCGCACAGGCCGCGGCGTCGCGGTGTCTGCAGCAAGCTCCCGCCGCGACGACCTGCGCGCTGGTTTCTGACGTCGTTTCGGAGGCAGCTCGTGAAGAGACTGGCGCGGGAGTCCCGACGAACCCTCCTGAAACCTTCCTGAGGAAGGTTTCAAAACGGCTTTTTGCAAGGTTTCCCCGGGGAGGGGGTACAATCAGCGGAGAGCGCATGCACCTTTCTCTCCTGAACGCTGCTCGGCGAGACGGCCAGAGTCGAGGGCTGCGAGCACCGCGCGGGCTCTCGACACGCCCGAGCTTGAACGCAAGCGGCAGCGGAAGCACCTAGCTGTTTATACCCTCGAGCTTCGCCGGCGGAGCAGAAGAGCATCTAGCTGTCTGGATTCTCGCACTGGCACGAGGGGATCAGGAATGAGAGGAATGGACATAATGATCAGAAGGGGGAGGGGGAGGGGGAGGACCCAAACTCAGGGTGGGAGGCTAAAACCTCACCACACATCACACGCGGGCAATCTCACTCCACTCCACCTCCCGACTCATCGAGTCGCCCATGATAGCGCGGCTGCAGCAGCACGGCTAGCAGAGGCAACAAGGGCTGCCTCGTCCTCCTGGCTGTGGACCTTGGTGGGGAAGCCGAGGGTGTCGATGATCATCTGCAGGTGCCTCGCCTATGAGCGGCGAGAAACATGCATGGCCCACCATGCTACTGCAATATCCGAGAGAGCTGCAAACGTCGATGCAAGGGGCATCAGTCGAAGTTGAACCTGTCGAGAAAGATGGACTCGTAGCCTTGAACTCCGTGTAGGTCGCGTCTGGATCAGAACCCCAATCATTACCAATGTGCAACACTGTCGAGCGCATCAGAGTCCCATAGCATAGAACGCAGACAACCAGACACCACAACGCCACTATGAATATTTGGATTATCACGCCCAGTTCTGCGAACCACGAAAGCGAACGCGAGGAAGCCGACCAAGGGCAGCAGGGCGCGCCACCGCCAAAATGCTGGAAGTTCTGATGCGCCCACCTGCCATTCAAGCACTGGCACTGACCACTGAAAGGAGACTGGGAAAAGGTCGAGGGCGAGGTAGATGATGAGGACCACGTAGGATAGCACAAGATTATGATGCCAAACCTTTCTTTGAAGGAATTCCACGATGCACATGTTTTAGACCCCGCGACTGGAGGCCTCTCCGCACGAAGCTCCACTTGGACACTAGTCTGATGTTACTCAGGACCAAATATCTGCTGCACGGCTCGCACGCTGCTTGAAATGCCTTGGAACTGACTTGCCAGTGTCTACTGACTCTATCATCAACCTGACCCGCTCCTTCGTCTCGGAATCCTTGGAGATGCAGTCGGCCAGGAAGGTAGTGATGCTCTGCTTGGACAGGTCCTCTGGGACGACCGCCGTGCCCACGAGGCTCTTGAGCCACGCCTTGACGACCGTCGAGAGGCCACCCGGAACCGCAGCAGGCACAGCACCCGGCGGCGAAGGTGGAAATGGACTCGGAGTTGGCAGGCCGCTCGGCACAGCACCTGGAGGGGTTCCCACTGACTGCGGGGTGAAGCCCTGGCCGCAGGTCTTCGCCATGTGCTCCTCAAAGCTGGATTTCATGGCCTCTGCGAGGATCTTGCCCTGCGCCCGCAGCTGCCCCTCGTTCTTCGCCTGACGCGTCTCTGCCAAGAAGTTCGCGCACTCGGGGCCCCTCTTGGCTAGGAAACGCCTGGACCGCTCAACCTCCTTGGATCTCCTCGCCTCGTCGCTCGAGTCTGACGCGTGGCCATGATGCCGCCGTTCACGACGACCATCTCTATCGCCCCGACTTTCACGACCACTTCCACGACGGGAGCCCCAGCCACGTCGATCATCACGGTAGTCCCAACCACGGCGGTCGCCACGTCCGTCACGACTGTCTCGGGAGTAACCTTTTCCACCACCATGGCTTCTGCCACCCTTGCCAGAGCGGTCGCCCCTGCGCGGAGGCCCCATCGACTGGTGCGAGGTGGAGGGCTTCAGTAGTCGAAGCCAAGACCTGAGGACGCAGCGAGTTCCTTGAACCCCCACACTCAACGGGCATCGATGAATAAGAGCACGTAGAAGGGGCAATGGATACCCGGGGAGGAGCATCTCGATTAACAGCTCAAGCAACCAGTAGGAAGCCAGAAACACCGAAAGCTTCATAGATCGAGCCCGTGAGATTCGATGTGATAGGAGGCTGTACAAGCCAGCAAAGCCACGAGGAAAAGCACCAACATATGATAGAACCGTAGGCCGCATACGAGGTTGCGTCTGATCATAGAGCCACGCCCGATTGCCGTTGTTTGGAATGGTGATGACCACCGGGCCAACCGCAACAACGTCCAAGTCAAGCCAGGTAGCCGAAGAATATGAAAGAGACGAAGCCGTCGACATTTTACATCGTACGTGGTGTGTATAAAGTGCACCGCGCACGCTCTGCAGTAAGAAGTACTTAAACCTAGGATGTCGTCAACATACCGACGTAGTTGAACATCGCATGATTATGAAGCTGGAGCGGTGGAAAACCTTCTCGACCAAAACGGGTGTGATCATGCTTCGCCCGGAACTCCTGAGAACACAATAAAACACTGAGTGCAACACGGGACAGTACACCGCCGATTGAAAGACCTTGGAGCTCGAAAATGATTCCGAAGGCGCTAACCAGGGACACACAGCAGTAGACCGATAGAGCTAGGAATACGTCCGCCATGGTTACGCGATTGTAGCCCGATGGTACAGCAGTATCTGACATAGCGAAGGATTTGACCGACGGGTAGATCTTTGAGCGCTTTCCTTTTTCGAACGAGACAAGCTTCGGTCGGCACCGCCGTCTGAATAAGATGCTTTACGAAACACCATGAAGATGTGATAGCTGTTGCACTGCACTGCTCACACGCCCGGTCTGCATCACATGAGACAACACTGGCCCCCGTAACGCCACAACCGCATCGGCGACAATGCGGGAGGGGAGCTGCGAAAAGACTGACACGAAGGGACCGAACATCGTCGGCTGCGAATCTGATGTCAAAACACTCGCCACCTGCTTCTGACCACTTCAGGAAGCTCCGAGCGGCCCTTCCAAGAATCCGAAAACCAAACATACCAGGAGACCCTGAAGCGTCGATAACTCTCCGGAAACAGCTGCGAGCCGCTTTCCTGCAAAGCCTATCACCTGAAACTGAAAAAAACATTTCGACTTCACGAGTGGGAAGACAATGGGAGGTCGGGAAGGTGATTTAGGGCGTGGGAGCTGGGGCGGCCCACGAAGCCAGACAGGAAGTGCAGACACTGCTCTTGCCCAGGCCCATGTGCACACATCTGCCCCTGACGAATCTGGCCGCCGCCGCCACGCTGGATCCTCTGAAATGGATTGGAGAATGTAACGAGCCATATCTCGACCATTCGCTGACCAGACGCGATCTGCAACTTGTCTCCAATAATGACACACTCATCCGCTTCGCGCAATGCTAATGACAGGGCTTGCTCTATTTCGCCCCAAGCGGGCGGGGGCCCACCCGGTCGAGGACCCGAGGAGCTGGCACGCGAATCGGAAGGCGAGCGCTTAGGGGATGCTGGAGGTGCCGACGTCGCGCGCCTCGGGGGTGTAGACCACGCCTTTGAAGTAGATGACACCTGCGAAGTAGGAGATCACGCCTGCGAAAAAGAAGGCCGCGCCTGCGAAGAAGGACACTGCGCCTGCGAAGGGGGCCACCGCACCCGCGAAGAAGTAGATCGCACCTCTGAAGTAGCCCAGGCCATCCGAGAAGAAGAGCTCGCCACCCATGGTGTCGACGTTGACCGCTGAAGACCTGGCCCGCCACGGAGTCGCGCGAGTGCCCGTCGGAATTGCGCATGGTGAACCCCGACGCGCTGGCCCCAACTGCTGAGAATCGAAACACACTCGGCCACCAACAATTTCGGCACGGACCACCGTGGATGTCTCCACAACCCAGGCAATCAACGAAGACCATATGGCGGAGGTGGGCACGTACAGCTCGTCGGCCCAGGTATACAGTTTACCTTGTACGTGTGGCAAAATGAAGGGGCATTGATATTGTCCTTCCACGTTGACTGGCGCCCGAAGGTGCACCGCATCCGGGCGCGGATCAATGCCCGAGGGTCCCGCAATGCGATTGAAGAAACAAGACGCCTCACTTCAGCACGAAACCAACGAAGATGTTTTCCACGCTTCATCTTGTAGGGGAGTTCGAGAACAGGGATACGCATGCAAGGACGCCGCAGGCGTCGAGGAAAGATTCCGATGATCTTGAACGCATGAAAAACTCGATTGTGGGACTGGAGTAGTTCAGGAGCCAACATCGCGGCCCAAACTAGGAAAGATGCAACCTGCTGCATCGGCCAGGCCACTGCGGCGCACGTAAGGGTGCGCGTGGACGGGCAAGCCATGCCGGGAACAGACCAATTCGGCGGCGTTCCCATAGCAAGATGGGGTCCAACTTCACCCGTGTCTGCACAGCGCTGCCTCTGCTGTGCCACATAGAGGGTAGAAAAAGGAGCAGCGTCAGATAGAACACCTGGTAGGTCTGCAAGCACGGTTGTTTGTAGCGGCGAACGCTGGACTGGGCGAACATGTGGATGAACCGATTGAAGCCGTGGGAACACACACACGAACGTGAAAGACACGCGCGCGTCGCCAGCGGGGAGAACGTCTGCGGGGAGTACGTCGAGATCGATAGCCCTGGAGAAGATGATCGCCTTGGCGGAACTTGCGCATGGCATCTTGCGATGCATCTACTTGGTTGCATATGGGTTGGAAGCGTCGGATCACCAAAGCCTCGGAGTGGCGCGCCGCCGACGACGTCGGAAGAGGAAGAAGGAAGAAAGGAAAAGGGGGAGGGAAGAGGGGGGGAAAGGGGGGAAGAAACAAAAAAATGCATTGGCCCCTTGATCGCTGGTCCTTGCCCATCACGGAAGAGGAACGACCCAGGACATGGAGCATGTATGATAATGTTGACAACGCTGTCGGCATTGAAAATAGTGACCACGAAAATTGAACCACGTCTTGAAACCGATGTTCTGGGAACCTCTGAGGTTCAGGAGATAAAGAACGTTTTGTGAAGGCTTCTGCTGAGGTGATGCCAGCTGCACACTGCGTTGGGCGAGGGAACTCGAACCGCACAGCGCGAAGACCTTTGTCACCGTCACCAGTAGCACAACAAGAACGGCACAGTAGAAGGAGTAGGAGGAACCTGAGGCACCAGCAACTGCCGCAACCTCGATCACTTAGCAGCGCCAGCAGTCGTCCTGGCGCCCCGTCTCCATGAGGGGGTCTGAGAATGGGAGTCCTCGTCAAGTTTGCGCAGCGGCGACGGCCCATCATATACCGCCAGTCGCCAGGTGAAGGACTCGACGGAGGAGTTCGCGGAAGAGGGGCTGGAAGACCGTCTTCGTCTAAGCCATCTTCTGGCTCTGGCGGGGGAATCCTGATATTGAACTCCCGCTGTAGGCTTAGCGTCAACATACGATCTTGACAAAGACGTTGCCATAGTTCTCGGAGACACGCTGTGAAACGTAATATGTAAGCGTCGTCACCAACAGCGTAGCTGCCAATGACGTCGAAGACGTCCGCAACCGCAAAGATCCTTTCCATGCTTCCCGAAATCCTGGCTGCCACGCCAATGGGTTTGTCGTCGGAGACGCAATAAAGAGAATGCAAGAAACGCGAACACGCGACGTGCTCCACGAGACACACCACGAAGAAATCCGCAGCCACACCGTCGACAAAGTAGCCCGGCCTGTGGGCGGTGACATGGAGGGTACAATCAGCGGAGAGCGCATGTACCTTCCTCTCCTGAACGCGCTCGGCGGGACGGCCCGAAACGAGAGCTGCGGGCACCGCGTGGGCTCTCGACACGCCCGAGCTTGAACGTAAGCGGCAGCGGAAACACCGAGCTGTTTATACCCCTGGGCCTCGCTGGCGGAGCAGAAGAGCATCTAGCTGTCTGCATTCTCGCACTGGCACGAGGGGATCAGGAATGAGACGAATGGATGGAATAAGCGAAACCGCCCAAAACACTATATATACACACCTATACGACCACCCTGCGGGTGATAAGGAGGTGAGGGGGGAGGGGGAACCAACGTATCACTCAATCGATCTCGCTATCGATCTCACAATCGATCTCACATTCTTTTCTGACTGTCGATATCACTATCGATCTCGCTATCGATCTCACTATCGATCTCACAATCGATCTCACAATCGATCTCACATTCGGTCTCACATCCGGTCTCACTGTCGATATCACTATCGATATTACAATCGATCTCACAATCGACGTCATCATCAACATCAACATCAACATCAACATCATCATCATCGCCATCATCAACATATCGATCTCACAATCGATCTCACATTAGATCTCACTATCGATATCACTATCAATCTCGCTATCGATCGCACTATCGATCTCACAATCGATCTCACAATAGATATCACATCCGGTCTCACATACGGTCTCACTGTCGATCTCACTATCGATCTCACAATCGATCTCACTATCGACGTCATCATCATCAACATCAACATCATCATCATCGCCATCATCAACATCATCATCATCACCATCATCATCACCATCATCGTCATAATCATCGGGGACCATCACTATCGGGACACCGACGGGACACCGACGGGACACCGGCGGGACACCGCGCGCCACCGGCCGCCCGGAAGAGACAAATTTGGTCCGGCCGCGCCTCAGCCACAGGGACACCGACGGGACACCAGCGGGACACCGGCGGGAGTAGCGTGGTGGTGGTGGGTGGGGTAGTGCGGTGGTGGTGGCGGCGCGCGGCGGTGGTGCGCGTGCGTGCGTGCGTGCGCTGGTGGGTGGAAGCGGCGGTGGGCGTGCGTGCGGCGGGGCGGGGCGCGGTGCGGCGCGGTGGTGGCGGGCGGATGGGCGCGCGAGAAAGAGGCCCGCGCTGCGGCGAGAACGCCATCCTGAACGACGGGGGCAAAACACCGATCCGAAAATGAAGCCCACGCTGCAGCGGGAGCACGATTCGGAACGATTCGGGAGCAGAAATGAGGCCGGCGCCTCAGCGAGAGCAGGATTTTTTTACAAAAAAATACAAAAAAAAAAAAAAAACTCCCGGGAATCCTGAATAAAAAAAATAATACGCGGGGGGGGTCGAATATTCCCAACACGCCATCAGGGGAAGAGGGAGACTAGTATTCATATTGAGTAATTGTAAAAGGATGGAGGAGGAAAACGAGGAGGGATGAAGAGAGAGGGAAAAAACTATCACCCCCAACATCCGACGACATGGTTGTTTTCAATCCGCGGCCCCCAGAGGTCCCGCCCGCTCTCCTGGGCGCATTATTTCGTCCCGGGTCAATTGATGACGGCCCCGTGGCATGAATGCGAATATTGTGAGTGGTGTGCCGACATGGGTGGGGAACCGCAAGCAACCCCTGCCACTGGGGCCTTCGGTGGAGCTCCCTAGGACCACGAAACGTGCGAGGGGGGGTGCCACAATGATCAAAGTGACTTGAGGAGAGGAGGAAGAGGGGGCAGCGGGAGGAGGAGGAGGAACGCGGGGCGCTGTCTCCTCAAAACAAGAACCGAACACCACAGGAGGGCTGGGAATGAGAAGGGGAAAAGCAGAGAAAAAAACGCGCAAACATTTACGCTCGTTCATGCGAATGCATGTGCGCGTTGATGTGTATATGTATAAATTAAATAGATGAAAACATACCACCACAAAAAAAGGAGTCCAACCAAACGGGCTTCCCGCACACACGTGTCGAAATCGTTCGACGGTCCTCGCGCGCGCGCTGGGGTGGCACGATCCGTGTCAAATAAAACCATGCGGGCCACTCTCGCGCGTCTGCCGCGCGCATGTCGAACTCCTTCCAAACCCCTTTTCTATCACCGACGCGAGGACGCCGTCATCGTCGTCGGCGTGATCAGCATCGGCGCCGTCATTGGCTGCCTCGTCGTCGCTGTCAGCATCGCCACCAGCATCATTACTACCATCATCGTGTCTACCGTTGCCGACGTTGCCATGATACCGCGCCCGCCCAAATCGCCGACTCGCATTGAAGTGCCCGCTGGGATGTACCGAGCGGTCAGCGCTACCGCGTTCGCGTCGGTCGCGCCAAACTAGCTGGCCGCTGCGCGCGCGTGCTACGGTTGGCGCGGCCGCAGAGATGCACCAGCGAACGCCAAACATGCATCGCAATCGCCACCGCATGGGGTTTGCATGTCAACTCGTTTGCTAAATCAACTGCGCCAAATAGATTGTTCCACCTAGATTGCACAACATAGCGTGTTAGAAATACACTGTATGTAGTCGCCTCTGGCGAACAGCTGTTTAAACAAATCCGGCCTCGAACAAGAAAAATCAAACGAATTGACCTTACCTTCGCCCGACCCCAAAAAAGCCGACCCCGATTGGCAGGCGGAGGACGGCCCCCCCCTGCCTCTCCCGTGGCGATCCCGGGGGAGGGGCGGGGTGGATGGGCCTTCCACCACCGCCATAAATTTGAGGGGGGGCGGGTCCTCCTCCCCCTCTTCCTCCTCCTCCTCTTCCTCCTCTTCGCCCTCCTCCTCCCCCACCTCCCCCCCCTCTCCAACTTATGGTGGTGGTGGTGGAAAACGGCCCATCAGGGGGGGATTCGGCCTTATTGCCGAGAAGCGGGGCGGGGCGCACAGGCCGCGGCGCCGCGGCGCCTGCAGCAGGGCCCCCGCCGCGACGACCTGCGCGCTGGTCTCTGACATCGTTCGGAGGCAACTCGCGAAAGCCTCTCATGCAGTCTTGCTGGCTCTTTCGAACCGACGCCAAGTCGACGCTAAATCACCGCTAAATCGGCGATTCCTGCCTCGCCCCGCGGCGACCCCCGGGGGGGGGGGGGGGTTCGACCTCGACGCCGAGAAGCGGGGCGCGGCGCACAGGCCGCGGCGTCGCGGCGTCTGCAGCAAGCTCCCGCCGCGACGACCTGCGCGCTGGTTTCTGACGTCGTTTCGGAGGCAGCTCGCGAAGAGACCGGCGCGGGAGTTCCGACGAACCCCTCCTGAAACCTTCCTGAGGAAGGTTTCAGAACGGCTTTTTGCAAGGTTTCCCCGGGGAGGGGGGTGCAATCAGCGGAGAGTGCATGCACCTTTCTCTCCTGAACGCTGCTCGGCGAGACGACCCGAGTCGAGGGCTGCGAGCGCCGCGCGGGCTCTCGACACGCCCGAGCTTAAACGTAAGCGGTAGCGGAAGCACCTAGCTGCTTGTACCCTCGAGCTTCGCCGGCGGAGCAGAAGAGCATCTAGCTGTCTGGATTCTCGCACTGGCACGAGGGGGTCAGGAATGAGAGGAATGGACATAAATGATCAGAAGGGGGAGGGGGAGGGGGAGGACCCAAACTCAGGGTGGGAGGCTAAAACCTCACCACACATCGCACGCGGGCAATCTCACTCCACTCCACCTCCCGACTCATCGAGTCGCCCATGATAGCGCGGCTGCAGCAGCACGGCTAGCAGAGGCAACAAGGGCTGCCTCGTCCTCCTGGCTGTGGACCTTGGTGGGGAGGCCGAGGGTGTCGATGATCATCTGCAGGTGCCTCGCCTATGAGCGGCGAGAAACGCGCATGGCCCGCCATGCTACTGCAATATCCGAGAGAGCTGCAAACGTCGACGCAGAGGTATCAGTCGAAGTTGAACCTGTCGAGAAAGATGGACTCGTAGCCTTGAACTCTGTGTAGGTCACGTCTGGATCAGAACCCCAATCATCACCAATGTGCAACACCGTCGAGCGCATCAGGAGTCCCATAGCATAGAATGCAGACAACCAGACACCACAATGCCAATATGAATATTTGGATTATCACGCCCAGTTCTGCGAACCACGAAAGCGAACGCGAGGAAGCCGACCCAGGGCAGCAGCGCGTGCCACCGCCAAAATGCTGGAAGTTCTGATGCACCCACCTGCCATTCAAGCACTGGCACTGACCACTGAAAGGAGACTGGGAAAAGGTCGAGGGCGAGGTAGACGATGAGGACCACGTAGGATAGCACAAGACTATGAAGCCAAACCTTTCTTTGAAGGAATTTCACTATGCACATGTTTTAGACCCCGCGACTGGAGGCCTCTCCGCACGAAGCTCCACTTGGACACTAGTCTGATGTCACTCAGGACCAAATATCTGCTGCACGGCTCGCGCGCTGCTTGGAATGCCTTGGAACTGACTTGCCAATGTCCACTGACTCTATCATCAACCTGACCCGCTCCTTCGCCTCGGAATCCTTGGAGATGCAGTCGGCCAGGAAGGTAGTGATGCTCTGCTTGGACAGGTCATCTGGGACGACCGCCGCGCCCACGAGGCTCTTGAGCCACGCCTTGGCGACCGTCGAGAGGCCCCCCGGAACCGCAGCAGGCACAGCACCCGGCGGCGAAGGTAGAAATGGACTCGGAGTTGGCGGGCCGCTCGGCACAGCACCTGGAGGGCATCCCACTGACTGCGGGGTGAAGCCCTGGCCGCAGATCTTCGCCATGTGCTCCTCATAGCTGGATTTCACGGCCTCTGCGAGGATCTTGCCCTGCGCCCGCAGCTGCCCCCCGCTCTTCGCCTGGCGCGTCTCTGCCTAGAAGTTCGCGCACTCAGGGCCCCTCTTGGCTAGGAAACGCCTGGACCGCTCAACCTCCTTGGATCTCCTCGCCAGGTCGCTCGAGTCTGACGCGTGGCCATGATGCCGCCGATCACGACGATCATCTCTATCGCCCCGACTTTCGCGACCACTTCCACGACGGGAGCCCCAGCCACGTCGATCATCACGGTAGTCCCAACCACGGCGGTCGCCACGTCCGTCACGACTGTCTCGGGAGTAACCTTTTCCACCACATGGCCTCTGCCACCCTTGCCAGAGCGGTCGCCCCTGCGCGGAGGCCCCATCGACTGGTGCGAGGTGGAGGGCTTCAGTAGTCGAAGCCAAGACCCGAGGACGCAGCGAGTTCCTTGAACCCCCACACTCCACGGGCATCGACGAATAAGAGCACGTAGAAGGGGCAATGGATACCCGAGGAAGAACATCTCGATTAACAGCTCAAGCAACCAGTAGGAAGCCAGAAACACCGAAAGCTTCATAGATCGAGCCCGTGAGATTCGATGCGATAGGAGGCTGTACAAGCCAGCAAAGCCACGAGGAAGAGCACCAACATATGATAGAACCGTAGCCCGCATACGAGGTTGCGTCTGATCATAGAGCCACGCCCGATTGCCGTTGTCTGGAATGGTGATGACCACCGAGCCAACCGCAAGAACGTCCAAGTCAAGCCAGGTAGCCGAAGAACATGAAAGAGACGAAGCCGTCGACAGTTTTACATCGCACGTGGTGTGCATAAAGTGCGCCGCACACGCTCTGCAGTAAGAAGTACTTCAACCTAGGATGTCGTGAACATACCGACGCAATTGAACATCACAGGACTACGAAGTTGGAGCGGTGGAAAACCTTCTCGAACAAAACGGGTTTGATCATGCCTCGCCCGAAACTCCTGCGAACACAATAAAACACTGAGTGCAACACCGGACAGCACACCGCCGATTGAAAGACCTTGGAGCCCGAAAATGATTCCGAATGCGCTAACCAGGGACACCCAGCAGTAGACCGATAGAGCTAGGAATACGTCCGCCACGGTTACGCGATTGTAGCCCGATGGCACAGCAGTATCTGACATAGTGAAGGATTCGACCGACAGGTAAATATTCGAGCGCTTTCCTTTTTCGAACGAGACAAGCTTCGGTCGGCACCGCCGTCTGAATAAGATGCTCTACGAAACACCATGAAGATGTGATAGCTGTTGCACTGCACTGCTCAGAAGCCCGGTCTGCATCACATGAGACAACACTGGCCTCCGTAAAGCCACAACCACATCGGCGACAATGCGGGGGGGGAGCTGCGAGAAGACTGACACGAAGGGACCGAACATCGTCGGCTGCGAATCTGATGTCAAAACACTCGCCACCTGCTTCTGACCACTTCAGGAAGCCCCGAGCGGCCCTTCCAAGAATCCGAAAACCAAACATACCAGGAGACCCTGAAGCGTCGATAACTCTCCGGAAAAAGCTGCGAGCCGCTTTCCAGCAAAGCCTATCACCTGAAACTGAGGAACATTTCGACTTCACGAGTGGGAAGACAATGGGAGGTCGGGAAGGTGATTTAGGGCGTGGGAGCTGGGGCGGCCCACGAAGCCAGACAGGAAGTGCAGACACTGCCCTTGCCCAGGCCCATGTGCACGCATCCGCTTCCGACGAATCTGGCCGCCGCCGCCACGCTGGATCCTCTGAAATGGATTGGGGAATGTAACGAGACATATCTCGACCATTCGCTGACCAGACGCGACCTGCAACTTTGTCGTCTCCAATAATGACACGCTCATCCGCTTCGCGCAATGCTAATGACAGGGCCTGCTCTAGTTCGCCCCAAGCGGGCGGGGGCCCACCCGGTCTAGGACCCGAGGAGCTGGCACGCGAATCGGAAGGCGAGCGCGTAGGGGACGCTGGAGGTGCCGACGTCGCGCGCCTCGGGGGTGTAGACCATGTCTTTGAAGTAGATGACACCTGCGAAGTAGGAGATCGCGCCTGCGAAAAAGAAGACCGCGCCTGCGAAGAAGGAGACTGCGCCTGCGAAGGAAGCCACCGCGCCCGCGAAGAAGTAGATCGCACCTCTGAAGTAGCCCAGGCCATCCGAGAAGAAGAGCTCGCCACCCATGGCGTCGACGTTGACCGCTGAAAACCCGGGCCGCCACGGAGTCGCGCGAGTGCCCGTCGGAATTGCGTCTGATGAATCCCGACGCGCTGGCCCCAAGCGCTGAGAATCGAAACGCACTCGGCCGCCAACAATTTCGGCGCGGACCACCGCGGATGTCTCCACAGCCCAGGCAATCAACGAAGACCATATGGCGGAGGTGGGCACGTACAGCTCGTCGGCCTAGGTGTATAAATATATATATATATATATATATATATATTACCTTGTACGTGCGGCAAAATGAAGGGGCATTGATATTGTCCTTCCACGTTGACCGGCGCCCGAAGGTGCACCGCATCCGGGCGCGGATCAATGCCCGAGAGTCTTCCAATCTGATTGAAGAAACAAGACGCCTCACTTCAGCACGAAACCAACGAAGATGTTTTCCACGCTTCATATTGTAGGGGAGTTTGAGAACAGGGATACGCGCGCAAGGAAGCCGCAGGCGTCGAAGAAAGATACCGATGATCTTGAACGCATGAAAAACTCGACTGCGGGGCTGGAGTAGTTCAGGAGCCAACATCGCGGCCCAAACTAGGAAATATGCAACCTGCTGCATCGGCCAGGCCACTGCGGCGCACGTAGGGGCGCGTGTGGACGGGCAAGCCATGCCAGGAACAAGCCAATTCGGCGGCGTTCCCATAGCAAGATGGGGTCCAACTTCGCCCGCGTCTACAAAGCGCTGCCTCTGCTGCGCCACATAGAGGGTAGAGAAAAGAGCAGTGTCAGATAGAACACCTGGTAGGAGGTCTGCAAGCACGGTTGTTCGTAGCGGCGAACGCTGGACTGGACGAACATCTGGATGAACCGATTGAAGCCGTGGGAACACACGAACGTGAAAAACACGCGCGCGTCGCCAGCGGGGAAGACGTCTACGGGGAATACGTCGAGATCGATAGCCCTGGAGAGGATGATCGCCTTGGCGGACCTTGCGCCTGGCATCTTGCGATGCATCTGATTGGTTGCATATGGGTTGGAAGCGTCGGATCATCGAAGCCTCGGAATGGCGCGCTGCCGACGACGTCGAAAGGCGAAGAAAGAAGAAAGGAAAAAGGGGGAAGAACACACACACACAACAAACCAAAAAAAGAACGAAGTCGCCAAGACTCCTGCGAAGAAGAGCACGCCTAGGTCGAAGTCCGTCGCCATATGTCGGGCAAAGGGTACATGTGAGATGCTCTGGCAACTCCTGAGACCCTTGCCCACTTGATGTCTGTTCTTCCAACATACACGCTAACTGAATTGAAGAAAACGTGGACGCTGGATGTTAGTTCGATCGCACTCCGTGCAATGAAGGCGTGGGACGCTGCTCTCGCCCACTGCGCTACACGGCTGCCCGAATTTAGACGCTTGCACAGGTAGAGCCATTCCGACGGTAGCAGCCGACAAACTCTCGCCGTCCACGTTGGAACTGGACACAACTGGAGAGCACTATGAATACGTGTGATACCTGAGACCGTGATGATGTTTGCAATTGCCGAAAACAGGTATTGGCCCCTGATCGCTGGTTCTTGCCCATCACGGAAGGGGAGCGACCCAGGACATGGTGCATGTATGATAATGTTGACAACGCTGTCGGTACTGAAAATAGTGACCACGAAAATTGAACCACGTCTTGAAACCGATGTTCTGGGAGCCTCTGAGGTTCAGGAGATAAAGAACGTTTTATGAAGGCTTCTGCTGAGGTGATGCCAGCTGCACACTGCGTTGGGCGAGGGAACTCGAACCGCACAGGGCGAAGACCTTTGTCACCGTCACCAGTAGCACAACAAGAATGGCATAGTAGAAGGAGTAGGAGGAACCTGAGGCACCAGCAACTGCCGCAACCTCGATCACTTAGCAGCGCCAACAGTCGTCCTGGCGCCCCATCTCCATGAGGGGGTCTGAGAATGGGAGTCCTCGTCGAAGTTTGCGCAGCGGCGACGGCACATCATATACCACCAGTCGCCTGGTGAAGGACTCGACGGAGGAGTTCGCGGAAGAGGGGCTGGAAGACCGTCTTCGTCTAAGCCATCTTCTGGCTCTGGTGGGGGAATCCTGATCATGAGCTCCCACTGTAGGCTCAGCGTCAACATGCGATCTTGACAAAGACATTGCCATAGTTCTCTGAGACACGCTGTGAAACGTAATCTGTAAGTGTCGTCACCAACAGCGTAGCTGCCAATGATGTTGAAGATGTCCGCAACCGCAAAGATCCTTTTCCATGCTTCCCGAAATCCTGGCTGCCACGCCCATGGGTTTGTCGTCAGAGACGCAATATGGAGAATGCAGGAAACGCGAACACGCGACGTGCTCCACGAGACACACCACGAAGAAATCCGCAGCCACACGGTCGACAGAGTAGCCCGGCCTGTGGGCGGTGACATGGAGGGTACAATCAGCGGAGAGCGCATGCACCTTCCTCTCCTGAACGCTGCTCGGCGGGACGGCCCGAATCGAGAGCTGCGGGCGCCGCGTGGGCTCTCGACACGCCCGAGCTTGAACGTAAGCGGCAGCGGAAGCACCGAGCTGTTTGTACCCCTGGGCCTCGCTGGCGGAGCAGAAGAGCATCTAGCTGTCTGCATTCTCGCACTGGCACGAGAGGCTCAGGAATGAGACGAATGGATGGAATAAGCGAAGCCGCCCAAAACACTATATATATACCAATACGACCACCCTGCGGGTGATAAGGAGGTAAGGGGGGAGGGGAAACCAACGTCTCACTCAATCGATCTCGCTATCGATCTCACAATCGATATCACATTCGATCTCACTGCCGATATCACGATCGATCTCGATATCGATCCCACTATCGATCTCACAATCGATCTCACAATCGATCTCACATTCGGTCTCACATTCGGTATCACTGTCGATCTCACGATCGATATCACAATCGATCTCACAATCGACGTCATCATCATCATCAACAACATCAACATCAACATCATCAGCATCGCCATCATCAACATATCGATCTCACAATCGATCTCACAGTCGATCTCACTATCGATCTCACGATCGATCTCGCTATCGATCTCACTATCGATCTCACAATCGATCTCACAATCGATATCACATCCGGTCTCACATTCGGTCTCACTGTCTATCTCACTATCGATCTCACATTCGATCTCACTATCGACGTCATCATCATCATCAACATCAACATCATCATCATCATCGCCATCATCAACATCATCATCATCACCATCATCATCACCCTCATCGTCATAATCATCGGGGACCATCACTATCGGGATACCGACGGGACACCGACGGGACACGGGCGGGGCACCGCGCGCCACTGGCCGCCCGGAAGAGACACATTTGGTCCGGCCGCGCCTCAGCCACAGGGACACCGACGGGACACCAGCGGGACACCGGCGGGACACCGCGCGCCACCGGCCGCCCGATGGAGAATCATTTGGTCCGGCCGCGCCTCAGCCACAAGAGACTTTCTCTCGCCCGCCCACGCGGCTTCGCCTCGCCCGCACGCACGGCACGCACGAACACGAAACCGAAAGCGATTTCCCGGTAGGGGGGCTCTCCGTTCCACTTCGATCTCACCCCCTCACCTCCTATATAGTGCCAGGAGGGGTTGGCCCAAAAACCTTCCAAACACCATCCTGGGGAAGGCTTTAGGAAGGTATGTTTGAAAGGTTTTGGGAACAACCTTCCTGGAACCTTCGTAAAACCTTCCTCAGGAAGGCGTTTGGAAGGTTGGTTCGTCCTTCCTAACACTTGCCCCAGGAAGGTGTTTGGAAGGTTTTTGGGCAAAACCTTCCTCGGGAAGGTTTTCGGAAGGTTGTGGGGGCAAAAAAAAACAACAAACAACTTCCTGAAACCTTACCAAAACCTTCCCCTGGAAGGTTTCCAAAAGGCTTGTTTCAGGAAACCTTCCTGAAACCTCCCTAAAACCTTCCTCGGGAAGGTGTTTGAAAGGTTTGCTGGGGAAAACCTTCCTGGAACCTTCCTAAAACCTTCCCCGGGAAGGTTGTTGGAAGGTTGTTGGAAGGTTTTCGGAGAGCCCTCTTGAAACCTTCCTGAAACCTTCCTCGGGAAGGCCCCCGGAAGGTTTATGGGAAGTTTGTGTGGGAAAAACCTCCATGCAACCTTCCTAAAACCTGCCCCATGAAGGTTGTCGGAAGGTTTGGGGGAAACCTTTCTGAAGCCTCCCTCAATCATTCCTCGGGCAGGATTATATATATACACGCACAAACTTGGAACCTTCCTAGAAGCTTCCACAGGAAGGTCTTGCATGTTTTCTGCGGTTATTGGAGAACAAAAAGCCTTCCTGGAACCCCCCTAAAACCTTCCCCGGGAAGGTGTTTGAAAGGTTGTTGGGAAAACCTTCCTGGAACCTTCCGAAAACCTCCCTCCGGAAGGTATCTGGAAGGTTCTGGTTGGACAAACATTCCTGACACCTTCCTGAAACCTTCCCCGGCTGGGTTCGTCGAAGGTCTGTTGGGAAGAAAGAAAGAGAAAAAAAAAAAAAAAAACAAAAAAAAACAAAAAAAAGAGAATGAAAACAAATAAAAAAAAAAGAGAGAGAAAAAAAAAAAAAAAAAAAAAAAAAAAAAAAAAAAAAAAAAAAAACTTCCTCGGGAAGGTGCTTGGAGGGTCGTTGGGAAAAACCTTCCTGGAACCGTCCTAAAACCTTTCTCGGGAAGGTGTTTGCATGTTTTCTGCCGGAAAAAACCCTGAGACCTTCCTAGAACCTTCCTCGGGGAAACGTTTGGAAGGCCACTGGGGAAAAAAAACCTCCCTGGAGTCTTCCTAACACCTTCCCCAAAAAGGTTGTTGGAAGGTTGCTGGGCCCCCAAAAAAAACCTGGAATCTTCATATGAGGAAGGTATTTTGAAAGGTTGCTGCGAAAAAAAAACCTCCCAGGGACCTTCCTGGAATCCCCCTCAGGAAAGTCGTTGGAATGTTCTTGGGAAAAACCTTCCTGGAACCGTCCTAAAACCTTCCCCGGGAAGGTGGTCGGAAGGTTCTTGGAAAGAAAGCCTTCCTGGAACCTTCCTAAAACCTTTCCCAGGGAGGTTCTTAAAGGGTTCGTGAAAAAAAAACCCTGAAACTGTCCCAAAACCTTTCTCAGGAAGGTTGTTGGAAGGTTGCTTGCTGGAAAAACCTTCCTGGAACCGCCCTAAAACCTTCCTCGAAAAGGTTGTTTTTGACGGAGGGCACAATCAGCGGAGAGCGCATGCACCTTCCTCTCCTGAACGCTGCTCGGCGAGACGGCCCGAGCCGAGAGCTGCGAGCACCGCGTGGGCTCTCGACACGCCCGAGCTTGAACATAAGCGGCAGCGGAAACACCTAGCTGTTTATACCCCCGAGCTTAGCCGGCGGGGCAGAAGAGCATCTAGCTGCCTGCGTTCTCGCACTGGCGCGAGGGGATCAGGAATGAGATGAATGGACATAATGATCGGGGGCGGGGCGGGGGGAAGGGGGGGGGCGGGGAAGGTCCCAGGAGGGTTTGGGGGAGAAAGGGAAGAAAATAAAAGAAGAATAAGAATACGAAAAGAAAGAAGAAGAAGAAGAAGAAGCAGAATATGCATTGTATCTTAAAAACTGAAATAAACAAGTACTATATATCTATATAAAAAATCGAAGAGCCCCCCCAACAGCAACAAAAAAAATGGCCCAACAAACCGTTAGAGAAACCTTCCTGGGGAACCTTTAGGAAGGTTTGTTTGAAAGGTGTTGGGAACAACCTGCCTGCTGGAACCTTCCTAAAAAAATCCTCGGGAAGGTGTTTGGAAGGTTCTTTTGGAGAAGAAGAAGAAGAAAAAATCATGCTACCTTCCTAACACTTTCCCCAGGAAGGCGTTCGGAAGGTTTTTGGGCAAAACCTTCCTCAGGAAGGTTTTCGGTAGGTTTTGGGGAAAATCATCCTGCAATGGGGAAGAAAATCCATCCTGGAACCCCCTTAATACCTCCCTCAGGAAGGTGTTTGGAAAGTTGTTTTTGAAAAACCCTCCTGAAAGCTCCCTAAAACCTTCCTCGGGAAGGTTGTTGGAAGGTTTTTCGTATAAGAAAGCACGAAACCGTCCTAAAACCTCCCCAAGGAACGTTTTTTTTGTAAGGTTTCTGGAAGGTTTTCGTGAAAAAATCGTCCTTGGACCCCCCTTCAATCCTTCCTCAGAAAGGTTGTTGGATGGTTTTTGGAGAAGAACCTTCCTGAAACATTCCCAAAACCTTTTTCGGGAAGGCTGTCGGAAGGTAATTTAGAAAAACCCCCCGAGACCTTCCTAAAACCTTCCCCAGGAAAATTTCTGGAAGGTGTTCATTTTTCAGGAAGCCTGCCTGAAACCTCCCTGAAACCTCCCTCAGGAAGAGGGTTGAAAGGTATTTGGGGAAACCTTCATGAAACCTGCCTAAAACCTTCCTCATGAAGGTGTTGGGGAGGTTTTTGGAAGGTTTTCGGGTAACCTTCTTGAAACCTTCCTAAAACCTTCCTCAGGAAGGTCCCCGCAAGGTTTCTGGAGAGCTGTTGTGGGAAAGGCCGTCCTGCAACCTTCCTAAAACCTTTCTCATGCAGGTGTTAGGAAGGTGTTGGGGAAAACCTTCCTGGAGCCTTCCTAAAACATTCCTCGGTAAGTTTTTTACCTAACAGCGAAGACCGATAAGTTTCTAATGGTGTCAAAAGAAAGCAGCAAATAACTCCACAGGGGGTCTGGGCGGCATCCGGGGAGCTGTGTCCGAACTCGTGTCCGAACTCGCTTTTCGCAAACAGTCACACACTTCGTGCTCTTCGACCTCCCAGAACTCCATTCCCGGGCCACATTTTGAATGCCCGGAGCCAACTGTAAGCCACTTCGTGCTCTTCGACTTCGCAGAACTCCACTCCCGGGCCACATTTTGGATGCCCGGAGCCAACTGTAGGCCACTTCGTGCTCTTCGACTTCGCAGAACTCCATTCCCGGGCCACATGTTGGATGCCCGGAGCCAACTGTAGGCCACTTCGTGCTCTTGGACTTCCCAGAACACCACTCCCGGGCCACATTTTGAATGCCCGGAGCCAACTGTAAGCCACTTCGTGGTCTTCGAGGTCCCAGAACTCCATTCCTGGGCATGATTTTGAATGCCCGGAGCCAACTGTAGGCCACTTCGTGCTCTTCGAGTTCCCAGAGCTCCATTCCTGGGTTACATTTTGTGAATGCCCGGAGCCAACAGTAGGCCACTTCGTGGTCTTCGAGTTCCCAGAACTCCATTCCTGGGCATGATTTTGAATGCCCGGAGCCAACTGCAAGCCACTTCGTGCTCTTGGACTTCCCAGAACACAATTCCCGGGCCACATTTTGAATGCTGAGGCAGGCTGAGGCTGAGGCTGAGGCAGGCTGAGGCTGAGGCTGAGGCTGAGGCTGAGGCTGAGGCTGAGGCAGGCTGAGGCTGAGGCCGAGGCTGAAGCAGGCTGAGGCTCAGGCTGAAGCAGGCTGAGGCTGAGGCTGAGGCTGAAGCAGGCTGATGCTGAGGCAGGCTGAGGCTGAGGCTCAGGCTGATGCAGGCTGAGGCTGAGGCAGGCTGAGGCTGAGGCCGAGGCTGAAGGCAGACTGAGGCTGAGGCTGAAGCAGGCTGAGGCTGAGGCTGAGGCAGGCTGAGGCTGAGGCTGAGGCAGGCTGATGCTGAGGCAGGCTGAGGCTGAGGCTGAGGCTGATGCAGGCTGAGGCTGAGGCAGGCTGAGGCTGAGGCCGAGGCTGAAGGCAGACTGAGGCTGAGGCTGAAGCAGGCTGAGGCTGAGGCTGAGGCTGAGGCTGAGGCTGAGGCTGAGGCAGGCTGAGGCTGAGGCTGAGGCTGAGGCAGGCTGAGGCTGAGGCAGGCTGAGGCTGAGGCCGAGGCTGAAGGCAGACTGAGGCTGAGGCTGAAGCAGGCTGAGGCTGAGGCTGAGGCAGGCTGAGGCTGAGGCTGAGGCAGGCTGATGCTGAGGCAGGCTGAGGCTGAGGCTGAGGCTGATGCAGGCTGAGGCTGAGGCAGGCTGAGGCTGAGGCCGAGGCTGAAGGCAGACTGAGGCTGAGGCTGAAGCAGGCTGAGGCTGAGGCTGAGGCAGGCTGAGGCTGAGGCTGAGGCAGGCTGATGCTGAGGCAGGCTGAGGCTGAGGCTGAGGCTGATGCAGGCTGAGGCTGAGGCAGGCTGAGGCTGAGGCCGAGGCTGAAGGCAGACTGAGGCTGAGGCTGAAGCAGGCTGAGGCTGAGGCTGAGGCAGGCTGAGGCAGGCTGAGGCTGAGGCTGAGGCAGGCTGAGGCTGAGGCTGTGACTGCGACTGCCGTTGCCACTGCGACTTTCATCGCGAATGCGACAGCGACTGCGAAAACAGCAGAATTCTACAACTGGAATATCATGTGAATCTTAAGGGGAATGCTTCCAGATATGCTCCTACACATCGCAGTTAGGTTGCTTCGCCGGGATAATATTTTTTGAGGGGGGGGGGGGGCCAACCTTCCTGACACCTTCCTAAAACCTTCCTCTGGAAGGTTTTTGGTAGGTTTTTGGAAAGAAAAAATCCTGAAACAGTCCTAGAACCTTCCTCGGGAAGGTGATTGAAAGGTTGTTGGGGAGAACCTTCCTGGAACCTTCCTAAAACCTTCCTCAGGCGGGTATGTGGAAGATTTGTGATGGAAAAACCTCCCTGGCACCTTCCTAGAACCTTCCCCGGGACGGTTGTTCGAAGGTCTGCTGGCAAAAACCTGTCTGGAACCTTCCTAAAACCTTCCGCCCTAAAACCTTCCTCCGGAATGTGTTTGAACGTTTTTGGGGGAAAACCTTCCTGAAACCTTTCGAAAACCTTCCTCGGGGAAATGTTTGGAGGGTCATTGGGAAAAACCTTCCTGGAAACTTCCTAACACCTTCCTCACGAAGGTCGCTGGAAGGTCGTTGGGAAAAAAAACTTCGCGGAATCTTCCTACCAGGAAGGTGTTTGAAAGGCTGTTGCGAAAAACCTTCCTGGAACCTTCCGAACCCCCCCTCAGGAAGGTTGTTGGAAGGTTAAACCTCCCCCAGGAAGGTTCATGGAAGGCTTGTGGGGAAAACCTTCCTGAAACCTTCCTCAAACCTTCCCCAGGAAGGTTTTTGGACGGTTTTTGGAAAGAAAAACCTTCCTGAAGCCTCCCTAAACCTTCCTCGGGAAGGTTGTTGGAAGGTGTGTGTGTGTATATATATACATATATATATATATATATATAATATATATATATATATATATATATGGATATAAAGTAAACGCTTTATCCCAACAACACGAAAAAAACCTTCCTGAAACCGTCCGAAAACCTTCCTCAGAAACCTTGAACCCCCCTAAAACCTTCCTCCGGAAAGTTTTTGAAACGCTTTAGCACGGGGGGGCAGAAAACCCTCCCAAGGGAGGTTGTCAAAAAGTTTTTGGAAGGCTTTTGGACGAAAAAAACCTTCCTGAAACCGTCCGAAAACCTTCCTCAGAAAGGTGTTTGGAAGGTTTCTTTCTTCTTGGAGGAAAAAACTGCCTGAAACCGTCATAAAACCTTCCTCGGGAAGGTTGCCGGAAGGCTTATTGGAAGAACCTTCCTGGAACCTGCCTAAAACCTTTTCCAGGAAGGTTTCCGGAAGGTTTTCCAGAACACCTTCCTGAAACCTTCCTAAAACCTTCCTCGGGAAGGCTTTTTGAAGGTGGTTGGTAGGTTTTCGGAAAAAAAGAGGGGGGTGTATATATATAATGAATATATATATGTATAAATGAATATATATATATATATATATATATATATATATATTATATATATATACAAATATATAATATATATATGTATATGTGTATATATATATATATGTATATATACATGAGAAATAAAAGAAAAGGAAAAAAAAAAAAAAAAAAAAAAAAAAAAAAAAAAAAAAAAAAAAAAAAAAAAAAAAAAAAAAACTTCCCAAAACCTTCCTCGGGAAGGTTCCCGGGAGGTTTGGGAAAGCTTGTTTTGAAAAACCTTCCTGGAACCTTCCTAAAACCTTCCTCGGGGAGGTGTTTGAAGGGTTTTGGTAAAAACCTTCCTGAAACCTCCCTAAAGCCTTCCTCAGGAAGGTTTCTGGAAGGTTGTGGGAGGAAAAACCTCCCTTAAACCTTTTCCGCAACATTCCTCGGCGAGACTGTTGCAAGGTCTTCGGGAAGGGAGAGAGAGAGAGAGAGAGAGAGAGAGAGAAAAAAAAAAAAAAAAAAAAAAAAAAAAAAAAAAAAAAAAAAAAAAAAAACATAAGAAAGAAGAAAAAGAAAAAAACAAAAATACAAAGAAGACAAGTAGGGAAATCTTTTTTTTATTTACAAACCAGAAGAAAAACAAAAAAAAAAAAAAAAAAAAAAAAAAAAAAAAACTCCCCTGGAACCTTCCAGAAACCTTCCTCGGGAAGGTGTTTGGAAGGCTCTTGTGGAAGAAAGGAGAGAGAGAGGGGAGGAGGAAAAAAAAAAAAAAAAAAAAAAAAAAAAAAAAAAAAAAAAAAAAAAAAAAAACAAAAAAAAAAAAAAAAAAAAAAAAAAAAAAAAAAAAAAAAAAAAAAAAAAAAAAAAAAAAACCTTCCCCAGGCAGGTGTCCAAAGGTCTTTGTGACAAAAAATCCGGGAACGTTTCTAAAACCTTCCTCGGGAAGGTTTATGGAAGGTTGCTGGGAAAAACCTGCACGAACCCCCCCTAAAAACTTCCTCAGGAAGGTTGGTGTAAGGTGTTTGGGAAAAACCTTCCTGGAACCTTCCTAGAACCTTCCTCCGGGGAGTTTTTGGACGGGTCTTGGGAAAAAGACGCACTGAAACCGTCTTAAAACCTTCCGCAAGAGGGTTGTTGGAAGGTTTTGGGGGGAAAAAAACCTTCCTGGAACCTTCCTAAAACCTTCCTCAGGAAGGTGTTTGGAAGGTGTTTGGGAAAACCTTACTGGAACCTTCTTAATTAAATGTGCGACGATGATAATAAGAATCATGATAATAATAAAAAGAAGAGCCTTCCTGGAACCTTCCTGGAACCTCAGGAAGGTGTTTTGGAAGGCTGTCGGGGCAAACCTTCCTGAAACCTTCCTAAAAACCTTCCTCGGGAAGGTTGTTGGAAGGTTGGAAGGTTTTTGATTGAAAAACCTTCCTGAAACCTTCCTACAAACCTTCGTCAGGAAGGTGCTTGGAAGGCCTGTTTGGAAGAACCTTCCTGGGACCTTCATAAAACCTCCCTCGGGAAGGTTCTTGAAAGGTTTTTGGGGGAAAACCTTCCCGGAACCTTCCAGGAACCTTCCTCAGGAAGGTGTTTGGAAGGTTCTTGGGAAAAAACCTCCCTGGCACCTTCCTAAAACCTTCCTCAGGAAGACGTTTGGAAGGCTGTTTGAAACCTCCCCTAAACCCGTCCTCGGGAAGGTTTGTTGGAAGGTTGTTGGGGAAAACCTCCCTGACACCTTCCTAAAACCTTCCTCGGGGAGATTGCTGGAAGGTTGTTGGATAAAAAAAAAAAAAAAAAAAAAAAAAAAAAAAAAAAAAAAAAAAAATCCTGAAACCCTGAAACATTCCCAAAACCTTCCCCAAGAACGTTTTCTGAAAGAAAAAAGAAAAGGACAGAACCTGGAACTTTCCTAAAACCTTCCTCAGGAAGGTGTTTGGGAAGTTTTTGGAAAGATTATTATTGCTAATATATATATATATATATATATATATATATATATATATATATATATATATATATATATGTATATGTATGAATATATATACACACATATATATAATCCTGAAACATTCCTGGAACCTTCCCCGGGAAGGTTTCCGGAATGTTTTTTTGAAGATTTTTGGAACAACCTTCCTGAAACCTTTTCTAAAACCTTCCCCAAAAAGGTTTTTGGAACGTTTTTCGAACAAAAAAAAAAAAAAAAAAAACCTTCCTGAAACCTTCCTAAAACCTTCCTGAGGAAAAGGTTATTGGAAGGGTTTATCATCCTTCCTCTTTTCTTGTTCCTTGCCGCTCCACCCCTCCCCCCCCTTCACTTTTCTCCGGATCCTCTTCCCCCTTTTACGTGTGGAGTCGCTATTTCCGCAGTCCGAGTTCAGTGCCTGACCGTCGGTTCTTTCTGCGTGCCCTGTGCTTTTGCGGATGCTGCTGCGACTGAGGGCGGACAGCGCGACGCGTGCACCGTGGCGCGGGATGCTTTGCTGGCCCAGCTGGGTCTTTCACGCCCAAAGCGCAATCTCCAGCCGCAAGCCCCCTCCTGGGCAACGACAGCCCTCACCGAGGATGCAGCTGCAGTCGCGCCACAGCATGTATACCTATACCCTACACGACCATCCTTCGTGTGATAATGAGGTTGTCTTTGGGGGGGACCTACGTCTCACTCAATGAATCGCGCCGCGCATGCCGAAATCTTTCAACAAACCACCGCCGCACCACCACCAAACCACCACCACCACAAACCACCACCACCACCACCACCACCACCACAAACCACCACCACACCACCACCACCACCCACAACCAGAACCACCACCACCACCACCACCACACCACCACCACCACCCACAACCAGAACCACCACCACCACCACCACCACAAACCACCACACCACCACCACCACAACCACCACCGCCGCCATCACCACCACCGCCACCACCACCACCACCACAACCCACCACCACCACCGTCGTCCTCGTCGACGCTGCCCGCCACCGCCGCCCGCCGCCCCAGGCGCCGGCGCCGGCCCAGAAAAAGAAATCGCCGCCCCCGCCGCCGCCACCGCCAGACGAGGAAAGGGAGAGAGGAGAGGCACGGGCGGGGGGGGGAATCCGGTTCCAACCCCGCCCCCCCCCCTCGAAGCGACCACAGAACGCGCTCTTTCGTATCTATCCTGTCTTTTCCTTCTCCTCCCTCTGTCCGGGCTCCGCCCCTGCCATCACTCGGGATCCTTACTCCTTCTGCGCGCCTCCTCGGTATTCGATGCTCACTTGTTTTCGTCCTCGCCCGTTTCCTCGCCCTTCCTCCCCTCATCCCTCCGCGCAATCATCCTGCTCATCCTTCTGTCCTTTTCTTCCTCGTCCTCTTGATTCTCTTCCTGGAGTTTCCATATTTCCTCCTCCACCTCCTCATGATTCCCTCTTTGAAATTACTATTCCTCTTGCTTCGTGTCACACCTGACCCCGTCCCTGGAGGCACCCACACAGCAACGCACGTGTCAATTCGAAATGACATGTCAAACCCTCCCTGAACCAGTGTCTGCGCATTCCGAATTTACACTGCGTCGCGAACCTTTTTTTTCCATGTGTCCTCTGAAAGAGCCGCCCCGACAGCCGCAATAATGGCGCGCAACACATGGACATGTAATCCCACCAGCCCTTCTGAGCCCTCTAATCCCACATGGACATGTATCCCTCTTTTTTCTGTTGAAGCCTCTCCTTCCCCTGCTCGGGGGAGGGGTGTACTCCTCCCCCTACTGCCTCCCATGGGGCCCGTTTTTCGGCGGGGTTTCCTATGGGGATGGATCCTACCAGCCCTATGGGCTTAGGTGGTATAGCGCGTTTTGTTCCCCACATTCTAAGTAGGGTTCTTGTTTTCTCCGGACACCCTCCGCGCAGGATCTCCTCACCCCCCTCTCTCTCTCTTTCTCTTTTTCTCTTCCTCCCTCTGGCCGTCATCATCATCAGTCATCATCACTCATCACCATCACCCTGATCATCAGGTCCAGCATCACCCCCGCACCCCTTCACTCACCATCACCATCATCACCACCCATCGTCACTACTCATCATCATCCTCGTCCTCGTCACCATCATCATCATAATCAACACACGCATTCACAATCACCCCCAGTATAACCCTCCTCATCATCAACATCATCATAATTCGATCAATCATCATGATTACCATCCTCATCCTCGTCAACACCATCATCATCATCACCATCATCATCATCATCATCATTATGTCACTCATCATCATCACCACTCAACATCATCAGCATCATCCTCATCACCACTCGTTCACTCATCACTTCGTCATGATTCACTCCCTAATTTGAATATGGAGGACGTTTACAGCGGGAGCCTCGTCTGTGAATGAATTGTGAGGAAGTCTCAGGCGGGACCCCCTTCCATATGGGTCCCGCACTTCATGCTGGTAATCCGAGCGGGTCAGCCTCAACATTTGTAACTGTCGTCACTTCTGGGCTCCTGAGGCGTGAATTTGGAGGAAGTGCCAAGCGGGAGCCTCGTCTGTGGGTGAACCCTTAGGAAGTCTCAGGCGGGAGCCCCCTCTCCCTATGGGGGCCGCAATCATGTTGATAATCCGAACGGGTCATCCAAAATGTGTAATTGTCGTCACTTTTGGGCTCCTGGGGCTGAATATGCAAATATCAAGCGGAATCCACGTCTGCGAGCGAATTGCGAAAAAGTCTCAAACGGGAGCCTCTTCCCTATGGGGCCGGCACTTCATGTTGGCAATCCGAGCGGGTCATCCTCAAACCCGTACCTGCCGTCACTTCTGGGTTCCTGAAGCCTGAATCTGGGGGAAGTCTAGGGCGGGAGCCTTGTCCGTGAGTGAATTGCAGGAAAATCTCAAGCGGGAGCCCCTTCCCTATGGGGCCCGCACTTCACGTTGGCAATCCGAGCGGGTCATTTTCAAACCTATAACTGTCGTCACTATGGGGCTCCTGAGGCTTGAAGATGGGGAAGTATCCGGCGGGAGCCTTGTCTGTGAGCGACTTGCGGGGAAGTCTCAGGCGGGAACCCCCTCCCTATGGGGCCCGCACTTCATGTTCGAATCCGACGCGGGCCATCGGATTCTTGTAACTGTCGTCATTTTGGGGCTCTTCTGGCCTAACTGTGGAGGAAGTATCAAGCGGGAGCCTCGTCTGAGAGCGAATGGCGAGGAAGTCTCAGGCGGGAGCCTCTCCCTATGGGTCCCGCACTTCATGTTGGTAATCCGAGCGGGTCATCCGAGTGAGCTTTTTGGGCTCCTCAGCTCTTGCGGCATGAATACGGGGGAAATGTCAAGCGGGAACTTTGTCTATGAGCGAAGTGCGGGTAGCCTCGTCTGAGCGGATCGTCAGTAAACTTGCTGTTGCCATGGGCCTGCGTACCCGACAACACCACGACGACGACGACGACGACGACGAGGCAGCGGCCAGACGCAGGGGTAGTAACCCATCCTCGGCCGAATCGGGGGCAGGGGTAACTCCTTGTCTCCGGGCCGCCGGTGGTAACCCATCGGCGGCCGAATCGGGCGCAGGGGTAGTCCCTTGCGTCCGGGCTGGGGGGGGTCACCCATCCGCGGCCGAATCGGGGGCAGGGGTAAACCCTTGTCTCCAGGCGGGCGGCGGTAACCCATCGTCAGCCGAATCGGGCGCAGGGGGGAACACTTGCGTCCGGGCCGGGGGTGGTAACCCATCCTCGGCCAAATCGGGGGCAGGGGGAAACCGTTGTTTCCGGGCGGGCGGTGGTAACCCATCGTCAGCCGAATCGGGCGCAGGGGGGAACCCTTGCGTCCGGGCCGGGGGTGGTAACCCATCCTCGGCCGAGTCGGGGGCAGGGGTAAACCCATGTCTCCGGGCCGCCGGTCGTAACCCATCGGCGGCCGAATCGGGCGCAGGGGTAGCCCCTTGCGTCCGGGCTGGGGATGGTAACCCATCCGATGACGATGATGATGATGTTGACGATGCTGCTGATGATGATACTGATGGTGATGATGACGCCCGCAGTCTGACTCGCATTGCTCGCACGGCCAACAGAGAAACCTGGCGGTCGGGCAGGCGGGCGGGCGGGGATTTGAATAGACTCCTTAATGAATTTATTTTGCAGCGGGAGCCTGTTGAATAGTGGGCGCTGTCTTGGGGACGGAGGTTCTCGGACACGGAGGTTGTTGGCTACAGGGTGTTGTCGTGTAGACGGAGACAGCTGAGTACAGGGTGCTGCGTGCTACAAAAAAGGCGAACGGCGCGCGGGCGGCGGAGCGGGAGACGGCGGGCGGGGGCCGGCGCGCGGCCGGCGGGCGACCGGGCGGGGATTGCAATAGACTCCTTAATGACTCTCTCCTGCAGCGGGAGCCCGTTGAAAACTTGGCGTTGTCTTGGAGGTGGAGGCTGTTGACTTCAGGGTGTTGTCTTGGAGATGGAAGCAGTTGAACACAGGGTGGCGCGTGGCACAACGAAGTCGGGCGGGCGGGCGGCGGGCGGGCGGGCGGGCGGGGCGGCGGGCGGGCGGGGATTTTCATAGACTCCTTAATGATTTTCTCTTGCAGCCGGAGCCTGTTGAATACTGGGCGTTGTCTTGGAGACGGACTCTGTCGACTACAGGATATTGGAGACGGAGGCAGTTGATTACAGGGTGGTGCGTGCAACAAAGATCGGTGACTGCAGGGTGTTGTCTTGGATACGGAGACAGTTCAGTACAGGGTGGTGCGTGCTACAGAGAAACCGGGCGGTCGGGCAGGCGGGCGGCGGGCGGGCGGGCGGGGATTTTAATCGACTCCTTGGTGATTTTTTTTTGCAGCGGGAGCCCGTTGAATACTGGGCGCTGTCTTGGAGACGGAGGCGCATCCATGACGCCGAGGCAAGTCCGAAGGCGAACCTGAGCTGGGCGCGCAAGGCGCGCTCTCGCACCACGTCCGCGACAGTGTAATGGGCCGCGCATGGAACCAGGGAGACGAGATAGGAGTTCCAAGCTGCCGCGGTTCTGGCAGGGGACAGTCCAGCCAGGTGGAGGGCCATGGCGCGATCTCTCATATTGGGGATAGGCCTCTCGGCTTGCGCCTTGGTGAGATGACCTGCGGCCGGGGCTTGCTCTCCTTCTGCTGCTCGGGAAACCACCACCGCTCCGAGGTAGGGCCATTGGTCGCGGACCGAGGATCCACCGAAAGGGGTGCAGTCCATGCGCGCGCGGGACCCCGACCGCCGTATGGGGCTGGCCCCCAGGGAGAATCGAGGGGGACGGCTGCCCGGGGGGGATTTGAGTGTCCTCCTGGCGATGGGGGGTGTGTGTGTGTGTGGGATTTTTTGGAGTGGCCGGACCCCCTGGCCCTGCATTCGCAGTTCCCCCGTGCCCCCTTCATTCCCCTCCATGGCGGCCGAGCGCGAGCTGAGCCGAGGGCTGGAGCTGGGCCTCGCCAAGGACTGCGCCGCGGGCAGCGCTGGGAATGGCCGGCCGCGGCCCGAGGGAGGCGGTGCCCGCCCAACGATGCGTCGGGCGCCATTTGAGCACGGGAGACTGGCCCGAGGGAGCCAGGCCCGCGAGACGGCCTTGAGCCAGAGGCTACGGAACTGGTGGGGATACTTTTTTGCTCCGCGGCTCCAAGGACGATTCCAGAGAGCGGGTAGTATCGAGCGACGGGGGACGCCAGATAATTACTGGCGGGCCAAAGCCAGCGCCGAGGTGCAAGCAGGCATGATTGAACACGCCAGATAGTTAAAGAAGTGCAAGAAACAACCGGAAGCACCGGCAGACACGGACGAGGAAGGACGCACAGTGGCGTCAGCTCCCGAAGTGCAAGCAAGCGAATACCAGGGGAGCACGGAAAAAGGGGCGGGCGCAAGGGGTGAAGCGAACAAAAAAGGACCAACCGAGAAGATAACCAGCGGGCCAACGGCCAGCGCCGGGAACACGGGCGGGCGAGAAAATTACCAGCGGGCCAAAAGCCAACGCCGGAGCAGGCGGGCGCCAGGAACCCTCACTCACAGAGCCATTGAGGCAAATGAACGATCCACGTCACCAGTATGTGAGGCAGCTCAGAGCACGGCCACAGAGAAGGGCTAGTGCCGTCCCGCCGACAGCACCACATGGAGGTGAGCCCGGGCGGGCATACTGTGTCCAAAACGATGCCCTCGAAGAAGACGTCGACAGCTCCCGCCAATGGGACTGCCACGGCAGAGGCGTGTGGTGGAACGATGGGGCGGGCCTTGAGCCGACGTACCCATGCGCACGGACGCCCGGGCGGGCGGGGCGGGCCCACGCTCGAGAGCCAGGCCAAACCCCAGCGTGTGCGTGGAGTAATGGTGGGGGTACGCGAAGCGTCAAGAATTCCCACCAGCCCTCTGGGCTGAGGTGGTATCACGAGTTTGTTTTTTCTCTCGTCCATTGCTCTCCTTCCCTTGCTCGGGGGTGGGAATTACTCCTCCCCCCCCCCTCCTCTGGGCCAAGGAGGAGGGGGGGGCACGGAGGCGTTAGAGCGTCCATCATGGCCCAGGATGACTCCAAGAGGGCGTTAAAGTTGCAACATGGCCTCCAAGA
>CAUYUJ010005402.1:170000-312941 GCA_963575745.1 Prorocentrum cordatum
TAGCCGTGGCCCCCCAGGTTAGCTCAAGCATCCAGGATGGGAAGTGAAAAAAATACCTCCACGGAGCCAGTGCTGGGGTAGCCGTGACCCCCCAGGATAGCTCGCGTCCAGAAGTGGCCCAGACAGACAGACAGACAAAACCAACTCCAGCCTCGATCGTCGATCCACGATAAACGACGGCTGCGACGACGACGACAGCGTAGACGAGGACACGAACGACTACATCGACGACTGCGGCGGTTCCGACGACGAGAACGGCTTTGAAAACGCATACTACGAGCCAGCGCCGGGGTAGCCGCGGCCCCCCCAGATGAGCTGGAGCGCCCAACATGGGTGTTGTGAACCCATCTTCTCAGGAGCCAGCGCCAGGGTAGCCGTGACCCCACTGAGAAAACCACGTCGTGCCACGATCGTCGAGCAAGCACACCGACGACGACAGCGAAGACGAAGAAACGAACGACTACATCGACGGATGCGTCAATAAGACGAGGAGGATTGCCACGAAAACGTATCCTACGAGCCAGCGCTGGGGCAGCCGTGACCCCCAGATTAGCTGAAACGCCCAAGGTGGGAAAGGAGAAAAAATCATCTTAAGAGCCAACGCTGGGGTAGCCGTGATCCCCATCGGGTAGCTGGCGTCCACAGTGCATATGGGAAGACCGGGAGAACCACTCGAGCCTCGATCGTCGAGCCACGATAAACGACGGCTGCAACTACGACAACGACGACAGCGTGGGCGCAGACGACAACGACGACGACGACGACGACGACGAGGAAAACGACAGCGAGGACGCAGACGACAACGACTACAGCGACGACTGCGACGGTTACGACGTTGACGCCGACGACGAGCGCGACAAAAACGTATCCTACGAGCCAGCGCCAGGGTAGCCGTGGCCCCCCAAGTTAGCTCAAGCGTCCACGATGGGAAATGAAAAAAACTACCTCCCAGGAGCCAGCGCCGGGGTGGCCGTGAGCCCCCAGGATAGCTCGCGTCCAGAAGTGGCTCAGAAAGACAGACAAAACCAACACGAGCCTCGATCGTCGATCCACGATAGACGACGGCTGCGACGACGACGACGACGACGACAGCGTAGACGACGACACGAACGACTACATCGACGACCGCGGCAGGATATATATATATATATATATATATATATATATTGATAAACAAACATACATACATACATACATACATACATACATACATACGAACATACATACATACATACATACATACATACATACATACATACATACATACATACATACATACATACATACATACATACATACATACATATATATATATATATATGCGACAACGATTGCCGGGACGACTGCGGCGGTTACGACGTTGACGCCGACGACGAGCGCGACAGAAGCGCATCCTACGAGCCAGCGCCAGGGTAGCCGTGGCCCCCCAGATTAGCTCAGCGTCCAAGATGGGAAGTGGGAAAAATACCTCCCGGGAGCCAGTGCCGGGGTAGCCGTGACCCCCCAGGATAGCTCGCGTCCAGAAGTGGCTCAGAAAGACAGACCGACGAAACCAACTCCAGCCTCGATCGTCGATCCAATATAGACGACGGCTGCGACGACGACGACAGCATAGACAAGGACACGAACGACTACATCGACGACTGCGGGGATTACGACAACGAGAATTGTTTTGAAAACGCATACTACGAGCCAGCGCCGGGGTAGCCGCGGCCCCCCCGATGAGCTCGAGCGCCCAACATGGGTGTTGTGAACACATCTTCTCAGGAGCCAGCGCCAGGGTAGCTGTGAACCCCCAGGATAACTCGCGTCCACAATTGGACCAAACAGACCGAAAAAAAAACGCCTCGTGCCTCGATCGTCGAGCAACCGCAGCGACGACGACAGCGAAGACGAAGAAACGAACGACAACATCGACGGCTGCGGCGATTACGACTAGGAGGATTGCCACGAAAACGTATCCTACGAGCCAGCGCTGGGGCAGCCGTGACCCCCCAGATTAGCTGAAACGCCCAGAATGGGAAAAGGAAAACACATCTTCTTAACAGCCAGCGCTGGGGTAGCCGTGACCCCCATAGGGCCGCTGGCGTCCACAATGGATATGGGAAGACCGAGAGAACCACTCGAGCCTCGATCGTCGAGCCACGATAGACGACGGCTGCGACTACGACAACGACGACAGCGTGGGCGCAAACGACGACGACGACGACGAAGAGGAAGACGACAGCGAGGACGCAGACGACAACGACTACAGCGACGACTGCGACGGTTACGACGTTGACGCCGACGACGACTGCGACAGAAGCGCATCCTACGAGCCAGCGCCAGGGTAGCCGTGGCCCCCCAGGTTAGCTAAAGCGTCCAGGATGGGAATTGAAAAAATACCTCCCAGGAGCCAGCGTTGGGGTAGCCGTGACCCCCCAGGATAGCTCGCGCCCAAAAGTGGCTCAGAAAGACAGACAAAACCAACTCCAGCCTCGATCGTCGCTCCACGATAAACGACGGCTGCGACGACGACGACAGCGTAGACGACGACACGAACGGCTACATCGACGACTGCGGCGGGATATATATATATATATATATATATATATATATATATATATATATGCGCAGCCCCCCCCCCCCCCCCGCACCCATTGATTTTGTCGATCGTGACCTCAACTTCTTGCCATCATTCATTTCTCTTCCCCCCATCGCCTTCCCTGTCTTGATCCCTCGCTCTTCCTCTTCCTGATTCGCTTCCCTTCCCTTCCTGATTCCTCCCTCCCAAGAGGCACCGAACCCTTTGATTTCACAGGGATGCTTGGGATTTCTGGGATGTTAATCCCACAAACCCTATGATTTCACAGGGATGCCTGGGATTTCCTACCTCCGACAATAATCTACCCAGGGCCCCCCCCCCCTCCCCAAGGCCGCGAATCCCAAGCGTCCCTGTGAATTCGCAGGGATGCTTGGGATTCGGAATCCTGGGGAGCTTCAGGGTGGAATTGTGTCGGAGGGTGGAGAATCCCAGGAATCCCAAGCATCCCTGTGAAATGACACGGTTTCTGGGTTTCTCATACCAGAAATCCCAAGCATCCCAATGAAATCGCACGGTTCGTTTCCGCGTCACTGTGTGTAGCGCGCATGCTTTTCCCTGCGTGGCATGCTGCAGCGTGCCCCGATTCCTTCTCTTAGTTTTCCTCAGCCTTCTCCCCCTCCTCCCCCTCCTCCGCCTCCTCCTCCCCCTCCTCCTCCTCTTCGTCTGCCTCGCCCTTCCCGTCCGCCTCCTCCGGGGCCCAAGAGGCACCGAACCGTGTGATTTCATTGGGATGCTTGGGATTTCTGGGATGAGAAACCCAGAAACCGTGTCATTTCACAAGGATGCTTGGGATTCCTGGGGTTCTCCACCCTCCGACACAATTCCACCCTGAAGCTCTCCAGGATTCCGAATCCCAAGCATCCCTGTGAATTCACAGGGATGCTTGGGATTCGCGGCCTTGGGGAGGGGGAGGGGGGGCCCTGGGTAGATTATTGTCGGAGGTAGGAAATCCCAGGAATCCCAGGCATCCCTGTGAAATCATAGGGTTTGTAGGATTCACATCCCAGAAATCCCAAGCATCCCTGTGAAATCACAGGGTTCGGTGCCTCTTGGGCCCACTGTGTGTGCAGAATGCTCGCCACAAGATCAGGGTTCCCTCATTCGGGGGAAGGCGCCGTGTGCATGTTCTACAGTGCGCTGCCGTTAGGCGTTGGCCAGCCTTGCGGCCAGAGCGCGCGCGAGTGGAGTCGAAAAAACGCACCCGCTGACGCCAGGGGAAGATGTAAGCGAGGAAGGGGAAGGAAAGGAAGGGGAGTGAAAGAAGGAAGGGAAAGGAAAGGAAGAGGAGTGTAGAACATCGCCAAGAGAAAGAAGGCGATGAATGGGTGCTGGGGGGGGGCTGTCCATATATATATATATATATATATATATATATATATATATATATTATATATATATATGCGACAACGATTGCAGGGACGACTGCGGCGGTTACGACGTTGACGCCGACGACGAACGCGACAGAACCGTATCCTACAAGCCAGCGCCAGGGTAGCCGTGGACCCCCAACTTAGCTAAAGCGTCCAGGATGGGAAGTGAAAACAAATACCTCCCAGGAGCCAGCGCCGGAGTAGCCGTGACCCCCCAGGATAGCTCGCGTCCAGAAGTGGCCCAGAAAGACAGACCGACAAAACCAACTCCAGCCTCGATCGTCGATCCACGATAAACGACGGCTGCGACGACGACGACAGCGTAGACGAGGACACGAACGACTACATCGACGACTGCGGCGATTACGGCGACGAGAACTGCTTTGAAAACGTATACTACGAGCCAGCGACGGGGTAGCCGCGGCCTCCCAGATGAGCTCGAGCGCCCAACATGGGTGTTGTGAACAGATGTTGCCAGGAGCCAGCGCCAGGGTAGCCGTGAACCCCCAGGATAACTCGCGTCCACAATTGGACCAAACAGACCGAGAAAACCGCCTCGTGCCTCGATCGTCGAGCAACCGCAGCGACGACGACAGCGAAGACGAAGAAACGAACGACTACATCGACGGTTGCGGCGATTATGACGAGGAGGATTGCCACGAAAACGTATCCTACGAACCAGCGCTGGGGCAGCCGTGACCCCCCAGATTAGCTGAAACGCCCAAAATGGGAAAGGAGAAAACATCTTCTTAAGAGCCAGCGCCGGGGTAGACGTGACCCCCACAGGGTAGCTGGCGTCCACAATGGATATGGGAAGACCGAGAGAACCACTCGAGCCTCGATCGTCGAGCCACGATAGACGACGGCTGCGACTACGACAACGACGACAGCGTGGGCGCAGACGACGACGACGACGACGACGACGACGAAGACGACAGCGAGGACGCAGACGACAACGACTACAGCGACGACTGCGACGGTTACGACGTTGACGCCGAAGACGAGTGCGACAGAAACGTATCCTACGAACCAGCGCCAGGGTAGCCGTGGCCCCCCAGCTTAGCTCAAGCGTCCAGGATGGGAAGTGAAAAAAATACCTCCCAGGAGCCAGCGCCGGGGTGGCCGTGAGCCCCCAGGATAGCTCGCGTCCAGAAGTGGCTCAGAAAGACAGACCAAACCAACTCGAGCCTCGATCATCGATCCACGATAGACGACGGCTGCGACGACGACGACAGCGTAGACGATGACACGAACGACTACATCGACGACTGCGGCGGGATATCTATATATATACACTAGAACCACGCGCGCTTCGCGCGCGCTTAGGTTCTAGTCGGGGCCAAGCCAACGTCATGTAAATAATCGGAAGGATCCCGGTACCAACCCACCATGACCACGTCATGGAAACACGTGCGCAATATTGGGCATGCGTGTCACCCTGCGTGTCAAAGTTGACGAACAGCGCTCCAGACCTTTGGCCTTGTTGGGCTGCTCTTCTCACTCATTCATTCCCCCCGGAGCTGTTTTCAGCGGCCAAGGAGAAGCCCAGGAGGCCCGGAGGGCGGGGGGGGGGGGGCAAGTGGGAGTGGCGTGTGCTAGTGCGTTTGTGCGCTTGGGCCGTCGCGTGCCACTCTGAACCCAAATCCGCCTCGCCATTCTCCGCCTCCTCCTGCCTTTCTCTTTCTCGTGCTCTCGTCCTCGTCCCCATCATCACTCCTCCACCTCCGTCTCATGAGTATCCTCCCCCTCCTCACCCATTTTCATGATCCTCCTCCTCCTCTCTCTTGTTTTTCCTCTCTATATATATATATCTCTCTCTCTCTCTTTCTCTCTCCAATCGCAATCACAAACCTCGTCGTCGCCTTCATTCTGAAATCGTTGTCCCCCTCGCCCCGATCCGCCATCACTCCTCCGCATACTCCTCATCATGTATCCGCTTGGACCAGCCTGAGACCATCTCTGGGTTTCTTGGGACCCCTCTATGAACCTACAAGGTCTATCCTTTCCAGCAAGGGGTGACACTGGGCCCTCTGGGGCTCTCTTCGGGGCCACTTGGGTTGCCATGCGCCCCTGGGGTCCTCAAGGGCCGGCTCGGGGCTTTTGGGGAGCGTCTCTTGGGGCTCCCGATGGTCCGCTACGGAGAGTTTTTGGGAGCATCTTGGGGACATGTTGGGTTGAGGATATTCGGGGCTCTCTCTTGGAGAGCTGGGTTCCCGGCGCCCCACCGAAATCCCCCGCTGGGGCCCGTCTCGGGGTTCTCTTGGGAGGCTCTCGGGTCGTCCACGTGGCCTGTTGAAATCTTGGGGCCCTGTTGAGCTGCCTTGGAGCTCTCTCCCTCTCTCTCTCTCTCTCTCTCTTTTTCTTTCTCTCTCTCTCTCTCTCTCTCTTTCTCTCTCTCTCTCTCTCTCTCTCTCTCTCTCTTTATACACATATATGAAACGTGATCGAGCGGCTTTGGACCGACATTGGAAAGCCCATGGGCCGCAGTGGGCTGACGGGAGCCCGAGAAGACAAGCAAGCTGAAGTCCGCCGACCCCTTGTGGGTCTCTAGGCGTGTGAGATAGTTCCCCCCCCCTAACCCCCCCCCCCTGGGACCCCAAACCGGAGATTCGACCCCCCCCCCCGGGCCCACGACGAGCGCGTCACGGGGCTCTTTTGGGCCCAAAAGGGGATCAAGACGGGCCAAGAAGGCCCCAAGACTCCTCCAAGACGGCTCACGAGAGCTCCGAGGCGCCAAACGAGCGCTCCCAGACGCCCAAGATGCCCCCAAGACGAGCCTAGAGGCCTCCAAGACGGCCCAAGAGGCCTCCAAGAGCAGTCCTCAGAAGGGCCGAAGCGCCGAAAATCGTCAAATTCCTGTGGGAAAACGTACACTTTGATCATATACTACTTCTCGGCCTTCACGGCGTTGAAGACGGTCCCAGAGCACCCCAAGACCGCCCCGAGAGGCCCCCAAGAGGCGCCCAAGTCGGCCCAAGAGGGCGCCAAGACGGCCCAAGAGGCCCCCAAGTCAGCCCAAGAGGGCCCCAAGACGGCCCCAAGAGGTGCCCAAGAGGGGGAGCCCGAACCGACAATCCGAGCCTTCCGCCCCAAGACGGCCCCAGAAAGCCCCAAGAGGCCCCCAAGACGCCCACAAGAGGCCCCAAGAGGCCCCCAAGAGGCTCCAAAACGGCCTCACAACGGCCCCCAAGAGGCTTCGAAACTGCCTCCAAGAGTCCCGCGAGAAGCCCCCCAAGAGATCCCAACGATCACCGCACAAGTCTCATATCAACAACCCCGGCACGGTGGCGGGGTTGCGTTTGCGCACAAAAAAGGGTTCGCGCTCTCGAGGCTAAGATTGCTCCAAAACGGCCCAGGATGGCTCCAAAACGGCCCAAGATGGCTCCAAGAAGGCCCACGACAGTTCGAAGACGGCCCAAGATGGCATCAAGATGGCCTAAAAGGCTTTCACTATCGCCCACGAAGTCTCCAAGAAGACCCCCAGGACATCTGAAAGAGGCGCACATTACGCATTTCACTACATTTCCATTGCGTTGTTGAACATGTTTGCAATTGTTGCCTTTCCCGGCTTCCGTCGGCTCACGTAGCCAAACTGCCTCCAAGAGTCCCGCGAGAAGCCCCCCAAGAGATCCCAACGATCACCGCACAAGTCTCATATCAACAACCCCGGCACGGTGGCGGGGTTGCGTTTGCGCACAAAAAGGATTCGCGCTCTCGAGCCCCAAGAGAGGTCATTATGGACCCCTACAGGACTCCCCAGCCCGATTCAAGCGAGCCGGCAAGACCGCCAAGATGAGGGGTCGGCGGATGTGGCGTTAGCCTATAGAATCTTCAAACATCAAAGCTTAGTCCACAACCTCTGCCCCTTGGATCCTTTTAACTTAAGTCTTCAGCCCATATCAGGAACCCTGGGACCACATTCGCCTGTATTGAGCCCGTCTGGGATTTTTTGGGGCTCGCTAATAATGTGAACAACACGCCCGCTTCGCGCGCTTAGGTGCTAGGTCGACACCCTGCCCAGGCCCTCTGAATGCGCGCATGCCCTCAAATTATGAATGAGCACATGCTTGATTGATTGTGGTGTAAACTGGTAGTGATCGGGCGCGGCTATTGTAATATGTTGGCATGCGGGTATAATGGCGGCGAGGCATATGAATGTATGTACTGTCTGGGTGTGGAATGAGGCCTAGGAATATCCGTGGGTGTCGGTATACATATGGGTATTCAACTGATATGATGCTGAATATTGGCATGCACGTTCGCGAGGGTAATCGGGAATGTGCGTGGACAAGGGCATGAATGCACAAGAGCATGTTGAGCTGTACGTGTATAGGGTTGGCGTATGTATTGGTTCGCGTTGGACATGGTCATTGACAAATCCATTACAAAGGCGACCTGCCCGAGCAAGCGTATGAGAGCAAGCATGGGCGCTTTACTGGGCCTCGTGAGGGCCGCCTTTGAATATCAACGGGCCATTTGGACTTCACTCAGGAAGGCCCGACGTCAGCAGGAGACGAGATGGCAACAACTGTCAAAAACGGCAGCATGTCAATATCAAACGATGCATTAGTTGTCCGACGGCATTGGCTGTGCCAATGTTGCCTGAAAAACTCCATGGTAATCTCGGAAAGGTTTTCTTGGGCGCTCCTAGGGCCGTATTGGGATCTCATCTGGGCCCTAATGGCCCTCCAGGGCCCCTTTTGAACCCCTACAATAAGGGTCTCTGGAGGCCACCTGGAACCCTCTTAGGGCTGTCTTGGTGCTTCACCAGGCCCTGTAGGGGTTGTCTTGGGCCCCTTAGAAGTTCGTCTGGACCGTATTGGCACCACCTTGAAATGTCCTGGGCCGTCGCGAATGGCCTCTCCCCCCGAGGCTCTGTTAGAAAGATCTTGAACCGATAACTTAGTAATTCATTCAGAAACATCAAAAAACATGAGGAAATCTTCAAATGTGTCCAAGGGTTTGTCGTCTGCGTATCCTCGTCGGCCCCCCGTCTGGAAGTAGCGTATATTCGGGCCGTCGTGGGCTGTCCTGAGGCCCTTCGAACCATCTTGCCGCCGTCCCGGGCCCGCTGGGCCGGATGGAACGGAAACGCGCATGTCAATATATCACCGCGAGGCCAACATGATATTCCATAGTATTGTTCACCTATTGTTCTAGCGCTTCCCTCATCTTTCGCTTCCTCCTTGCTACCCTTTCACCTCTTCGTATCCCCCTGCTGTTTCCATTATCCCACTCGCGTCTCCCTCACGCTTTCGTTTTCCTGTTGGTGCCGCTTGTGGCGCTGATGCTGGCCCAAGGGCGACTGCTACCGATGCAGAGGCTTGGAGCAGGATGAAGCCTTCCTTGGAGCCCGCCTCGCGGTCTCAGTTCTCTTGGACTTCCATTGGAACGTCTTGGGGGAGGGGTGGGGGCAGATTGTGCCCTGTGGTGAGCCAACCTGGGTTGTCATGGGGTCCTGGGCCCTTTCAAGCTCTCTTGGCATTGCATGGAGAGTTGTCTGAATCCCGTTGTGGGCCTCCAAGACAAGTCGCCCGATCGGCCCATGGCGGGTCCAAATACAGAACACGGGGACAAGCATGCATGGCGACAATACCTTTGGAATGTCACCAGAAAACTTCGGGAAACATAATAACAAACTTCGGGCAACAGCAAAATTCAGTTCAGTCTGTCCAAATTTTACCGAACACCTCCATGAGGCTCCAAAGTTTACCGAACGCCTCCATGAGGCTCCAAAATTTACCGAACGCCTCCATGCAACATTGTTGAAACGGAAAGCCTGGGTCCAGAAGGCACAATGACACAAGTATACAAGTTTCCCCTTTCTCGTTTTGAGAACTCGCAACCTCTTTTGAAGCTTGCGGGGTCTCTGTCAGGGCTAAAGGCCTCTTGTCGGTCTCCCGGAGCCTTGCGGGCGGCCCTCTGGTGGCCTGCCAACCGCCAGGCCTGTTCCTTGGGCGCCTTAGGCCGCCGGCATGTCCTTGAAAGCCCACCCCCCAGAATCTAAAAGAGGCCGCCGCGACGCGCCCAAAGAAACGCCTCACAAATCCAAAGGCACGGCGGAACTCCGCAAAGCAGGAACCACAGTGGAAGTACATCGTCGCTACCATGCCTCATCCTCAATTCCTCCTCTCCCTTTCCTCGCTTGCATGCCTCCTTGCACCGATATTCCCCGGAGAGAATGGAGCTGGCGGCCGCGCGGGCACGCCGAAGGCCAACAAACGAGCCACACGCGACGCATGAGGGCTGACAGAAAGATTTGTTTCAACTGCGGTGCAAGGCATTGCGACTGCGTCTAGCACGCGCGCAGACGGCAAGGACTCATCAAATGAAGGCCGACGCTACCAAAAAGCATCCCCAATCAGACCTGAAATCGTTCGCCGCCGAAAATCCTGCATCGATCGCGCAGGCTGTCAAAAGAGCTTGCAGCTCTTCCCTTGACAAGAAAAACGGGCGTTGGTAAAAGGAGTCACACAACAACGCCACCGACCCTCGATTGAAATCAGGCAATTGAACTCCCAGGAGCCAGCGCCAGGGTAGCCGTGACCCCCCAGGATAGCTCGCGTCCAGAAGTGGTTCAGAAAGACAAACAAAACCAACTCGAGCCTCGATCGTGGATCCACGATAGACGACGGCTGCGACGACGACGACAGCGTAGACGACGACACGAACGACTACATCGACGACTGCGGCGGGATATACATGTGTGTGGATGCATGTAAAACCTTCTTGAAACCTTCCTAAAACCTTCCTCAGGGAGGTCTTTGTGAGGTTTTGAAAAAAAAAACCTTACTCAGGGAGGTTGTTGGACAGTTTTTGGCAGGTTTTCGAGAAAACCTTCCTCAAACCTTCTAAAACCTTCCTCAGGAAGGCTTCCGGAAAGTAGTTGAAAAAAAAAAAAAAAAAAAAAAACCTCCCTGAAACCTTCCTAAATCCTTCCTCAGGAAGGTGTTTGGAAGGCTGTTGGGGGGAGAAAAAAAAACAAAAAACAAAAAAAACAAAAAACCTTACTGAAATCTTCCTAAAACCTTCCTCAGGAAGGTTTTTGCGAAAAGACCTTTCTGAAACCTTCCTAAAACCTTCCTCGGGGCTCTTTTTGGGAGGTTGTTTGGAAAAGACCTTTCTGAAACCTTCCTAAAACCGTCCTCAGGAAGGTTTCCGGGAGGTTTTGAAAGCTTTTTGGAAAACCTGCCTGAAACCCTCCTAAAACCTTCCTCAGAAAGGTTCCGGGAGGTTTTTTGGAAAAAACCTTCCTAAAACCTTCCTCGGGAAGGTTTTTGAAAAATGTTTGAAAAAAAACCTTCCTAAAACCTTCCTCGGGATGGTTTTTTTGACCAAAAAACTTCCTGAGACCTTCCTAAAACCTTCCTCGGGAAGGTGTTTGGAAGGTTTGTGGAAAAAACCTTCCTGAAACCTGCCTAAAACCGCCCCCAGGGAGGTTTCCGGAAGGTTGTTGGAAGCTCGCTTGGAAAATCTTCCTGGAACCTTTCTAAAACCTTCCTAAGGAAGGTTTTTGAAAGGTTTTGGGGAAAAGCCTTCCTGGAACCTTCCTAAAACCTCCCTCGGAAGGTTTTTGGAGGGGTTCTGGCAAAAACCTTCCTGAAACCTTCCGAAAATTTTCCCCCAGAAAGTTGCCGGAAGGTTTTTGGAAGGTTTTGGGAAAAACCGCCCTGACACCTTCCTGAAACCTTCCTCAGGAAGGCTGTTGGAAGGTTTAACCTTCCTGAAACCTTCCTAAAACCTTCCTCAGGGACGCTTTTGGAAGGTTTCTGAAGAAAAAACCCTTCCTGAAACCCTCCTAAAACCTCCCTCACGAAGGTTGTTGGACGGCTTTTGGAAAAAAAACCTTACTGAAATCTCCCGAAAACCTTGTTCGATGAGGTGTTTGAAGGTTGTTGGAAAAAGCCTCCCTGAAACCTTCCTGGAACCTTCCTCAGGAAGGTTTCCAGAAGGTTGTTGTAAGGTTTTTTGCTAAAAAAAAAAAACCTCCTGAAACATTCCGGAAACCTTCCTCCGGAAGGGTTTCGGGAGGCTTTGAATTTTTTATCTATATATATATATTACATGCATACATACATACATACACTGAAACCTTCCTAAAATCTTCCTCGTCAGGAAGGTTTGTGGAAGGTTGCTGGAAGGTTGTTGGAAAGGCCTTTTCTGAAACATTCCTAAAACCTTCCTCAGGAAGGTTGTTGGAAGGTTTGTTAAAGGCTTTCGGGAAAAAAAACTTCTTGCAACCTTCCTAAAAGCTTCCTCAGGAAGGTTCCTGGAAGGTGGTTTGGAAGGTTTTTGGAAGAAACCTTTCTGAAACCTTCCTAGAACCGTCCTCAAGAAGGTTTTTAAAGAAGTTCTGGAAAGAACAAAAAAAAAAACTTCCTGGAATATTCCCACAACCTCCCTCAGGGAGGCGTTTGGAAGGTTTGGGGAAAAAACCATCCTGAAACCTTCCTAAAACCTCCCCCGGGAAGGTGTTTGGAAAGTTGTTGGGGGAAACCTTCCTGGAACCTTCCTTCCTAAAACCTTCCTCGGGAAGGTTTTTGCTCCCTGAAACCTTCCTACAACCCTCTTCAGGAAGGCTTGTAAGAAAAACCTTCCTGAAACCGTCCTAAAACCTTCCCCAGGAAGGTTTTTTGTAAGGTTGACCTGAAACCTCCCTAAAACGTTCCCCAGGAAGGTTTTTTGTCTTGGAAGGTCGTTGGGAAAAACCTCCCTGGAACCTTCCTGAAACCTTCCTCGGGAAGTTTGTTGGAAGGCTTGTTGGGAAAACCTGCCTGGAACCTTCCGAAAACCTTCCCCGGGGAGGTGTTTGGAAGGTTTTCGGATAAAAGAGCCTTCCTGAAACCTTCCTGAAACCTTCCTCAGGAAGGCCTTTGAAAGAAAAAACAAACACAAAATATATTGCGTCCAAAAGGTTGCTGGAAGGGGTTATCAGAAAAAATCTTCTCGGAACCCCCCGAAAACCTTCCTCAGGAAGGTGTTTTGAAGGTTTGTAAGGAAAAAGCCCTGAAACCTTCCGAAAACCTTTCTCGGGAAGTTGCTTGGAAGGCTTTTGGGAAAAACCTTCCCGGAACCTTCCCAAAACCTTCCCCCGCAATGTTGCGTCTAAGGTTGTTGGGGAAAAACCTCCCTGGACCCCCCCTAAAACCTTCCCCAGGAAGGTTTTTGTAAGGCTTTTGTGGAAGAACTGCCCTGGAACCCCCCTAAAACCTTCCCCAGGGAGGTGCGTGGAAGGTCGCTGGGAAAAAACCCTGAACCTTCCTAAAAACATCCAGAGGAAGGTTGCTGGAAGGCTTTTGGGAAAAAAACCTTCCTGGAACCTTCCTAAAACCTTCCTCGGGAAGGTTGTTGAAAGGTTTTTGGGGGAAAAACTTCCCGGGACCTCCCCGGAAAGTTTTTTGTTATGTGTATATATATATACATACAAACAAACATATATATATATATATATATATATATACACACATACATATACATATACATATACATATATACATATACATATACATACACATACATATATATATATATATAATATATATATATATATTGCGTGCGCGCGCGTGCGCGCGCGGGGGGGGGGGGAAGAAAGAAAGAAAGAAAGAAAAGAGTATACATATATATATATATATTATGTTGTTTTTAATGATTATACATCTATATATATATATACATAAACTCCCTCATGAAGGTTTTTGGAAGGTGTTTGTGAAAACCCTTCCTGGGACCGCCCTAAAACCTTCCTCGGGAAGGTTTTTGGAAGGTTTGTGGGGAAAAAAAAACCGGAACCCTCCTAGAACCTCCCCCGGGAAGGTTTCTGGTTGAAAAGTTTGTTTGGGAAAAAAACGTCCTGAACCCTTCCTAAAACCGCCCTCGGGGAGGTTTTTAAAAGACTTGTGGGAAAAACCTCCCTGAAACCTCCCTAAAAACCTCCCCCGGGAAGGTTTTTGGAAGGATTTCCGGGGAGGGGGAAGGGGGGGGAGAGAGAGAGAGAGAGAGACAAAAAAGAGAGAGGGAGAGAGAGAGAGGGGGGGGGAAAAAAAGAAGAGAGGAAGAGAGAAAGAGAGAGAGAGAGGGAAAAAAAATATGCCCAGAACCTTCCTCAGGAAAGTTGTTTTTGAATTGTGGTGGAAAAAACCCTCCTGGAACCTTCCTCTATAACCTTCCTCAGGGAGGGTGCTGGAAGGTGTTTGGGGAAAACTGTCCTGAAACCTTCCTGAAACCTTCCTCAGGAAGGTGTTTGGAAGGTGCTTGGGAAAAACCTTGCTGGAACCTTCCTTTAACCTTCCTCAGGAAGGTGTGTGAAAGGTCTTTGGATGAGAGAAAAAAAAGAAAAAAAAGAAAAACAAGCAACAAAAAAAAAAAAAAAAAAAAACTGCCTGGAACCCTCCTAGAACTTTGCCCAGGAAGGTTGTTTTTTCTAAGGTGGTTGGGAAAACCCTCCCTGGAATCTTTCTACAACCTTCCTCAGGAAGGTTGTTGGAAGGTTGTTGGGGAAAACCTTCCTGAAACCTTCCGAAAACCTTCCTCAGGAAGGTGTTTGGAAAGTTGTTGTGGAAAATCCTGAAACTTTTTTTTTCTGAGACCTTCCGCAGGAAGGTTGTTTTATAACGTTTGTTCCTTCCTCAGGCAGGTTTTTTGGAAGGTTGTTGTGAAAAACCTTCCTGCTACTTTCCTAAAACATTCCTCTGGATGGTGTTTTTTTTATTGTTCGAAGGTTGCGTTGGAAAAACCTTCCTGGAACCTTCATGAAGCCTTCCTCAGGGAAGTTGTTGGAAGGTAGTTGGGCAAAACCTTCCTGGAACCTCCCGAAAACCTTCCTCAGGAAGGTCGTTGGAAGGTTTTCCGGAGAAGCCTTCCTGAAACCTGGCTAAAACCTTCCCCAGGAACGTTGTTGGAAGGTTTTTGGTTATATATATATATGTATATATATATACATATATATATGCATACATACATACATATATACATACATACATATATATGTATACCCCCCCCCCCCAAAAAAAAAAAAAAAAAAACGTCCTGGAACCTTCTGAAATCCGTCCTCAGGAAGGTGTTTAAAAGACTTGTTTGGAAAAGAACGCCCTGGATCCTTCCTAAAACCTCCCTCAAGAAGGGCGTTGGAAGGTTTGTTGGGAAAAACCTTCCTGAAACCCCCCTCAAACCTTCCTCAGGAAGGTTTTGGAAGGTTTGTTTTGAAACCCTTCCTGAAACCATCCTCAAACCTTCCTCAGGAAGGTTTAGGTTTTTGAGAAGGCGTGTGGGAAAACCGTCCTGAAACCTGCCTAAAACCTTCACCGGGAAGGTCGTTGGAAGGTTGTTGGGGAAAACCTTCCTGAAAACTTCCTAATACCTTCCCCTGGAATGTGTTTGGCATGGTTGTTGTTGGAAAAACCTTCCAGAAACCTGTTTAAAACCTTCCTCTGGAAGGCGGTTGGAAGGTTTTTGTTTTGGAAAATCCGTCCTGAAACCTTCCATAAAAACCTTCCTCGGGAAGGTGTTTGGAAGGTGTTTGGGAAAACCTTCCTGGAACCTTCCTAAAACCTTCCTCAGGAAGGTTGTTGGAAGTATTTTTGTTTTGAACAACCGAATTGAAACCTTCCTAAAACCTTCCTCCGGAAAGTTCTTGAAAGGCTGTTGGGAAAAAACCTTCCTGCAACCATCCCAAAACCCTCCTCAGGAAGGGTTTTGGAAGGCTTGTGGGGAAAAACCTTCCTGAAACCTTCCTGGAACCTTCCCCAGAAAGGATTGTCTGTTTTTGTTCCTAAGGTTGTTGGGGAAAAACCTTCCTGAAACCTTCCTAAAACCTTCCTCAGGAAGGTATGAGGAAGGCTTTTGGGAAATACCTTCCTGCAACCTTCCGAAAACCTTCCTCTGGAAGGTTGTTGCGAGGTTGTTGGGAAAAACCTTCCTGGAACCTTCCGAAAACCTTCCTCGGGAAGGTGTGTGGAAGGTTGTTGGACAAAAACCTTCCTGAAACCTGAATCAAACCTTCCTCATGAAGGTGTTTGGAAGGTTCGTTGGAAAAAAAACGTCCTGGAACCGTCCTAAAACCTGCCTCAGGAAGGGTTTTGGAAAGTTTGTTTGAAACACCTTCCTGAAACCTTGCGAAAACCTTCCTCCGGAAGGTGTTTGGAAGGTTTGTTGGAAAAACCTTCCTGAAACATTCCCAAAACCTTCCTCAGGAAGGTTGTTTCAAATGTTTTCATATCTACATATATGTATATATATTATAATATATATATATATATATATATATATATATATATATATATATATATATATATATATATGTACATATATGATTGTATATGTGTATATATATGTATAGAACTTCCTGAAACCTTCCATAAAACCTTCCTCAGGAAGGTTTCTGGAAGGTTTTTTGTGAAAAACCTTCCTGAAACCTTCCTGAATCCTTCCTCAGGACGGTTGTTGGAAGGTTGTTGGGAAACACCTTCCTGAAACCTTCCGAAAACCTTCCCCGGGAAGGTGGTTGGAAGGTGTTTGGGAAAAACCTCCCTGGAACCTTACTAAAGCCTTCCTCGGGGAGGTTTGTGGAAGGTTTTTGGGGAAAACCTTCCGGAAACCTTTTGAAAACCTTCCTCGGGAAGGTTTTTGGCAGGTTTTTGGAAAAGCCTTCCTGGAACCTTCCTAAAACCTTCCTCGGGAAGGTTTTTGGAAGGTTTTTGAAAGAAAAAAAAGAAGAGAGAGAGGGGGGGAAAAAAAAACAAATCCGAAAACCTTCCTCAGGAAGGTTTTTGGGAGGCTCGTGGGAAAAATCTTCCTGAAACCTTCCTAAAACCTTCCTCAGGAAGGTTGTTGGAAGGTTTTTGAAAAAAAGTGCTATATTTAAATAAAAAATCATGAAACCTTCCTAAAACCTCCTGGAAGATTTTAAGAAGGCTTATTTGTTGGAAAAGCCTTCCTGAAACCTTCCTGAAACCTTCATCAGAAAGGTGTTTGGAAGGTTGTTTGGAAAAACCTTCCTGAAACCTTCCTAAATCCTTCCTCTGGAAGGTTTTTGGAAGGTTGTTTGGAAAAACCTTCCCGAAACCTTCCTACACCCTTCCTCAGGAAGGTTGTTGGAAAAACCTTCCTGGAACCTTCCTGGAACCTTCCGTAAGGTTTTTGCAAAAACCTTCCTGGAACCTTCCTAAAACCTTCCTCAGGAAGGTTTCAGGAGGGGTTGGCCGAACTGCCGCACCCAACTGCTCGTGAAAGTCTCCCACGCCGTCTTGCTGACTCTCCCCCTCCTCCTCCTCCTCCCCCTCCTCCTCCTCCTCCTCCTCCTCCTCCTCCTCCTCTTCCTCCTCCTCCTCCTCCTCGTCCTCCTCCTAATCGACGCTACGTCGGCGCTGAATCACCGCTGAGCTGGTGATTCCTCATCGATTACCAGACGCTGGCGCACGCTGGTGCACTCGGAACATTGAGTTCCGAGGACACACGAGGCCCCCGTGCTGTACAACCGAAGCATCGCGTGCATCCTGCAGCCTCGAGCGATCGCGGCTCTCCGACAGCGCCAACCGCTCGATGTCGGCCGGCTCTGGGGCCACTGGCGGCCTGCAACCTTGAAGGCCCGCGCTGGGGCCGCCGCCGCCGACGCCGACACCACACGGCACGAGCCTACCGAGAGGGACAGGAGAGGCACAAGCATAAACTGCTGGAGGTCCACGAGGACTTCTTGGATCCGCGCTGGACCCCCTCCCTAACGCGCGGAGCGCGCCAGGGGCGGCGTCGGAGGCCCCTCCAGGAGGGACCCACCGCCGATCACAGAAATCCACGCGGAACTCCGAAAATTGATGCTTGTGCCGGCTCTGTTCCACGACTACCGAAATGTAGAGAACCTGCCAGACCGTTCCATGCAAGCCGATTCTGGGACATCGGCGGCCTTCAACCTGGAACACCCATCGGCGGCCTGCCAACGAGCCAGACCCCTAGCAGCTTAGCTGCTGAGCTCACGAGGGGTCGAAGAAGGGGGGGGGGAAAGGGGGGGAACTTCTCGGAGACTTGTCGGTGGGGATTATAGTCTTGTCGCGGGAAGGATCGGCAAATCGTCGGGAGCCTGTCGGTGGAGTAACCGACAACTCTTCGGGAGCTTGTCGGCGGCGGAGGAGCCCTGAACTCAGCTAAAGAGGCCCTGCACTCGTCGAACCTCCCTCCACATTAGTCCTAGCCGCCGCCGCCGACGACACGAGACGATAACCTGCCAGAGGAGGAGCCCGTGGCCCTCCCCGCTCTGAGGCTTGTCGGCTCGCCGTGGGAGGCTGCTCGCGGGTGCTCGGCTGGCGCGGGCAGATGGCTGCGGAGCCGCGCGCACGCGTCGCGCGGCCAACCCCCTGACCCGTGTAAGGCCACCGACGACGACGACGACGACGACGACGACGAAGCGACGACGAAGCGACTACGACGACGTCGACGACGACGACGAAGATGGCGATCATAACCACCACGCCGCCTCCAAGCGCCTCCAAGACAGCCAATGGCCGTTCCAAAACAGCCGCAACAATCCCAGAAAACCATCGAATGACTTCCCGAAGAGCCCCCCAAGGCTCCAAGACGTCCACGGGAGATGTTCCACCAGCGTCCCTCAAGAGAGAGCCGAAGAGGCGTCCAGCGAGGCCTGGGATACGAAAAACAATTGAAAAACCATCGGACAAATACCTTTGACCAGGGCTGGAAGTAAACAGTGGCTTCGTTTCCGTTTTGGTTTCGTTTTCCCTCGTTGTCTTCCATCCGCCTTTACCGCAAAACGAAGACGAAACGAACACGGCCCACGAAATCGCCAAACCACCGTTTAGGTTCACCCCTGGCTGTGACCCCAAGGGTTTCGGGTGTCAGAGCGCAGCGGGCAAGACTGGGACAGCCCCGAGCAGCTCGCAGGGCGGGCCCAAGCTGCGCAAACGGAGCTCCCACATGGCCCCAAGACCGCAGTCGTCACGCTGTGCTGCTGCGCTGGCATGGTGAGGTCGGGGTTTCGTAAGCGGGGGCTTACCCCCGTTTACCCTACCCCCGCTTCCGGCGCCCAGGGCCCACAGAACGGGGGCATAGCCAAACGTGGAAATCGGCGTTCCCCGTACCCCCGTTTGCTGTGCCCGCGTCTCCGGCGCCCTGATGAGGAGCTCACCGCAAGCAGCCGGGTTCAACCTCGATGGTCGAGCCCCTGTCCCTCCAAACCAAGACCTCCGACGCGGACTTCTCTGTCCGCAAGACGCTAAGTCTCGACCCCTTGTGGGGGGGGTCACTCCGTCGCCCAAGATACACGCGTCGATTGCGCCCCAGGGGACCCAAAAAACAAAACGCTTCGACGCCTGAGCCCAAGAGAGACGCGGGGATTAAGACATTACCCTGCGACGTACCCCACGCATTTGCATCGGGTAGCCAGAACACTTGGCCGTCCTTGTTCATTGATGATTGATGGCAGTGCAATAACAACCGTCTGTTGCGCACCCGACATGGGATGCGAGCGCGTCGCACGACTCACAAGAGAACAGTGGAAGGACGAGGAGTAAGGCCCAGGCTCGGATAGGAAAGGGACGGGAAAAAAGGGCAGGAGAAGGCTGGAAAGGGAACCTAGAAGTCAACGCGGCAACAGCAGGGAGACGGCGAGGGAAGAAGAGGACGACAACCGACAACGAAGGAAGGATGAGAAAAGAGGGCCACGACTTTCTGAAATCACCTTGGCGTCTTGACTGACGAGCCGTTCATAACCAGTGCAGGAAGCGAAAGAAGCCCAGTTCGCCCACCTCCCTGGAATGGCGAGGTCTACTCTGAGGCCTCCGCGGGGCGTCACCCCGCTGGGCCCCCGAGCAGCCCTCGAAAATGGCGACAGTTTCGCACTTCGCGGCCCCCCAAGCATGGCGAGGTCCAGTCTGAAACCCCCGCGGGGCGTCACTCCGCTGGACACCACAATGGCATTCGAAAGCGGCGACGAACTCGAAATGACCACCCAACCTGTTGTTTGTTTGCGATATCCCCGGTGGCGCACCGCAGCTCGCCGAGGCTAATAGCCCAGTGATAGCGAGCCCGCAAGGCTGCCAGCACAGCCCGCTGCTCGGCTGGTGGGAGAGGAACGGCCGCCCCGTCGCACAGTCTTTGACTGGTGTACGGGTTTTCTCCCCTCAAGAGCTTGCCTCGACGACACTCGGCCTGCGCATTGGCAGGCTCTCCCTCGCAGGGCAAGCACAGCTTCTTCGCCCGCCCGCTGGAGAAGACCCCGCATGTGCCACAGAACACAAAACCTGCAGCACGCAGGAGCACGTGCCGGCGGCGGGGCGGCCCATGCGAGGGTCTCGCAAGCAGCGCAAAGCGGGCCACTCTCGCACGCACGTTCCTGCAGGGCGTGCCAAAGAGCGCACGCATGCCCTGTGTCGCGCGTGGGAACCTACCGCGCTGCTGACACCTCCAGGCCTTACAATCCCAGACAAGGGAATGAGGGTGGGTCCCAGGGGGAGGACCCTCCCGAGCACGACGACGAAACCTCACCCCACTCCGCTCCTGAACCTGGCGGCCAATGGTGCCCTTGAAAGTCCCTGCTTGCGTGGCCACGCACGCCACAAAATTACACATCTTGGCAGAATCCTTGGAGCGCTGGCGCCAGACCTGCCTCAACCAATCGGGGAGGTCGTGCACGGCAGCACCCTCCTTGGCCTGCTTGTCAGGCTGCGCATTTCCCAAGACATCGAGGCGGGCCTGACCGACAAGGGCGTCGGGATCGCAGCCCGAGTGGGCCTTCACCTTGACCACTTCGAGCGCGCCAGGTTCTTGGTACTCGTCCCGAATGGGCATCCAGATGCGTCGCCACAGATCGGCATGAGGGCGCCTGGCTTCCGCGCACCAGGCCCCCCCCCCCCCCCTCAGGAAGCCACGGCGCACAGTATCGTTGTCAACAGCAACCTGAAGCGGGGCACTCCCGTGCTGCAGGACCTTTACAAGGCCCATGAATTCCGCTCTCAGGACCGAGCCCAGGAGACGAGGTCCTCCCAGGGTGCCACGACCAGCCCTGACGACACGACCGTCCCCGTCGAGAAAAGCAAACCCCCATCCGAACGACTTGCACACTGGGGGGCCAATCCCCGAACCATCGGAGTACGCGAACCCCGAAGCGAGGGAATCGTCACCGAAGTCAGGGTCTAACCCCTCGTGGTATTCCTGGACATGCGAAGAAGGGTCGTCGACAGGGTGGGCCGTGAGGCCACGTGAAAGCAGGAGGGGTGATGGCGGGGATTCCGCCACTCTCTGGACAATCTCTGGCACTCCCTCAGCCGCAACGTTGCGAGCTCCATTGGGACCTGGGCACTTGCAGAAACGGTGGTGCTGCGTGCCTTCGGGCGCTTGACAGAGTTGGCACTCACGCGAGTCGCTGTGCCCAGCCTTCCAGACCTTGTCTTGAGTCCTGAAAGATTTACACACAAAGGCTAAAATGGCCTGCTAGCGCCCAGGGTAGTTTCGTCGTTGCCGAAGCGCAGCACGGATAGGCTCCAGGAAGGGCCGGCCAAACCTGAGCTCCCTGGCTGAAGCCCACGCGGTCAGCTCAACTGCTTCGAGCCTGGCCGTCACAAGCCCCTTCAGGGCCGTGGGGGCCGTGTGTCGGAGGTCGAGGCGGTACCCCGTGTGGGTGAGGAAGGAATGATAGGCTGGCCAGTGCCATCCGAGCCTGCCGAGCGCGGCAAGCACGGCCGACGCCGGCCCGCACACCTGCCTCCAGCGGTTCGCGAGCGGTCGGGCTGCTAATGTATTACTAGCTTGTCTCCAGCCAGCCTCGAGCTCACCCAATGCCACATCATTGAAAACTGCAATGGCCCACTGGACCAAGGGCTTGATGCATGCTTCGATCACGGGGTCGACGTGGCGAAGCCACAGTCTCAGAGTACGATCCTTACCGATAGCAGCACCGCCAAGACTACTCGCCGCTAATTGCCTCGCCCTGTCGAGCTTGCTGGGGTCCATGCCTAGGCAGGCCGCGCGTGAGGGAAGGAATCAGGCCACAGCGAACAACCTCGACCCACTCGCGCCCCCTGCCAAGCGCACGCCGTTGTCTTGCGCTTCCGCTTGAGAGCAGTCTGCTCTCGGCCCCAGATACGCCCTCGAACTCTCACTAGCTTGCCACCAGCGCTGTCCACGCCGAGCTGATCACTAAAAGATTATCCCGGCAAAGCAACCTAACACCGATGTGTAGGAGCATATCTGGAAGCACTCCCCTTAATATTCAGATGAGAACCCTGTTGTAGAATTCTGCTGTTCTCGCAGTCGTAATCGCATTCGCGATGGCAGTCGCAGTGGCAACGGCAGTCGCAGTCACAGCCTCAGCCTCAGCCTGCATCAGCTTCAGCCTCAGCCTGCCTCAGGCTCAGCCTGCCTCAGCCTCAGCCTCAGCCTGCTTCAGCCTCAACATCAGTCTGCCTTCAGCCTCGGCCTCAGCCTCAGCCTGCCTCAGCCTAACCCTGCATCAGCCGCAGCCTCAGCCTCAGCCTGCCTCAGCATCAGCCTGCTTCAGCCTCCGCCTCAGCCTGCCTCTGCCTCAGCCTCAGCATGCTTCAGCCTCAGCCTCAGTCTGCCGTCGGCCTCGGCCTCAGCCTCAGCCTGCCTGCAGCCTCAGCCTGCATCAGCCTCAGCCTCAGCCTCAGCCTCAGCCTCATCAGCCTGCCTCAGCCTCAGCCTCAGCCTCAGCCTCAGCCTGCCTCAGCCTCAGCCTCAGCCTGCCTCAGCCTCAGCCTCAGCAGCCTCAGCCTCAGTCTGCCTTCAGCCTCGCCTCAGCCTCAGCCTGCCTCAGCCTCAGCCTGCATCAGCCTCAGCCTCAGCCTCAGCCTGCCTCAGCATCAGCCTGCCTCAGCCTCAGCCTCAGCCTGCCTCAGCCTCAGCCTCAGCCTGCTTCAGCCTCAGCCTCAGTCTGCCTGCAGCCTCGGCCTCAGCCTCAGCCTGCCTCAGCCTCAGGCCTGCATCAGCCTCAGCCTCAGCCTCAGCCTGCCTCAGCATCAGCCTGCCTCAGCCTCAGCCTCAGCCTGCCTCAGCCTCAGCCTCAGCCTGCTTCAGCCTCAGCCTCAGTCTGCCTTCAGCCTCGGCCTCAGCCTCAGCCTGCCTCAGCCTCAGCCTGCATCAGCCTCAGCCTCAGCCTCAGCCTGCCTCAGCATCAGCCTGCCTCAGCCTCAGCCTCAGCCTGCCTCAGCCTCAGCCTCAGCCTCAGCCTGCTTCAGCCTCAGCCTCAGCCGCCCTTCAGCCTCGCCTCAGCCTCCCCGCCTCAGCCTCAGCCTCCTCAGAATCAGCATCTGCATCAGCCTCAGCCTCAGCCTCAGCCTGCCTCAGCATCAGCCTGCCTCAGCCTCAGCCTCAGCCTCAGCCTCAGCCTCAGCCTGCCAGCCTCAGCCTCAGTCTGCCTTCAGCCTCAGGCCTCAGCCTGCTTCAGCCTCGGCCTCAGCCTCAGCCCTCAGCCTCAGCCTCAGCCTCAGCCTGCTCAGCCAGCCTGCCTCAGCCTTCAGCCTCAGTCTGCTTTCAGCCTCGGCCTCAGCCTCAGCCTGCCTCAGCCTCAGCCTGCCTCAGCCTCAGCACCAGCCTGCCTCAGCATTCAAAATGTGGCCCGGGAATGAAGTTCAGGGAACTCGATGAACACAATGTCGCCTACAGTTGGCTCCGGGCAGTCGAAATCATGCCCAGGAATGGAGTTCTGGAAACTCGAAGACCACGAAATGGCCTACAGTTCGCTCCGGGCATTCAAAATCACGCCGGGGAATAGAGTTCTGGGAACTCGAAGACCACGAAATGGCCTACAGTTCGCTCCGGGCATTCAAAATGTGGCCCGGGAGTGGAGTTCTGGGAACTCGAAGACCACGAAGTGGCCTACAGCTGGCTCCGGGCATTCAATATGTGGCCCGGGAATGAAATTATGGGAACTCGGAGATCACGAAATGGCCTACAGTTGGCTCCGGGCACTCAGAATGTGGCCCGGGCATGGAGTTCTGGGACCTCGAAGACCACGAAATGTGCAACTGCTAACAACAAATCCCCGGCACTCCCCCGGATCGTTCCCAGACCCCCCTTGGGCGTCATGATGCTCTCCTTCGACCCTACTAGAAACCTATCAGTTTTCGCTGTTAGGTAAATTTAACCTCGAGGCCCAAGCGGCCTGCCCAGTGCTTGCACGCCTGGCGCGTGCGGCGAGAGGCAGTCAGAATGAATCCCTTGCCTGCCGCGCCTCCAGCGCGGCGGCGAGAGACGGGGAGGCCGTCGCCCTCGATCTGGTCGGTGCAGTAGGCGGCCGCATCTCCCAACTCTTCCGAAATAGTAATAGGATCCGCTCTGCGCTGGAGGCCGACGTCATCAACGTACAGGGTGATGTATATGTGTAGCCAACGTGCCACGATGTGATCCAGAACTCTGATGACCACCATCTTCAGCGCGCGAGTGCCTGCGGCGCTGCCTGCCACCACGGCGGAACAGGTGGTGCCACTGTGAGAACTAGTGACTCCCCTGAAGGCCACACTCCTAACACACGTGAAAATAGAAATCTCCATCTTCAGCAGTCGTCGGGGGATCCCAACCTCATCTGCAATCCCCCAGAGCTTGCACATCGAGGTGTGCTCGGAGGCCTTTTCCAAATCGAGAAACCCAGTGGCCGTGGCAATACCAATGGACCTGTTGGCCCCCTTTCATCGGCAAGCATCTGGTGCCAAATAGCTTCTTCTGCCCCGCCTCGAGGTCCAGCCGCGTCGCAGGGCCTCCGAATCATGTTCTCCAAAGCATAGAAGAGCGGAGCATGGGCCCTCTCGGCCACGAGCATGGGGGTTGGCAGGAGTCCTAGAGGCCGGGTTCCTCCTTTTGGCTTCTGCAACAAGAAATACAAGATGATCCTAATCTGCGGCGGCCAGTGGGCCCTGCGCGAGACGCAGCGCATGAAGTCGACCAAGTACTGCACAGCGCCGTCCGAAAGCCAACTCCACCATCGAGGATGTCAGCAGTCGGTTCCAATACCAGTGTGTGGCTTGAAAGCACGACAAATAGCACGAAGCCGCCCAGGCGTCATGCTGGCGATGCCCTCCAGCAAGCTGCGGCCATACTCAATGTCCCCCCACGGCCGATGTGGGGCGCCCATACTGATGGACCCGTGACTGGCCCACACGTCGAACCAAACTTTGGCCTCGACGTCTGCGGCCTTCTGAGGGTCTTCCAATTGAAATGAAGTGAAACCTACCTTCTGAACAAGAATTGGTGGCGTCGCCCATTTGGTAAGTCGATGCATGTAGCCTGCACCTCCCCAGGCTGCTTCCTTGAGTCTCGCTCTCCAAGCTTTGGAGCGCTCCGCAGCTTGTGCCCTTTCAATGGCCTGGCCTGCCCCCCGGGCCTCTCGCTGCAGCTCCATGACAGGGTATATGTCCTGCGCCAGGGTATCGATGGTAAACGCTCAATTCATCATGGTCAACAAGCGACGATGTAACCCTGGCGGCCGCTCACCCAGCTGCGCGAACCAGCAGCGTTCAGCATCTCCAAGGATATGCCTCTGAAGGTCTCGCCATCTAGCCACGAATGGTGCCCGGGACCTCGCAGCCAGCGCGGCCTGGGAAATATACAGCGTCGCTGGCACGGGGGGCGATCCAACGCCAGCATCGGGACTGAGCTGTTCCTCGCGGTCGTGCGCGGGGCTGTGGTCCCGCCAGTGGGGGGCAGATACAGCGAGGGTAGTCTCCTCTTCTACAGTAGACACTTGAGTTGTCCAACTGGCAGATTCCAACAAATTCACGCTCCGCCAGTCGTGGGAACAGCAGCCATTTGGTGTACATGTCATCGCCCGTCCAGCCCACGTGAGTACCGAACTCTGGCCACGCTGGTGGCTCGGGCACACATCCTGGCGGCCCCTGCAAGGGGAACGGCTCCGGACGAAACATGTTCCAACCATGCTTGACTCGCATGATCTGCTGCAGCGAGATCTGCACTGGTGAATGTGGGAAGGTCGCGCTGCCCAGCACTGTGGCCTGGCCGAAAGCCCCAGCGATGGTAGAATCGACAAGGAAATAATCGACGGCGCGGCCTCCCCCCACCCCAGCACTGGCAGGTTTGTCAGGGGCAAGCGCAACATTTGAAACGTCTTCGATCCAGCCCGCGTCGATCAGCGACTGGTTGTCGCCATGGAAGTCTGCCTGCAACACCCAAGGGGTACCGCACGACACAATGAGGCCCCCAATGGCGTCGAGGATGGACAGGTTCCTGATGGCCCAGAACTCGCTGGTCCAAAAGTACGCACTGATGAGCATGAGTCCCCCAGCCTGGCCTGATGGCGCCCATGCTGCTGCCAATATACCTTCAGATCCTGGCGGCGAGAAGTCGTAGCCGCTCGTACCCTCCAACACAGTGAGGCCAATGTTATGCGGCGCAAGGATTCCAAACCCCAGCACTCCTGCCTCCGCCCGCACCGACCGTAGAGGAGGTGAAGGCGGCAATGAGATCACGCCCGAAACAGGAAGCAGCAACTTCACCACGCCAATCTGGTGGAAGTCGCAGCTCCTGTAGAAAGAAGATGCGATGTGGTTCCAGATATGTGGCCTCGTCGGCGCAGTCCACCGCCGTCGACCACGCGTTGCCGTTGAGCCCGACCAGCTGCAGCCCAGGCCTCTGGCGCGGCTTGAGCCCGCATCGGCCTCTCGCCGCGCCGCGCCTGTGCCGCTTGGTCAGGCTAAAGCCCAGGTGCTGCTGGGGGCGCCTGACCTCCTGGCTCAGGAGCCCGCGCGCCGTCGGCTGCCCGCTGGCGTGCTGCGCGGGCCAGCTCAGCAGCGTCAGTAGCAGGAGCGCCCGCACCAGGCGCAGCAGCCTGCGAACCAGCACTGGCGCCTGGGCATTCAGCAGCCGCGGCAGGCAAACTCGCTGCCTCCGCAGCAGGGTCTGGGTCGTCCGTGCGCCGCCTCTTGGACTGGAGGCGCTGCCGCAGCTCCTCCAGCTCGCGGCGCCTCCTCTGGAGTTCGTCGGCCGTGGCCCCGAATGCTTGCTTGACTGCAGACTTGAGTTCCTCGGCGAAGGCAGCCTTGTGGGTCCCCCACTGCGCCTTCTCCGCCTCGTCGAGACCCAGGCCCTCGGTCGAGAAGGCCTCGCACCCCTCGAAGTTGAGGCCCTCCAAATCCTGCGACAAGAGGCGCGTGATACTGATGGCTGGTGAGGCGCCATCCTTGCGGGGTGTCGTGCCCCGCTCGCGGTTGATCTGCTCGAGGGTCACTGACTTCCTTCTTGGCCTTGGCCATTGTTTCTGCTGCCTCGGCGGTGCGTCCACGGCACCCCGTGAGCCACAGCGCTGCCTTGTTCTCGGAGATCGCGGCCTTGTCCAGAGCTTGGTTGGCTCTGCGCTCCGCGCCCATGAGCCTCTGGTACTTTGCATGCAGGGTCTCGACAGGCTCTTTCGGCGGCGGCGGGACGACCTTGAACACGTCGAGGGCTGCCCGGTTGTCGGCGTCCACGTGGGATTCGAGCTCACGCAGTAGTGAGTCGGGGGACGAGGACTTGGCATCATCTGCAGCCGCCGCCTGGCCGCGCCCTTTCTTCTTGCCGTGGCCTCGAGACCGCCAGCCTGAGTCAGACCAGGCACCACTGGCCTCGCGCCACGGGTAGGTAGGGATCTTGAGCGGGGCGCAGCACGAGAAACAGGAGTCCTTGCCGCGCCACGTCCATTTGCACGAGCACTGCGTGCATTTGACATAATTAGCCATTCTGGGTCTTGCCCATAAAGAGCAAGGAGGTGCGATGCACAGAAGCTGCGTCGCCTGGCGGCTCACGCAGCGGTGCGATGAGAGCACTGGGGTCTAGCCGCGGACTAGCGGCATCCACTTCTTCCCCTGGGAAATGCAAAACCTTGAGCCATAATGGCTACGGAGTTTACCACCCAACCCAGGGATGGCGAGGTCTAGTGTGAGACCCCCGCGGGGCGTCACCCGGTAGACACCCCCGCAACCCTCTCGCCGCCCCCAGGGATGGCGAGGCAAGCTACCAAGCAAGTATGAAACACGCCAGAGGCAGAGGAGAAGAGAAGAGAAGGAGGCGGGGAGAGGAGGACGAGGACACGTAACCCCAACGCTCGAACTATTCGGAACGAAAACTCACCGCTTTCAGGCTGGGTAACAACAAACGCTCAGCGCAGAAGCAGAAGCGCTAAGGGCCGCACGCGGTCATACAGAGCAGCCTCCCGTGGGAGCCGATCCCCACGAGGGAAGGCATCCTACTTTCGTGAGACCCTAGCTTCGGTGTCGCCATAACAACCTGCATGCCACGCACGCGCGCGCCGGCGGATGGGGGGTCGCCCATGTTTTGATGCCCCTTTGCGCATGCTTCCCCGGCCACCCCGCTGGCCGCTTTCGGGGCAACCGACCACTTCTTGGGCTGCCCCTCCCCGCCACCCCGAGGCGAATCTCCGCGCGGGACATCAAATTTTTACATGTCAGCGCGGCACAAGCAGTCCGCAGGCGCGCTCGGGCAAGCCGGGAGACGGCATCGCTAATTGTCCGGCAGAAGAGGGAAAAGGGGGGGGCGGGGCGGCCGCGGGGCAGAGGAAAGGAAGGCCCTGGTGACGACGGGCCCCGTCGACCGCGACGACGTCGGTTGGGACGCAGCCAAGTGGCCAGAGAGCCCAAGCGCGCCTTGCCGAGCGAATTCGGGCGAAGGCGAGCGACCAGAAGGCCCAGTCGAAGACCAGCCCTCTCGCCCGCGACGACGAAAGTTTGGGCGAAGCCCAATCACACGAGGACCCAAGCGCAACCCAGCTCGCGCACTTGCTGGCTTGGGCGAAACCCAGCGACCAAGGGGCCCAGTCGAGGACTGGCCCTGTCGTCAGCGACGACGCTGGTTTGGGCGAAGCCCATTGACCAGGAGGCCCACTTGCAAACAAGCCCCACGCTGCCGCTGGCCCGGGGGAAGTTCAAAGACCAGAAAGCTCAGTCGAAGACTGGCCCAGCCGTCCGCGACGATCCTGGTTCGGCCGAAACCCAATAACCAGAGGGTCATGGCGCAACCCACCCCGCGCCGTTCCTGGTTTGGGCAAAAACCAGCGACCAAGGAGCAGTCGACGACTGGCCCTATCGTCTGCGACGACGCTGGTTTGGGCGAAGCCCTCTCCCACTCTTCCCTGGCCCCCCACCACCGAGGTCCCCCGGGCCAGCGCGACCGCGTCGAACGTCACCTTGTTCATCTGGAGCGGTCGCAAGTGGTCGCAGGTCGGCATCCGGGAAATCTGGGAACCTGCATTTGATGAACCCCATCCGCTGTCACAGCACGGCACGTCCCAACCTCATGCGGGAATCAAGATTTAAGTCGAGCCCGTCCCTTTACAGAAGGAGTATTCAAAAATAAGTACCCGGCAAAGCAACCGAACAGCGATGTGTAGGAGCATATTTGGAAGCATTCCCCTTAAGATTCAGATGAGAATCCAATTGTAGAATTCTGCTGTTCTCGCAGTCGTAGTCGCATTCGCGATGACAGTCGCAGCGGCAACGGCACTCGCAGTCACAGCCTCAGCCTCAGCCTGCCTCAGCCTCAGCCTCAGCCTGCCTCAGCCTCAGCCTGCCTCAGCCTCAGCCTCAGCCTGCTTCAGCCTCAGCATCAGTCTGCCTTCAGCCTTGGCCTCAGCCTCAGCCTGCCTCAGCCTCAGCCTCAGCCTGCTTCAGCCTCAGCCCCAGCCTGCCGTCGGCCTCGGCCTCAGCCTCAGCCCGCCGCAGCCTCAGCCCTGCATCAGCCTCAACCTCAGCCTCAGCCTGCCTCAGCATCAGCCTGCCTCAGCCTCAGCCTGCCTCAGCCTCAGCCTCAGCCTCGCCTTCAGCCTCAGCCTCAGTCTGCCTTCAGCCTCGGCCTCAGCCTCAGCCTGCCTCAGCCTGAGCCTGCCTCAGCCTCAGCCTCAGCCTCAGCCTCAGCCTGCCTCAGCATCAGCCTGCCTCAGCCTCTGGCTCCTGGCGGGAAGCCAGCTTACGCAGAAGGCTACACAGAAGAGCAGTTCAGAATGGAAAATAGAATGACTGATCGGCGACCCTTGCAGCCTCCAAAGAAGCGAAAACGGCAACGATTGCCACCGTGGATCCAAAGCAGTGTGTTATTGCAGTGTGGGGATAGCTAGCGTCGATCCATCAGCAAGCAGCAAACGCGGGGGGCCCCGAGGGGCACAAGCGAGCAGGGGGCCACGCAAAGCAGCGAGAGGCGATCAGTCGCACGCCCCAGCTTCCGCAAGCGGGAGCAGGGCGCGCACCGTTCACCAACCCATCGCAAGGAATGGCCCCCCGAGGGGAGGAGGAGACGCTGGCGGCGGAGGAGGAGCGGGAAAGGCGAGAGGAGCGGAAGAGACGAACGACGGACGACGACGACGACGACGACGACGACGACGACGACGACGACGACGACGACGACGACGAACGACGAAGACGACAGCAGAAGGGATCGTCACTCGCGTAAACACGAAAAATATCAAAATGCTCAGTAGCTGCCCGCGCATGGGCGGGTGGAAGACACGGCGAGAGGAGGGGCAGAAAAGGAGCGACGGCGGGACACGCTCTAAGCGTCGTCCTCCACCAGCTCTGCCAGCAAGCTTGGCGCGGCAGCCACAGCTCCGCCAGCCGAGGGGAGCTCCGCGTGCCTCCTCAGGACTGCTCGCGCCGTCGCCCGACGATCGCCACGACAGACGCGCTGGAACAGGCGTGCCGCGCCCGCCCCCAGCTCCTCGCCTCGTCTCCGATCGCTGGCCCGGGCGAGCCGGCGCAGAGTCTCGGCGCCAGTCGGGCCCCATCCTCAAGAGGGCTCCGCCACGAGGGGAATGAACACGATCCCCTGCTGCTGGCACTGCCGCTCTGTGTCGAGGTGTTCAGCCTCAGCCTCAGCCTGCCTCAGCCTCAGCCTCAGCCTGCTTCAACCTCAGCCTCAGTCTGCCTTCAGCCTCGGCCTCAGCCTCTGCCTGCTTCAGCCTCAGCCTGCATCAGCCTCAGCCTCAGCCTCAGCCTCAGCCTGCCTCAGCATCAGCCTGCCTCAGCCTCAGCCTCAGCCTGCCTCAGCCCTCAGCCTCAGCCTGCTTCAGCCTCAGCCTCAGTCTGCCTTCAGCCTCGGCCTCAGCCTCAGCCTGCCTCAGCCTCAGCCTGCATCAGCCTCAGCCTCAGCCTCAGCCTGCCTCAGCATCAGCCTCCTCAGCCTCAGCCTCAGCCTCAGCCTGCCTCAGCCTCAGCTCACCTGCTCAGCCTCACCCTCAGTCTGCCTTCAGCCTCGGCCTCAGCCTCAGCCTGCCTCAGCCTCAGCCTGCATCAGCCTCACCTCAGCCTCAGCCGCCTCACATCAGCCTGCCTCAGCCCATCAGCCTCTGCCTCAGCCTCAGCCTGCTCAGCCTGCCACTCAGCCTCCTTCAGCCTCAGCCTGCCTCAGCTCATCAGCCTTAGCAGCCAGCCGGCCTCAGCCTCGCCTCAGCCTGCCTCAGCCTCACCTCAGCCTGCAGCCTCAGCCTCAGTCTGCTTCAGCCTCAGCCTCAGCCTCAGCCTGCCTCAGCCTCAGCCTGCCTCAGCATCAGCCTGCCTCAGCCTCAGCCTCAGCCTGCCTCAGCCTGCCTCAGCCTCAGCCTGCCTCAGCCTCAGCCTGCCTCAGCCTCAGCCTCAGCTCAGCCTCAGCCTCAGCCTCAGCCTGCTTCAGCCTCAGCCTCAGTCTGCCTTCAGCCTCGGCCTCAGCCTGCCTCAGCCTCAGCCTGCATCAGCCTCAGCCTCAGCCTCAGCCTGCCTCAGCATCAGCCTGCCTCAGCCTCAGCCTCAGCCTGCCTCAGCCTCAGCCTCAGCTGCCTTCAGCCTCGGCGCCTCAGCCCAGCCCTGCCTCTAGCCTGCTCTCAGCCTCAGCCTGCCTCAGCATTCAAAATGTGGCCCGGGAATGGAATTCTGGGAACTCGAAGACCACGAAGTGGCCTACAGTTGGCTCCGGGCATTCAAAATCATGCCCAGGAATGAAGTTCTGGGAACTCGAAGACCACGAAGTGGCCTACAGTTGGCTCCGGGCATCCAAAATGTGGCCCGGGAATGGAGTTCTGGGAACTCGAAGACCACGAAGTGGCCTACAGTTGGCTCCGGGCATTCAAAATGTGGGAATGGATTTCCTCGAAGACCACGATGGGAGTGGCCAGGGAATGGAGTTCTGGGAACTCGAAGACCACGAAGTGGCCTACAGTTGGCTCCGGGCATTCACAATGTGGCCAGGGAACGGAGTTCTGGGAACTCGAAGAACACGAAGTGGCCTACAGTTGGCTCCGGGCATTCAGAATGTGGCCCGGGAATGGAGTTCTGGGACCTCGAAGACCACGAAGTGTGTAACTGTTTGCTTAAAACGACTTCCGCGGGGTTCTCCCCGGCACCCGCCCAGACCCCCCTGGGGAGTCAAGATGCTCTTTTGACACTACTAGAAAACTATCAGTCTTCGCTGTTAGGTAACAAACACATAGTCTGGGGACTATTGTTTGCGTATATATTTTCACCATATTGGAATGTTCCCTACCTAGGCTCTGCCTAGAATTGGGAGTCCAGCCATAGTCTTCGCTTAAAGGGGCCGGGCAGTGCAAAGCGCCCCGGGCGGTTCCCCCAGTCCCCGCCCCGCGGTTCCCCCAGTCCCCTGGGAGCTTTAGCTTTAGCTTTAGCTTTAGCTTTAGCTTTAGCTTTAGCTTAGCTTTAGCTTAGCTTTAGCTTAGCTTTAGCTTAGCTGTAGCTTAACTTTAGCTTAGCTTTAGCTTAGCTTTAGTTTAGCTTTAGTTTTGATTTAGCTTAGCTTTAGCTTAGATTTAGCTTATAGTTAGCTTAGCTTTAGCTTAGCTTTAGCTTAGCTTTAGCTTAGATTTAGTTTAGCTTTAGCTTAGCTTTAGCTTAGCTTTAGCTTACATTTAGCTTAGCTTTAGCTTAGCTTTAGCTAGCTTTAGCTTAGCTTTAGGTTAGCGTTGGCTTAGCTTTAGCTTAGCTTCAGCTTAGCGTTAATTTAGCGTTAGCTTAGCTTTAGCTTAACTTTAGCTTAGCTTCAGCTTAGTTGTAGCTTTAGCTTTAGCTTTAGATTAGCTTTAGCTTAGCTTCAGCTTAGCTGTAGCTCAGCTGCAGCTCAGCTTTAGCTTAGCTTTAGCTTAGCTTTAGCTTAGATTTAGCTTAGCTTTAGCTTTAGCTTTAGCTTAGCTTTAGCTTAGCTTTAGCTTAGCTTTAGCTTAGCTTTAGCTTAGCTTTAGCTTAGCTTTAGTTTAGCTGTAGTTTAGCTGTAGCTTAGCTTTAGTTTAGCTGTAGTTTAGCTGTAGCTTAGCTTTAGCTTAGCTTTACTGTTACTACTAATGCTGCTTTCCTAGGGGCTCCAACTCCTAGGTAGGGTCGCACTGGGATATTTGTTTCCCATACCTAGGCTCTGCCTAGAAGGGTTCTTACTCTCTGAGCTTAAAGGGGCCGGGCAGTGCTAAGCGCCCCGGGCGGTTCCCCCAGTCCCCTGGGAGCGGTTCCCCCCAGTCCACTGGGAGCTTTAGCTTTAGCTTTAGCTTTAGCTTTAGCTTAGCTTTAGCTTAGCTTTAGCTTAGCTTTAGCTTAGCTGTAGCTTAGCTTTAGCTTAGCGTTTCGCTTAGCTTTTCGCTTAGCGTTTAGCTTAGCTTTAGCTTAGCTTGAACTTAGCTTTAGCTTAGATTTAGCTTAGCTTTAGCTTAGCTTTAGCTTAGCTTTAGCTTAGCTTTAGTTTAGCTTTAGCTTTGATTTAGCTTAGCTTTAGCTTATAGTTAGCTTAGCTGTAGCTTAGCTTTAGCTTAGTTTTAGCTTAGCTTCAGCTTAGCTTTAGCTTAGCTTTAGCTTAGCTGTGGCTTAGCCTTAGCTTAGCTTTAGCTTAGCTTTAGCTTAGCTTTAGCTTAGCGTTACTGTTACTACTAATGCTGCTTTCCTAGGGGTTCCAACTCCTAGGTAGGGTCGCACTGGGATAATTTTAGTATTTTTATTGTTCCGAAAAAAATCCCCTGTAGGGGAACACGCCCGACTTGAATCAGGAGCTTCAAATCAGGACAGGGATCTGGCGGACGGACACCGCAGCAACCTGGTGATCACTACGCGGCACTGCGCAGAATGAGGAACCGTGACCGAGCAGCAAGATCAGTCAACTCGGGTCATCCTCTCGGGTAGTCAATCTGGTCTAGCGCGTTCCACTACTCGCAAAGTAACTACTCGCAAATGGCCTGGATCCCCCGCCGGGGATCTACGATGAATAACATCAAAGCAGACAAGTGTTTTTCGGACGTTGGCGAGTAGGCACTTCGCGAGTAGTGGAAGGCGCTCGGCGAAGCTGGCAGCAGCCGAGGCGATCACGAGGACAACGCGCATTGCCGGAACGACCAAGGGAGCAACCCAGTGAAGCAAGTCAACCGAGGCACCAATTAACACAATCAACTCAAATAGGCAAGCCAGGTAGACAACTCGCAAGCCGAAACGACCAGGGATCTCTGGCATGTATAACGCCCGATACGTTTCACAAACGTGTGGCGCCACGAAGCGCGAACGCAGACGAGTTCCATCATCGAGTTGCCTCGCACAGCGCGCAGCATGGCCGCCGATATACTTCACCAACGCATTGCTTCACAAAACATTACCACCGATATGCTTCAGTTTGTCCCCTGACTCAGCAGAAGTCGCGATCTCCGAGGTCCAGACAGACCCGACCGAACCGATGAGCGACAAAGATACTAAAATACAGGACTGGACGAATGGGGGGAAACCCCCTCCCGCCCGCCGGGGACCCTTGCTGCTCACACTGTGCGGCGAATCGTCCTCGGCTTGTGGACGACACCACCCGCATGCCTTGTTGGTATTGTTCCCCGCCCCAGCCAGGCGGAACTGCCAAGGCAGCAAATTAGGAGAGACAAGGTCCATACAGAATAAATACATACGGAAAGCACGGTGGCGGGAAGGGCCGCAGGCCACGTGGGGAACATCTCCTTCGCCTTCTCCTGCTCCCCTCCACCTTCATCCCCTCCTCCTCCTCCTCCCCGTATTCGTCGTCGTCGTCTTCAGGGTCGGCGGCACGGGCCGTAAGACCTTATCAATAAATCCATACGGAAAGCTCGGTCTCCGTATGACTTACTCCATCTGAAACTCCCAGCAGCCTCGAATCGACGATAGGCCGGTACGCCCGAAATTGACGCGCAGCGGAAGGCGGAACCGCCAGGCCAGCGCATCAGGAGAGACTAGGTCCATACGGAATGAATCCATACGGAAAGCTATTACGCTATTGCTTAACTGCTAAGCCCTACAGAAGCGTGATGAATGGGAGGGGAATGAGGACGTGGCAGGGAAGAGAGGAATGAGGATGGGGGAAAGGGGGAGAGGAGGAACAGGGAGGAAGTCGAGAGGCGCGGGAGCGCGACGCGGTGCACGGGTCAGCCGCGCCCCCATGCTGCGCCGGCCTGGCTCCGTGCGCTTCTGCAGAAATCGCGAGCGACGTTTCCGCAGCACCGTCACGGGAGGGTGGCCGAGAGGACGAGGACCACGGGCGCCCGGGCCGCACGCGGACGCCCGGCATCAGGCGATGAGGATCATCCAGGCTATGGACACGTAGAAGAGCCACACCGGATACACGCCGAGTGCCTGGGCTGGATCGCTCCCGTGGAGAGAGCAGACGAAGGGCAAGGGGGCGGGAGGAAGGAAGGAAGGGCGCAAGAGGGAGGAAAGGGCACAGGGGAGGAGGAGGAGGGGAAGGAGGGAAAGGGGGAGGGGGAGGAGGACAAGCTAGGTGCGCTCGCGTCATATCTGACGTCCTACCCCTCCCTCCCATCCCTTACCATGGCGCTGATTTTCTCTATCCGCGGACGCGTGTCGCAGCGGACCTGTGGCTCCGCGCGCGCGTGCGTAACTAGTGGGTGGTGGTGCGCGTGCGTGCGTGCGTGCGTGTGTGCGTGGTGTGGTGGTGGTGGTGGTGGTGGTGGTGGTGGTGGTGTGGAGGTGTGGTGCGGGTCTGTGCTGTGCTGGTGTTGGTGCTGGTGCTGGTGCTGTGCTGGCGGTGGTGGAGGTGGTGGTGGTGGTGGTGGTGGTGGTGGTGGTGGTGGTGGTGGTGGTGGTGGTGGTGGTGGTGGTGCGGCGCGGTGGTGGCGGGCGGATGGGCGCGCGAGAAAGACCCGCGCTGGGGCGAGAACGCCATCCTGAACGACGGAGGCCAAGCACCGATCCGAAAATGAGGCCCACGCTGCAGCGGGAGCATGATTCGGAACGATTCGGGAGCAGAAATGAGGCCACGCCCTCACGAGAGCAGCATTTTAGAAAAAACACAAGCGAAAACCCAACTCCGGGAATCCTCTGTGTGTAAAAAAAAACAGGACCGGGGGTGCCGAAATATCTTCCGGACGCCATCAGGTAAGTGGGAAGTATTTTCATATTGATGTAATTTGAGGAGAGGAGGAAGAGGAGGAGGAGGGAGGAGGAGGAGGAGGGGGACTAGGATATGGAGGAGAGGAGAGGGAATACGAAGAGGGCGGAGAGGAAGGGGCAGAGAGGGAGGGAGAAGGAGAGGAAGAGGACGAGGAAGAGGAGAAGCAGGAGGAGGAGGAGGAGAAGCATTGCACGCGCCGCCTGCTAAAATTGTTCGTCGCTTTGCCTCAGTCGGACGCGCACTGCTTTTCCCCATAAAAGCGCTACAGCCACCGCGCTAGAGACTGACCAACGTCAAAAAGAAGGAGAAGCAGGAGGAAGAAGAGCAGGGGGATCTGGCTGGAGCAAAAGGAAGGAGGAGAGAAGGACGAGCGAGGAAGGAGGAGGGAGGAGCGAGGAGGGAGGAGGAAGGGTGGAGGTGGGGAGATGAAAGGAGAGAATGGAAGAGAAAGAGGAGAAGAGAGGATAATGGAAGAGGAGGACGAGGAGGAGGAGGAGGAGGAGGACGAGGAGGAGGAGGAGGGAGAGAGGGGGAGGGTGGAGGGGGGGAGAAAGAACGAGAAAGGAAGAGGGAAAAAAGGAAAGAGGCGGAGGAGGAGGTGGAGGAGGAGGGAAGAGGAGGAAACAGAGGAACGCGAAAGAGAGGGGGGAGGCGAAAGGAGAACGGGGAAGGGCGAAGGAAAAGGGAGGAAGGGAGAAAGGGAGGGGGAGGAGAGAAGAGAAAGGAGGAGAAGGGAGAAGGGAGACGGAGAAGGAAGAGCGATGGGGAGGAAGAGGACGGGGGGAAGGTGGAGCACGAGGAGCAGGTGTAGGTGGGAAGAGCAGCGCAGCAGCAGCAGCAGCAGGGCGCAGGAGAGGCCGCACACGCAGGGGACCACCGGGACAGCTGCGAGTGAGACTGAGGTTTGGCGGCGAACGACGGGGGAAATGAGAAGGAGAAGGCCTTCTCAGAAGGCGGCGGGACTTCTCAGAAGCCCTCGCGCCTTCTGAGAAGTTGTCTTTTCTATGTCTTCGGGAAATGCTTAGAAATCTTATCAGAAGGCCCGCACCTTCTGATTTCCCCCCTTCGCTCGCCGCCGCCGAGAGATAGCTGCGGCCTGCGTTTCTCTTCCCGCTTGCGCGCTGGCTGCCACCACAGCCGCGAGGAGGAGGAAGACGACGACGACGACGACGACGAGGAACAGCGAAGTGGGAGGCGCGATGACGAGGGAGGAAGGGAGGGAGGCGGGAGAACGCCTTCCTGTCCTCGGGGACCAGCTCGGACATGAAGCCCACCGACGCCCCTGTGGACCACGTGAATCCCACGCAGACGAAGATCACCTGGCGCCAACGCGCGCGTAACTGCGAGCATTGCCCGCACGAGGACAGAGTCTAGTCCGGGCGATCTGATCGGTCTTCCCTCCAAAGATCCCCCGGTGTCGGGCGCACGCTGATCTGGATTACGGCTCCGTGGCTCTGGCTCGCGGGCGCCAAAGCCATGGATCGGGGAAGGTACCCGCCTGATTGGGCGACAGGGAGTGTCGAGCCTTTGAGGAAACGAGGCCCATCGACGATCCGCGCGCCTTTGTACATTCCTGGGCTTCCTCGGCGGAGGTGTGCCCATCCGTCTCCAGGGGTTCCTGGCGGCCTGTGGCAGGTCCTGGGATGCCCAAGGGGGGCCAAGAAATGCCTCAAATGCATCCAGCAAAGCTACAACCGCGACACACGATCCTCCTCCTCCTCCTCCTCCTCCTCCTCCTCCTCCTCCGCCCTTCTCCTCCGTCCTCCTCCGCCCATCCTCTCCTCCTCCTCCTCCTCCTCAACATCAGCATCATCATCATCATCATCATCATCAGCATCATCATCATCAGCATCATCATCATCATCATCATCATCATCATCATCCATCATCATCATCATCATCCATCCTCATCACATCATCATCATCATCATCATCAGCATCATCATCATCATCATCATCATCATCATCATCATCCTCATCATCATCTCATCATTCATCATCATCATCATCATCATAATCATCAAAGCATCATTCATCATCATCATCAGCATCATCATCGTCATCCTCATTCTTCATCATCATACTCATCCTCATCCTCATCCTCATCCTCCTCATCACCATCACATCATCATCATCATCGTCATCGTCATCGTCAGCATCATCATCATCATCATCATCATCATCACCATCATCATCATCATCATCATCATCATCATCATCATCATCATCATCATCATCATCATCATCATCGTCGTCATCGTAATCGTCATCGTCGTCATCATCATCATCATCCTTCTCCTCCTCCTCCTCATCCTCGTCCTGCTCCACCTCCTCCTCTTCTTCCTCTCCCTCTCCTCCTCCTTCGTCACCTCCTGCCTCTCCCCCCTCCGCCTCCTCCTCCTCCCCCTCCAAGCAAAACTATGGTCAGGCCGCTTCCCACCTCTTGGGCTGCATCCTGTTTAAACACTTGCGGCACAACTGTTGCAACCTAAGCGGTCGCCAGGGTCGGGTAGCGTGGGACGGGCATTTCGTTTCCTGGAAGGGAAATGAATGGTGTATTTTATCGGCACCAAGCCGACCCCTTTGGGTGTACTCACCTGTCCGCGCATCTACGCCAGACCTTGTATGGGCACGTCTGTCGATGACAGCTATCACGAGATGTCATGATTGAAGATGATGAAGACCACGACCTGCACCGCCGAAGAAGCAGATATGTGTCCTGGCTGCGCAGCAGAAATTCGGCCGACTATCGCCACTTGCTGTATGATGCCAGCTACCCGCGGCCGCATCTACTGCCAGCGGCGGCGCATGGCTGTCAGTGCTGGTCCGTGCGATCCACCCTCTCCTTTGAAGACCTGTCACTTCGGAGACAGGCCAACCTATGGCCTATGTCCCATTTACGTCATTCCATCTGGCCGCTGTTTAGAGCCTATGTGACCGCAGCTCCTTGCTCTTGTAAGCTCCGCCTACAACTGCAGCAACTCAGGTCGCGAAGTATGTTGTACCTGTGGGGAGCCTCATATTCCTACCACATCGTGATGTTCCACCCCACACCTTCCTCCTCGTTTTCCTCCTCCCCCTCCTCCTCCCCATTCTGCTCCTCCTGCTCCCGCTCCTCCCCCTCCTCCTCATCCTGCTATCCTTCCCATCCGTATCCCTCCCTCGTTGTCCTTCCCCCTCCCGCTCCTCCTCCTCTTTCTCCTCCTCCTCCTCCTCTTCCTCCTCATCCTCCTCCTCCTCCTCCTCCTGCTCCTCCTCATCATCATCATCATCATCATCATCAGCATCATCAGCATCATCATCATCATCATCATCATCATCATCATCATAAATCATCATCATCATCATCATCATCACCAGCATCATCATCATCATCATCATCATCATCATCATCATCATCATCATCACCATCATCATCATCATCATCATCATCATCATCATCATCATCATCATCATCATCATCATCAGCATCAGCATCAGCATCAGCATCAGCATCATCATCATCATCAACAACAACATCGACATCAACTTCAACATCAACCGCATCATCATCATCATCAGCAGCAGCATCAGCATCATCATCAGCATCAGCATCATCAGCATCATCATCATCATCATCATCATCATCATCGTCATCCGCATCCTCATCATCATCAGCACCCTCCTCCTCCTCATCATCATCAGCATCATCAACATCATCATCATCAGAATCAGCATCATCATCAAAATCATCGTCATCATCATCAGCATCAGCATCCTCATCAGCATCATCAGCATCAATCATCATCAGCATCATCATCATCGGCAGCATCAGCATCATCATCATCAGCATCATCATCGTCATCGTCAGCATCATCATCATCACCATCGTCATCATCATCATCGTCATCATCATCATCATCATCCTCATCATCATCATCATCATCAGCATCATCATCATCCTCATCATCATCATCCTCGCCGTCAGCCTGCTTATATTACCATCATGCTCGTCAAATATAAACCACGTCAGCATCAACGACACCATCATCAGCAGCAACGGCAACAAAAGCATCATCATCCTCACCATCATTGCCACCATCATCATCATCATTATCAAACCAATCACCACCATCATCACCGTTATCATCAATATCATCATCTGCATAATCATCATCATCATCATCATCATCATCGTCATCATCATCATCATCAGCAGCAGCAGCATCGTCATCGCCATCACCATCACAATCACCATCATCATCAGCATCAGCATCAGCATCATCATAATTAACACTAGCGTCAACATCACCATCGTGAGCAAGATCATGAGCAGCATAATCATCATTATCAGTATCATAATCATCCAAAGCGTCGTCGTCCTCGTCGTCATCAAGAGCACTAGAAGCAGCCGTAACATCAGCACCAATATCATCATCACCGCTATCAGAATCATCATCAGCAGAATCACCACCAAAATCATTATCGCCATGTTCATCGTAGCCATGAATTTCATCATCATAATCAGAATCATCATCAGCAGTCTTATCATCGCCATCGCATCGTCATCATCATAACCATCATCAACATCATCATCATCATCATCACCACCACCACCACCACCATCATCATCATCATCATCATCATCATCATCATCATCATCATCATCATCATCATCATCATCATCATCATCATCATCATCATCATCATTATCGTCATCAGGCGTGCTATAATGTTATGTTGTTGCCTGGGAAGGTTTCTCCAATATTTTCTGGGGCCTACCCCACCCCCTGCGAAGCACGCGTCTCTACACTCCCCCCCCTTATATCGTTTCCGGCATTTTTGACTGCCTTTAGGCACCTCTAAGAGAGCCAAAAAAACATCAAAATACAGCGAAGCTGACCCCAAGATAGGGCCGGAAGGCGTCCAAGACGATTCCAAGACTGCCCACAAAGGCTTCGGGACGGCGCAAGAGTGCCCCAAGATGGCCCAACATGGCATCGAGACGGCCCAAGAGGTCTCCAACACCTCCCAGGAGGGCTCCGAGGACGCCCAAGAGGCCCTCGAGGGATTCCCCTCAGGTGCTTGCATGAGTTTGACATCCTGTCCCTTTCGGGCTTCCGAAAACCCAAGACTGGCCCACAGGCTCACAAGAGGGCTCCAAGACAGCCCAAGAGGGCCCAAAGAGGGCACAAAGAGGGCACAAAGACGGCTCAGAAAGGCTCCATGACGACCCGAGGGAGTCCTCAGATGGCCCAAGAAGGACCCAAGAGAGCTCAAGAGGCCCCCAAGACGGCCCAAGAGGCCCCAAAGAAGGTCCCAGTAGGGGGCCCGAGAGGGTGAAATCGAGCTGGCCTCGAAAGCCTGTCCCTCCAGGACCCCCAACGTGGCTTCAAGTTCGCCCCGAAGCCCCAAAGGCACCACCGAGAGGCCCAAGGAGGCCTCCAGAAGACTCACAATAGACCACCAAAGGCTTCCAAAAAGGGCCTTATGAAGCAAGCTCCCGAGAAGCCCTGCAGAGACCCCAGAGAAGCGAGGCCGAGTTCACGACACGCCTCAAATCAAACCGCTCGCTGAACTGCCGCGAGGCGTGCACTCGGCCTCCTACCTACCGCACGGACGAAAACGAGGTCGAGTTTGCGACCCGCCACAGCCCTCCCTACCGCGCAAACGAAGATGAGGTCGAGTTTACGACCCGCCTCAAGTCAGACCGCCCGACGAATTCTCCCACTAGACGGACCCTTCACGCAAGCGGTGCCGCCGAAAAGCCTGGGTAGATTGATTGTGCACAACCCACAACGGCAAAATTCCAGCGCACCCCTCACACAAAGCGTGCATCACAGAAGCCTGGGTATACAGTATGTGTCAAACGTAGACCTGTTCACTTCGACGCACCCCTCAAGCTGTACATAAGTTCAAACTCTGTCCTGTCAAGGTGCTGCGCGGACACAGTTGCGGGGTTAGCCGCAGAAAGCATGATCAGTCTAACCATCATCAGCATCAGAATCATCATCATCATCAGCATTATCATCATCATCATCAGCAGCAGCAGCAGTATCGTCATCGTCGTCCTCAGCATCATCCTCATCATCAGCAGCACCATCATCACCAGCATCATCATCAAACCATCGCCATCATCATCATCATCATCATCATCATCAGCAGCATCATCATCATCATCAGCAGCAGCAGCAGCATCGCCATCAGCATCACCATCATCAGCATCATCATCATCCCCATCATCATCAGCAGCATTCTTAGCATCATCATCACCATCAGTTCCATCATCGCCGTCATCACCATGATCATCATCGTCATCATCATTACCATCATCCTCAGCATCAGCATCATCAACATCATCGTCAGTTTTACCCTCATCATCCTCAGAAAAGACAGCATCATCCCCATCATCATCATCATCATCATCATCGTCATCATCATCATCATCATCATCATCATCATCATCATCATCATCGTCAGCATCATCAACATCTTCAACATCAGCATCACCACCACGACACTCATCATCATCATAATCAGCATCATGAGCATCATCATAATCATCAGCATCGTCATCATCATCATCAGCAGCATCGTCATCACCATCATCATCAGCAGCAGCATCAACATCAGCAGCATCATCATCATCATCATCGTCATCGTCACCATCATCAGCATCATCATCATCGTCATGATTATCATCCTTGTCGTCATCACCATAGCCAACATCGTCCTCACCATCATCGTCATCAGCCTCCTAATCGTCGTCGTTATCCTCATCATCAGCAGCAGCATCACCACCACCACCACAACCACAGTCTTGATCGTCATGGCCACCACGATCACTACCAGCAGCATAAACAGCATCCTCATCATCATCCTCAGCAGCAGCAGCATCAAAACACCCGTCCTCATTATCATCATCATCACCACCACCACCATCGTCATCATCATCATCACCATCACCATCACCATCACCATCACTCCATCACCATCATCGCCATCACCATCACCATCATCGTCCTGACAATCCTCATCAGCCTCCTCCCCCGCCTCATCCTGATCAGCATCATCATCAGCAGCAGTATCATCGTCGACATCATCACCACTACCACCATCATCATTAACAACATCATCATCATCGTCATCAGCAACATAAGCCACCTGCCCCCCTCCTCTCCCTCCTCATCTTCCCCCTCCTCCTCCTCCTCCTCCTCGTCCTGGTCGGAACATCAGCGGCACCGCCGACGGGAGAGCCCGGTCACGGCGCGGCTGCCCGCTCCGAATGGGCCGCACCGCGCGCCTTCAGCCAAATGACCTTCAGCAGGAAGGACAGGAATGCCGCGATGACCAGCGGGAAGATGCAGTATCCCAGGACGCACACCTGGGGGGCACGCCAGAAGGGCGGGCGGGAGCGGGGGGGAAGGCTGCGCAGGGGGTTGCCTCAGCCTTGTGAGCCACATGCAAGCCCCCTAAGTTGGGGTGGCATCGGCTCGTCGTTGACGGCAGCCGAGTTCTGGTTCATCAATGTCAAGGCTGAAGTCCAATCGAGGCGACGAAATCGAGGCCAAGGCCGAACACTGAACTGAGAATTCCGCATGCTACCCGACTTGACGGGAAGACGACGGGAGAAGACCCCCGCAACCGCGCGCACCTGCCCACGCCACGCCTCGCGAGCCTCAAACGGCTGCGAGCGGCGGCGCCCCCGTTCCCTGCAGCAGCGGCGGCAGCAAGAGGAGGGGCGAGTAGAGGGAGGAGGAGGAGGAGGAGGAGGAGGAGGCGGAAGCGGCAGCCCCAGCCAGACCATGAAACCACCACGAAAATCCCAGGCGGGGCTCCCGCCAAAAAGAAAGGCGCCGACATCGAGGAGTGAAACACTGCCTCCTCCTCCTCATCCTGCTCCTCATCCTGCTCCTCCTTCTCCTCCTCCTCCTCCTCCTGGTCCTCCTCGGGCTCCTCCTCCTCCTCCTCCTCCTCCTCCTCCTCCTCCTCCTCCTCCTCCTCCTCCAGACTCAAGCCTGCGGACTTGTCTCCTGGAACAGGTGGGGCCCGCGAGACCCTCCCTCCGGCGACCCCCGGGTAGGGGGCAAGAACACGGCAAGAGGTAAAGAGAGAGAGATAGAGAAGAAGGAACGACCGAACGACGGATAGCGACGCACGATGTTTATGTCCTCCCTCTCCCCCTCCGCCTCCTCCTCCTCCTCTTCACTTCCCCTCCTTTGTGGCTCAACCTCGGTCCCAGGGCTCAACCTCAGCCCCAAGACTCATCCGGCGCCGACCCGAGAAATCCGCGCCGACCATCGAGAGCTCACGTGTACGAAGCTGTTTCTCCAACTTGCATGCTGTCCAGTTTGAAGGGGCCCTGGGACACACAAATAAATAGACACAAATAACAGGATTCCCTATAGTTTCCCATATGTTCTGGGGTTCTGTCTTCCCCCACTTCCCATAGTTTCATATCTTCTGGGGATTCGACGATTACTTGTGTCTGCGTGTCTTTTTCCCTCCTGACAACTTGCGCGCTGTCCAGCTGGCCGCTGGTCCTGTCGGCGGCACACAGAGGAGCGACCCCGGTGGCCTCCGCCGCGCGGCCTCGGGGGATAGACGGGCGCAGTCCACCGCTCGCCAAGGAACCACTTGCAAGTGGCCTGGATCCGCGATGGGGGATTCTGATGGGCCTGTCTTCCACCACCACCATAAGTTGGAGGCGGGAGGAGGAGGAGGAGGAGGAGGAGGAGGAGGAGGAGGAGGTGAAGGTGGAGGTGGATGAGGAGGAGGAGGAGGAGAAAGAGGACCCCCTCCCCCTCCTACTTGAGGTTGTGGCGGTGACAAGCAAGCCCATCAGATCTGTGATACATTACCACATCGAGGCAGACGTGTACTGCTTCGGACGCTTGCGCGTAGGCACTTTGCGAGCAGTGGAGCGCGCTCGGTGAGGGGAGCAGCCCACCGCCCCGAGGCCCGGCTGGCGCCAGCCGGTGGCGGGCCAGGGAGGCCCCGAGGCTCCGAGGGCGCGAGCGGCAGGGCGCGGCCCTCCGCAGGCCCTCTCCGCGCGGCGCGCCAGGGGCCCACGGTTCCCAAGGAGGCCGCGGGTCAGCGGCCTCCTCGGATGTGGCGCGCGGTCGCCAAATCTTCGATCCTCGTTTGGGGGACCTTTCTGAGGCCTACATAATGGATCTGCTCGGCTCAGGTTCGACTCAAGTTCGACTCGAGAGCTCAGGGATCTTCTGACCCGGGTCAGTCCAGACCCGGGTCAGCAGGAAACCAAAAAAACTGCAGTGCAGGAAAACACACCTGCAACGCAGGGCTTCGTAAACCCGGGTCAGCCAACATGCGCGGCCGCCTCGCGGCCACGAGCGGCTCGCTAACTCGGGTCAGCCAGAGGGGGTCTTCACAGGATCCTGCAGGATCCAGTGCCCTGGCTGGCCCCCGCTCGCATTGACCCCCGTCCCTTGAGCTCCAAAGAGCCTGGGGGCACCCTGGGCCAGGCACACGTGCTTTTGTCTTGGGCGCGGCTTGCAGTCAACCCGCAGAAGCAGGACGCACGGCAAAAATGCAAGGGCCGCGAAGGCCACGTCGGCACTCTGCGAGCGGGGCGCGGCCAGTGAAGGTGGCCGAGAGTGGGGCCGAAGGGGAAGGATGCAAGGGTAACCTTGGAAAGACGTTCATTCGGCGGTGGACAAGCCTCCCTTTAGTAAACCTCCCTTTAGCGAAAACGGCCTGGGACCGAAACCGACGGACCTGGACCCGCAAAAATGACGGCCGCGACGCCCTCTCGCGAACCGAAAACGGCCAATTCGCTGATCGACGTGTCAGAGTAGGAGGTCTATCAACCTACGAGTAGAGTCAAGCGCTGATTCCCTGGCAGCAGGCGGGGACCGAACGAGGCCCAGAGACGACGAGCGAGCGAGGGCCACAGGATGACGCCACGGCGGAGGGACAACGGCCGAGCGAAGAATCGAGGCACCTGGGCCAGGCAGACTTCTGGAAACGCCCGATCGGCGGACGGGTCAGGCGCAGGAGAGCTCCAAACAATACACCACCAGCAGCCCTGGCCAGGCCCATCCTGGGCCCTGGACTGGTGTGCAGGCCATCCTGGCCTGGGCCTGGAGGTCTATACGTCAATCCAGGGCCCAGGATGGGCCTGGCCAGGGCTGCTGGTGGTGGTGTATCGTTGGCGCCCCTCCGAAGGCGGCCTGGGGGGGAGGGGGGCGATCGGGAAGGAGGGCACCGCGAGCGCGGGTCGAGGTGCTCCCAAGAGAAGGCGCGGGCTTCGTGCCGGCCACGAGGGCGCCCGCTGTGCCCAGGCCTCTCCTCGCACGCAACAAACCGCGGCGGGAGGTTTCTGCTTTTCCTGGTCCTATGTAGGCCCTCGCTGGGCCCCCGAGACCCTCGGAAAACGACCTCGGCCGCAAAACCTGCACCGAGGAAGAGGTCTAGACACCTGCGCGCAGCCCCTCCGGCCGGCTGGGCTCCGCCAGGGGGAAATAGGGGAACAAAACTGACATAAACATAAAACTCTGAGGTCCGCGCGGATTTCTCGGATCGGCGCTGGACCCCCCTCCCTGGCGCGCGGAGCGCGCCAGGGGCCCCGCCGGAGGCGCCGCGGGGGGCCCCAGCGCCGATCCGAGAAATCCGCGCGGACCTCCGAGTTTTTCTGTTTATGTCACTTTTTGTTCCCCTAGGGAAGGGCGAAGGCGTTGGCTCCAGGACCTGCTAGAGGTGGGGCTCGGCACGCTGCTCAGCTCGGACTCCCGCTGGAGGCCCTGGCCCAGCGAAGCGCTCACGGGAGGGCCTGCACGACGCGCACGCTGACGGGGACGCCAGGCGCGAGCTGGATCGGATCGCGAAATCGGACCAGGTCGAAAACGGATCGGATCGCCAGCGAGCCGTCGCGCAGACTTCGTCGACACGCGAACGGGCAAAAGTGTAGTTCGTCCTCGCATCGGGGCCGGGGAAATGTCGCCTGAAACTGGCGCTCCCGCCTCGACGCGGCGCACTCTTTCCACTCGCCAATGTTGGAGGGCCCGCACGCTTTGCACTCGCTCTCACCCAAACTCCGTACGCATTTCCCTCGGAGGTAACGCTCGCGCGGGCGCGGCGCGTGGTTCGTTCGCCACATAGCATGAAAGCGCCCATCAGAGGTTTTGCCGCTCCCGCCCCTGAGCGGCCGCGTAATTTTCCTTTCACAGGGTCGTCGGAAGCGGGTCCACGTGCGAGCGCCTTCCATTTGCGAGGTGGGGGCGCACCAATCCCATTATCGAATTGTGCCACACGCGATTTTCACGTTGCGGGTGGGGAGTTGTAATTAGGCGGGGTGCGCTGACTCGCTCGGCCCGGCTAGTATCTTGACTCTACTCGATTCCTGTCCTACTCTACTCAATCCTTATTCCAGATTGGTGTATATACGCCCTGCTCTGCCACAACACCAGCCGATAGCAACTGGATCTGGGACGTCCTATCCAACCAGCCGAATACCCAAAACAAAACGAAATCAAATGGGCGTTGGGTCCAAAATCGCGTTTGGGGGGGAGGGGGCCCCTGGGCTTCACAACGCACCCCTCGGGCCTCCGGAGCCTGGAATTCCGCCCTCCGTGGCAGCCAAGATCCCAAGATGCTTTCCATGATGGCCCTAGAAGAGCTCCAATACGCCCGAGAGGCCTCGAGAACACCAAACACAGTCTCAACACGGCCCCAAACGCCAAGAAAAAAAACCCAAGAGAACCTTCCATGGGGCATCAAGAAGCCAGAAAAAATGAATCCTATGCATTTTTGCATGATTGTCGCGTTTTCGGTTCTGTGGCATCTGCTGGCACCTCACACTGGTCCACGCTGGCCCGAGAGACCCTCAAAACGACCCAGAAACGGCCAAGGAGGGCGCCAGTGCGGCCCAAGAGGCCCCCAAGACGGCAAGCAAAAACCCGAGTGCGGCCCCAAGAGAGGCCCAAGAGGGGCCCAAAAGGGGGCAACTGCAGAGGCCCTGGGAGCCCTACCAAAAGATGGCCCCCAAAACCCCCAACTGGCTCAAAGAGGCCCCCAACAAAGCCTACAGGGCCCCTCGGCAACGTCGACCAAGCCCAAAAAATCCGCCACGTGGGCCGCCAGCAGGACCCGAACACGCCCCCATAAGCCCCAAGAGGTTTCAGAAATCCTCAAATGAAACCCTTCGGCAGCTCCCGAAAATCTGCAATGACACCCCCCACCTGCACGAGGGGGGCATCAACAGAGCCTGGACAACACTACAAACCGTCCCGTTGTCCACGTTATCCTCCTCATCCTTTTCCTCCTCCTTTTCTTCCCTCCTCGCACCGTCGTCGTTATCTATGGCATAATGTTCATCTTTCTCCCCTATTATCCGAATCCCACGGGGAAAAGGCTATGTCGACCATCTGCGACGTCACTCCAGGAGCACATCGCTTCATGCGCGACGCGCAACACCTTGTAGTGCTCCCTCACGAAAAGCGCAGAATAACTGAGCCCCATGCGCGGAATAGCGACTGTGCGGCGGCCACTTGTCCGACGCAGCCAGACATTAAAGGCATCACACGCGCGCGACGGCGTTCAAAAAAACAGCCAGCCAGCGCCCAGAAGACTCTGACGAGGCTTCACGACGCCCACAAGGCCTTGCTTCGTCTTGGGGTTGGCGGAGTTCAGGAGGAGAATAAACACACAGACATAATGAATCGGCGATTCCCCAGAAAATATTGGAAAATATGGGAAGGGGGGGGGAAGACGAAAACCCTGAAGATATGGGGAAATATTGGGAATCCTGTTACTTCCGTCTATTTGCTTGTGTGTCCCAGGGCCCCTTCAGGAGTGGCCCAAGCCTCTTGAATCAGCTTTGTCGTATCAGCATGGGCGTTCTGTCGCGGACGCTGCAAAAGGCGTGGCAGCAGTGGGACGCGGGCCCACGTCGTGTGCAAAAGGCCGACGCGTCGCTTTTGCCTGGGCGCCGCGCACAGCTTCCTGAGAACACGGGCATCCCGCCCGGGCGCGGCGCACATTCTTGGAGGCCTGGAATTTCGGCACCGGCACCAACGCAGGGGGCTGCCTCCACAGGGCGAAGATGGTCCTAGATTGCGGTGCTGGTGGTAATGTTTTGGTCGCCTTGGAAGCCAGCATAATACCACCATCACCGAGATCGGGATCGTCTTCCCTCGGTGCAGGCACACCGCCGATCTTGGTGTTGGTGTCAACCTCTAGGCCCGGCAACTCTGCCAACGCGCGAACGGGCAAAAATGTTGTTCCCGCCTCGGCGCCGCCAAGCATTCGCTTCAAAGCGGCTGTCCCGCCTCGACGCGGCGCAGGCGTTTCACTCGCTGGTGTTAGCAGGGCCCGCACGATTGGGCGACTTGTCGCCCTCGCCCAAACTCCAGCCGCGTGTCGTTCGGAAGCAGCGTTCCAGCGCGGGCGCGGCGCATGGTTCGTTCTCCGAGTCGCATGGAAGCGACAGCGGCAGCAGTGCCACGCGAGAGCGGGAAGAGTACCGACTTCACCGAAGCGCCGCGCACCTTTGTGGACGAAAGAAGAAATGCTGTGCCAATGCGGCGCGTACTTCTTTCCGCCTCGCCGACCGGAAAATTTGCCGTTCCCGCCCCTGCGCCGCCCGAGTGATGTTCCTGTTCGCAGGGTTGTCGGAAGCGGGTCCACGCGCGAGCGTCTTCCTGTTGCGAGGTGGGAGCGCGTTCCAATCTCAGTACGAATTCGTGCCACAAGTGGTTTTCAGATTGCGGGGGGGGCGGGGGTAGTAGGCGGGGCCCTCTGACACGCTCGACCTCGCTCACCTGACCCCACCCCCTCGACTCCTACTCTGTCTTTATTCCTTCTTAATACGTACTCCTACTCTCCACCACAGCCAGCCGATAGCTCACTGGACCCGGGATCCTACATCCCGATTTCGGAAAACCCTGCAAAGTCCACGACTTTGGTCTTAACATGGACGATGCACAAAGGGCGGCGGGAGTGAGACGGGGCGCACACCCTGCGCGGAAGGCCGAAGTGTCGCTCTCGACTCGGCGCCGCGCACAATTCCCTAAGGAATTGACCTCCCGCTTATGGGTGGCGCACTCTTTTCGCACGCAACTTCTGAAGGGGCCCTGGGACGCGCAAATGAATAGACACAAATAACAGGATTCCCCATATGTTCCCCATATTTTCTAGGTTATTGCCTTCCCCCCCACTTCCCATATTCCCGCATATTCTCCTGGGAGTCGACGATTCATTGTGTCTTCGTGTTTTTTCCCCTCTTCCCCTCCTGACCTTCGTCGATGCGCGAGCGGGCGAACTTTGGAGCTCTCGCCCCGGCGCCGTGCAGACTTCGCCGGGCAAGGGGCGCTCCCGCCTCGGCGCGGCACGCAGGTTCCGCTCGCTGCTTCGGGGGGGGGCCCGCGCGAGGGGGTTCCTTGTCGCCCTCGCCTTCTGACTACCAACCAGGCCACCACAACCCAACCCGAAGACCCGAATTTCGGGTTGGGGGGGGTACGGGTTCCATATGTGTTTTCTCAATGTTCCCCGACCCCCCCCCCCCCCCTGGAAATGGAGGGCAAATTGAGGCCTTCGGGTTGGGTTGGGGTGGTTTGGTGGGTGGTGACCTAAGCTTCGTGCGGATTTCGCTCGGAAGTGGTGTCCCGATTGGGCGCGGCGCATGGCTGGTTCGCCGAACCGCGTGAAAGCGACAGCAGCAGCGGGGCCGCGCGAGAGCAGGCGAAATGCCGACCTCGCCCAAGCCAGCGCGCAGCTTGCGAGTGAAAGTGGCAGTGCTGTGCCAACGCAGCGAACGCCTGGGCCTCGCCGCGCCCATGGAAAGCTCTGCCGTGAACGCATGGAAAATTACCCGTGCCCCCCACATGAGGAACTTCAGACCAAGTGTACGGCAATGGCCTCGCTTAAAAGGCGCCTACACTTACACACCTTCGCCACAGCTGCAAAACGTTGACATATAAAATCGCTAGTTGTGGGGGCTGGGGCCGGTTTCCCCCTGTTCATGCCGCTTCCGCCCCTGCGCGGCACGCGCACATTTCCCTTCACCAAGTCGCCGGCAGCGGGGCCGCACGCGAGCGCCTTCCGCTTGCGAGATGGGAGCGCGCTGCAATCCCAGCATCGCGCTGTGCCACACTTGGCCAGTATGTTCTGGGAGGGAGGGAGGTGGGAGCAGGCGGGGCCCTCTCACTCGCTCGACCTGGCTAACTTGTTGCCTCCGTTCCGGCTCTGCTTTACCCTAACATCCGCCACTGTGCCTCTGGCACGAAGGGCAGTGCCCCGAGGCTCACAATAGTGCTGCTGCTGCAGCCAAGATTGTGCCCACAGCTGTGCTGCTGCTGCAGCCGGCTTTGTAGTTTCTTGAGGCTAATGTCCGCCACCGTGCCTCTGGCACGAAGTAGAGTGCCCCGAGGCTCACAGCTGCGCTGCTGCTGCTGCCGCAGCCAGGACTGTGCTCACAGCTGTGCTGCTGCTGTTGCAGCCAGCATTGTAGTTTCGTAAGGGCCTGGACCACCGATTTCTCGGGCGCTCTTGGCGCTCCCCAGGTGCTCCACATGAACTCCTCGACGGCTGCAACGCCCCAAACGAACCGCAGACTTTTGCGGAGCTCCCCACCGAGCGTCCAGGACGGTCAAGGAGCGCCCCTAGACGGCCCAAGATGGCCCCCAGCGCCCCCAGACGGCCCCAAGAGGCTCCAGGAGGCCCCAAAGAGGCCTGCAAGAGGCCTCCCAAGAGGCAAACATCCCAACGAACAACCTAGAGGCTTATAACCTACAACCCAGGCAAGGTGGCGGGATGGGCCGAAGGCCATTACATACTCTACTCCTCTCTACTCCAGCAGAGGAAGCCGTGCGGATAGCAGAGGAAGCCATGCGGATCGATTGAACGAAGCAGAGGAAGCCATGCGGACAGTTTGACGGACCCTGACCTACTCTACCCTACCCTACTCTACTCTACTCTACTCTACTCCTACTCCTACTCCTACTCCTACTCCTACTCCTACTATGTTCGACTCTACTCCTGCTCTATTCTACTGCACTCTCAAGTACTCCCCTCTACTCGACTCTACTCTGGTAGACGGAGCCATGCGGACAGTATCTACTCATAATCGACTCCACTCTACGCCTACTCCACTCTACCCTACTGACTATCTCCTCTACTCGCCCTTATTCTAACAGACTAAGCCATGTGCGTAGCTTCTACTCCTACTCTATTCATCCATTTCTATCCCACTCTGCTCAACTCATACTCCTACTCCACTCTACGCTACTCTGATATACTCGCCTCTGCCCTACTGTACTATGCGTGAACAGGCGAAGCCATGCGAGTAGCAGAGTAAGCTGTGCGAATAAGTTGTACGCAGCCATGCGGATAGCAGAGGAAGCCGTGCGGATAGCTTGACGAACCCGGACTTACTATACTATTATCCTGCTCTAAAATACTATCACCGACTCTACTCCTACCCGACTCTGCTTTACTCTACTCGTACTCCATTCTACTCTAATATACTCTCCTCTACTGCAATCTAGCAGACGAAGCCATGTGGACGGTGGATGAAGCCACGCGGATAGTTCGGACGAAGCCATGCGGATAGCAGGGGAAGCCACGCGCACAGCTCGACGAACGTAGGGGGAAAATAAGGGAAACCAGTGGACCCGTTCACTTCTCCTGCAGGCGAATCTGGTTGGAGAACTGTGCGCAGAGGGGTGAGGGCCACTCCGGGGCCATCTGGGGGGTAGAGTGGAGAGTAGTTCTCCAATCAGAGCTTGGCTCTGTAGGGGTCCTAGAGGATTCCTATGGTTAGGTGAGGTACGGCGCCGATCTCGGCGGCACGCCCGGGTGCCCGGGTGCCAAGTAGCCATATAGCCCTATAGCCTTACAGCCTTAGAGCCTTATAGCCCTAATAGCCCTATAGCCCTATAGTCCTATAGCCATGTAGCCCTATAGCCATATTAGCCCCACAGCCGTGTGTAGCCCCATAGTCCTATAGCCCTATAACCCTATAGCCCTAACGCCGTATAGCCCTATAGCCGTATAGCCCTATAGCCCTATATACCTATAGCCCTATAGCCCTATACCTCCATATACCTATAGCCCTCCCTATAGCCCTATAACCCTATATCCCTATAGCCCTATAGCCCTATAGCCCTATAGCCATAATAACCCTATAGCCCTGTAGCCCTAATAGCCTTATAGCCCTACAGCCAAATAGCCCTATAGTTCTATAGCCCTATAGCCTTATAGCCTTATAGCCTATAGCCCTGTAACCCTATAGCCCTATTGCCCTATAGCCCTATAGCCCTATAGCCTTATACTCGTATAGTCGTATAGACCTATAGCCCTGTAGCCCTATAGCCCTATTGCCCCATAGCCTTATTTAGCCCTACAGTTCTATATCCCTATAGCCCTACAGCCCCATAGCCCTATAGCCCGAAGAAGATGATGATTGGGTTTTTTTTCTCTGGTGTATTCATACTGAGAAATAGAACAAGTGCAGAGCGGAAAGGAAAAGGGAACACGACCAGGCGAGGCTTGGCCAGGCTGAACTCGGCCTCGGCCGAGTTCGGCTTGGCCGAGCAAAGCTTGGCCGAGTTCAGCTGGCCGAATTCAGCCTGGCCAATTCTGTCCTGGCGTAATCTGGCTGCTGCCGAAGAGGGGGGGCGAGGAAGGGGGGGGGAGAGAGGGGGGAGGGGCGCGGAGGGTCGGCAAGGGAGGGGGCGAAATGGAAGAGGAGGAGAGAGAGGGTGAAGAGGAAGAGGGGGGGGGTGAAGGGGGAAGTGGAGGAAGAGGGAGGGGGAGGACGAAGAGGAAGGGGAAGGGGGCAGGGAGCCCGGCGGCGGCACACCGACTGGAAGAAGGAGATCTGCCCTCGGAGCAAGAGGGCGTTCAGCGTGACAACACCTCCGGCGGCCGATGCGGAAGCGATCACAGTCACCATCACCAACACCATCACCAACACTATCACCATCACCAGATCCGTCACCAGCTTCACCATCATCGTCATCATCATCATTACCATCACCATCATCATCATCATCATCACCACCACCACCACCACCATCATCATCATCATCATCATCATCATCATCATCATCATCATCATCATCATCATCTTCATCTTCATCTTCATCATCATCATCGTCATCATCGTCATCATCACCATCACCGTCACCCATTGCAATCACCAACAGCAGCATCACCATCATTCTCATTTCCATTATCAGCAGCATGTTCCTCACCATCATCATCATCATCATCATCATCATCAGCATCACAATCACCATCGTCACAACCGCAATCAATCCCACAATCACAGACGCAATCACCACCAGCACCATTACAACCACTACCATCACCATCACCCGTCGTCGCCGCCACCACCACCAACGCCGCCATCGACCGAATCATCGTAATATAATCCGGCATCAACAGCAGCAGCATCATCATCAACGTCATCACCATCGTCATCAAACATGCTCAACACTATTTTCACCAGCATCATCATCGTCAGAAGCATCATGATCATCACCATCACCATGAACATTACCATCATCGCCAAAAGTAACAGCGTCATCGATCATCAACCATGGCAATCAACGATCCGCACCATCAGCACCACCATCACCAGCATCATCATCAGCAGCAGCATCACCAGCAGCATCGATCATCAATCATAGTCATCATCGTCATCCTCCCCCGTCTTCATCATTATCATCACCCTCCCCATCACCATCACCATCATCATCATCATCATAATTATCACCCTATCATCATCATCATCATCATCATCATCATCATCATCATCATCATCATCGGCGGCGGAAGCGTCGGCGTCGGCGTCGGTGTCGGTGTCCGCGTCGTCGGCGTCAGCGTCGATGTCGGCGTCGTCCTCGTTATCGTCATCGTCATCTTTATCAGTATCGCTTTCAACACCCCATCGCTATCACCATCACTGTCACCATCGCCATCACCATCACCACAACAATCATCCTCATGATCACCCTCATCCGCATCACAATCGCAATCACAATCGTAAACACAATCGCAATTACAATCGCGATCACAGACACCACGACTATCATCAGGACCATCACCATCACTATTATGATCGCTGATCGCTGTGGGCATTGGTATCCATGTACTTTTCCTCGTTATCGTCCGCGTCCTCCTCCAACTCCTCCACCGACTCCGGCGGCTCCTTGTCCAGCTCATCCTTCTCCCCCAGTTAATCCTCCTCTCGCCCTCCTCTGCATCCTCCTCCCTCGCTCTCTCTCTCTCTCTCTCTTTCTCTCTCGCTCTCTCTCTCTGGCTCGCTCGCATCTGGACGAATAATGAAGGGGCGCTCCGCCAATAATGAGGGGATCCCCCACGTCTCTGGGGCGGGGACTGGGCTTCGGCCGTGTTAAATTGACCCAATATCGGCCGCTGTCGCATAGTGCTTTTCCAAGCACCACCGTATCCAATTGGTGCATCCTAGACATTGGCGCACATGGGTCTGCTCCTTCAACGTTGCGAATTTAATGATGTCCGCAGTCTTCTCTGGATATGCTGTCGCGCCTCCCGTGCTGCCCTTGTTGCCGAGTAGAACGGCGCTGGTCCTTAGGATTGGGGCTTTCGGCGCTCCATAAGACACGCCAGCTGTATTTGATGCGTCCAGAAATGCCTCCAGGCACTGCAGGTGGGCCAGTACATGCTTGCCTGCTTTGAGGTGTCGGATGGCCATGTCCGCTGCAAGGGCGTCATAATACTCTGCGCGGGGTACATGGCAGTCGCCCATGGCCCTGATAGCGCCTGGCTCTTCAACGATCTGGCATATTCTTTCGCCACCAACGTCCTGCTGCCGGGCAGATTCTGGGGTGGAACGCTCCGGACTGCCTGTCTGCTCTGCAGTTAGACGTCCAAGAGGCCACTCGGTGGCTCCTATACTTGTGGAACTGCACGTCGCACGTTTCACATCCTCCCAGCATCTTGGCGGAACAATTCTCCTCGGTCGCCTCCCAGCTCCTGCACTGCTTGGGTCCGCAAGGGAGTAAGCGCTCCGCACCTCCCACATTGATCCAGTCCTGTCTCGACGGCGTCGGTGTCGACGATTCCGCAGCAGAGGCACGTCCTTTCCTGGAACGCTGTGGGCATAAGAGCGGCCACTTTTCCGCCCTGCTCGATTGCCAGTTCTGACCCATTCTGCTCGTTGCTCACGAGGATCATCCCGTCGTGCCGATTTCCTTCCCAAATGCATGATGGGACTTCGGGGCCGTCCTCGAACATTACTACAGCCTCGAGCTTGTTTCGCGCAGCTTGACGCCTGCGCATCTCAGCTGCTCCCACGCCCAGTGGAGGCTTCATGGAAGTGCCGGAGTTATGCAGTATCGCGTCATTATTACCCACTGCACGATCGTGGCCCCTCCTCCTGACGGGTACCCATGCTGCTCCGCCAAGGGGAATCACCACTCCGATCACATCGAAGATAAGGTCGTCGTACTCGATGGGGTCAGCAGGAGGAGGAGAAGGAAGACAAGAAGAAGAGGGAGAGGAGGAGGAGGAGGAGGAGGAGGAGGAGGAGGAGGAGAACGAGGAGGAGGAGGAGGAGGCCGACCGCACCGATCGCGACCACGTCGGTCAGGGCCTCGCCCTCGTCCGATTCGTCTTCCGAGTTAAAGGAGTTCGGCACGATCTCCGAGCGAACCGCGTAGTAGACACCTTTGTCCGCCCGGCCGTGGCTGTACTCTTTCAGCCGCCCGACGTGCAGGCCCAGGGCCCTCAAGCAGAAGCTCGACCTGCACGGTGTCACGCCGAGCCTTTGGCATTCAACACAGCCAGTGGACATGCCCCCCAGGATGATCGGCACCCAGCCCCTCTTCTTCTGCGCCAAAACCTTGAACTTCGCTGGCACCGGCTTCTGCATCCCCGTAGTCTTGTCCTGGCAGGTTACCATCAAGATCACGGTTCCGATCAACAGGGCCGTCATCCCGCCTGCGAGTCCGCGGCACGTTTCTCGGTGACTCCAGGTCTTAAGCTTGACGACCGGGTGCTTCTCGCTGTTCAGCTTGATCCCTCTCGACTCGCAGACACTGAGGATGTCAAGCCCCGTTTCCTCCAGTACTGTATTCAAGCCCGCTCCAGAATCGCACGTGACCTCACTGCGGATCGGTCCCAGCCACATCGCGCTGTAATACTGGCAACCTGTCGCTTCATTCTTGACCAAAGCCCACCACTCGTCGGGGAGCTCCGCGAGTTTCCCGGTCGCCGTCGGCTTTCTGGGGATGGTGGACGACGACGACTTCTTCCGAAACGACAGATTCCGAGACGACATCTTCTGAAAGAACTTCTGGAAGAAACTGCCCAGAAAAAGCCCCCCAGAAAAAGTCATCCTCCTCCTCCTTTTCCTCCTCCTCCTCCTCCTCCTCCTCCTCCTCCTCCGCCTGACCTCATCCTGCTCCTCCCTCCGTCCCTCCGTCCCTCCCTCCCTCCATCGCTCCCTCCCTCCCTCCCTCCCTCCCTGCTCCTCCTCCTCCTTCTCATCCTCCTCCTCCTCCTCCTCCTCCTCCTCCTCCTCCCTCCCTCCCTCCCCCCCCTCCCCCTCCCTCCTCCCCCCTCCCTCCCTCCCTCCCTCCCTCCCTGCCTCCCTTTCCCCTCCCCTCCCTCCCTGCGCCTTCTCCTCTCCTCCTCCTCCTCCTCCTCCTCCTCATCCTCATCATCATCATCATCATCATCATCATCATCATCATCATCATCATCATCATCATCATCATCATCATCATCATCATCATCATCATCATCATCATCACCATCATCATCATCATCATCATCAGCATCATCATCATCATCACCATCATCATCATCATCATCATCAGCATCATCATCACCATCACATCATCATCATCATCATCATCACCACCACCACCATCATCATCACATCATCATCATCAGCATCATCATCATCATCATCATCATCATCAGCAGCAGCATCATCATCATCATCAGCATCATCATCATCAGCAGCAGCAGCAGCATCATCATCATCATCATCATCATCATCACATCAGCATCATCATCATCATCATCATCATCATCATCATTATCATCATCAGCATCAGCATCATCATCATCAGCAGCAGCATCATCATCAGCATCAGCATCATCATCAGCATCATCATCATCAGCAGCATCATCATCATTATCATCATCATCGCCATCAGCAGCAGCAGCAGCATCAGCATCATCATCATCATCATCATCAGCAGCATCAGCATCAGCATCATCATCATCATCAGCATCATCATCATCATCAGCAGCAGCAGCATCAGCAGCAGCATCATCATCATCACCCATCACCTATCATCAGCATCAGCAGCACCATCATCAGCAGCAGCATCATCATCATAATCATCATCAGAATCATCATCATCAGCATCATCATCATCAGCAGCATCATCATCATCAGCAGCAGCATCATCATCATCAGCATCATCATCATCAGCAGCAGCAGCATCATCATCATCAGCATCATCATTACCCATCACCTATCATCATCATTCTCTCTGGCACAAACCCTCCCCCCCTCCCCTCTGAACCGATCACCCTCTGACGCTACCCCTGAGCTCAGTTCCTCCTCAACGTTGCCCCTGGCCCGTGCAGCCTTGCCCCCCCCCGCCCCCGGGGGGGCGCGCCAGAGCCCACCCACACGATGATGAAGACGAGCGCGAACGCCAGGCCACCCTCGCGACGACGGCGGCGGTTGGCCCCGCGAGGGTGGGAGGCCCAGGAGGAGGCCCAGGCGGAGGAGGGGAGGTAGTGTCGAGTTCAAGGTTCGAGGTTTTCGGGCGTGCGAGTCGGCTCTCGGCGGCCTCCCGGCCTCGGCGTGCCTTCCAGCGGCTGCGCCTCGCCGAGAGCATTATTGGGGCTGGTGGCCCGAAAACTGAGGGACCCAGCTGAAGGAGGACGGGGGGGAGGAACAGGAGTAGACCCGAGATGCATCAGGGATGCACCCTCCCGTCCCAAGCCACCTCCGCATAAGTCACTACAGGCCCCCATTTTCACTACAAAACTCTGGCAATGTCTTGGGGCGCTCTTGGGCCGCCTTGGGGCCGTCTTCGAGGCTTCTGGGGCGGTCTTATAGCGGACACTGGGGCCTCTTGGGCCGTCGTGGAGCGTCGGGATACTGAAAAGACGAGAACTCGAAAATCCGTCAAAGACCTTTGCAAAATCAATGACTTTTGCATCCTAGGGCTCCTTGGGAGACATTTTAGAGGCCTCTTGAGGCGTCTTGGAGGCCTTTTCTAATTCTGGGGTGGTCTGGGGCCGTCATCGGTCGTGGTCGCGGTCTGGAAGCGCCTTTTCTGGCCAAGATACAAAAACCATGGATCACAAGCCGAACCTTGGATTTGATAGCACAACGAAGCGCGGCACGATCTAACAACAACTGGGAGGAGGAAAAGACATGATTAAAAGCTGTACGGAAGTCTGTCAAACTTGATAAAACTGCATGGTTGGATCAACAAATTGCTGGTGGAAATTGGGCTTCGCTTAAACGTGCATGCCGGCCAACGCCGCACAAACGAGGAAGGCTCAGAAATTTGGACAGCGAACTCGTCGACAGCACGGACAGGGCAAATACAATGGCAGAGCATTCCGAGAAGATACAATGGAAAGCGCGCCCAGCGACATCTATTGCACGTCAACCCTTGGGACCATTATTACCGATCACAGAGGACGACTTCACAGTACGCGAGGTGGGCGTGGTGATATCCAAACTACAGCAAGGAAAGGCGCCGGGGCCAGACGATATCCCAGCGGAGTACTGGAAGGCGTTGGCACATGACCCCACAGGGCTGGACACCATGACGAAGCTGATGAACCAGTGCTGGCGTGAGAAAGGTGTTCCCGAAGACTGGCGGCAGGCAGTCATTGCCACAATCTACAAGAACAAAGGCCCAGTGGATCAGTGCGACAACTATCATCCTATTAGTTTGCTTTGCGTAATGTTCAAATTACTTGCAAGCTTATTGTTGCGGAGATTGCAGCAAGCAGAGGCGGAGGATAGACTGAGCGGGACACAGTATGGATTCAGACGGAGGAAAAGCACCACTGACGCCGTCCGTGCAGCCCGCCGCCACATCGAACCAGCACATGCCGCTCGAGATGGTGTGGCCCTACTGGCGCTAGATTGGAAAAAGGCTTTCGACTCTATCAACGTGGGGGCCCTTCTCGAAGCACTTGCTGCATTTGGTGTGCCCCCGCACATGCTTGAAATTATTGGAAATCTCTACGGCTCCCGTCGCTTTTGCGTGGCAGGCGGGCCCCGGAGGTCAGAAGAACGGGGACAGCTATCAGGTATCTCACAAGGTTGCCCACTCTCGCCGTTTCTGTTTTGTGATGGTTATGACAGTGCTCGTCAAAGACGCGGAGACGTACCTGCAGGACGACGTGGCCCAATCACTGTTGTCCAGAAGCCTCTCGGTACTTTTATACGCAGACGACACAATTTTAGTCGGGCGCAACGAGCGGCATCTGCAACAACGCGAACATGGGCATGGAGCTGCATTGGGATAAATTTCAGTTGTTGCACATAAAGATTTGCGTATTACAAATCCTTCCGGCAAGCTCATTACTCCCACCACGCAGATGAAGCACTTGGGGGCGACATTGCACGACAGTGGAAATATATAAAGGAGGAGTTGGGCAGGAGGTTGGGTGCCGCATGGGGGGGATTCCAAAGGTATACGCAGGCGTGGAAGCATACATCAATCAGTCTGAAGCGTAAATTGGAAGTGTTTGCAGCTCTCATCACAACTAAAGGAATGTACTCGCTGAGCAGTGCCTGGTTGAACAAAGCCGACAGACGCAGGCTGGATGGTTTCCAAGCCTGGTATCTTCGTTCAATTTTGGGCATCAAATACCCGTATATTTCAAGAGCTTCAAACAAAACCATATTGGACAGATCTGGCCAAACACCGTACACATCACAGTTATTGGTCAACCAATTGGTGTGATTCGGAAAAGCATGTCGCAGCAGCGAGGCTGATGCACTGAGGCAGCTCACTTTCATGCCTAACAGCACCCGCCCGGCAACAAGCAAAGTCAAACGGTCTGTGGGGAGGCCGCGAAATGAATGGGCAAAGTGCTTATACGACAAGGTGAAGATCTGCTTCCCATCAGAACAACACCTACTCGAAGCCATCATGGACGAACAAGCTTGGACAACATTTACATCAACGTATACGGACTCATGCCCGTGAGCCCCGTCAGGCCGCTTTTTGCCTTCTCTTTGCATGCATGTTTGCTTTCTGTCTCCTCTTCTCCTCCTCCTCCTCCTCCTCCTCCTCCTCCTCGTCCTCGTCCTCCTCCTCCTCTCCCTTACAGTACTGGCTGTGCTGTGCTTGTTTTCCCGCCCACGCGCCGGACGGCGTATGGCTTGTGTGTGTGGGGGGGGGGACGTCTTCGGGCGATCTTAGAAAGCACCCGGCGCCCCTGCAGAGCCCCCGCGGCACCCAGGCCCCCCATGCGAGGTCGAGACCCGGGCACTGGGCCCCCGGGCCTCGTGCCGAGGCATATATATATATATACATACATACATACATCTAAATACATATATATATATATATATATATATCTACACATACATACATACATACATACATACATACATACAGATGCACATGCAGGCATTTAAACATATGCACTCACACACACATATATATATGTGTGTGCGCAGACATTCACACATACATACAGACGTTCATACATACATATACACATGCACCTACATATGTAAACAATGCACAAAATACATGCATATACATATATATATATACATATACATATGAACAGAATGCCATGCACACACATGCATACATACATAAATACATACATACAAATATACATACAGGCATGCATACATACAGTAGTGCATATATGCACAAATGTTCATACATACATACATACATGCATACATCCATACATACATCATGCATACATGCATGCATACATACGTACATACGTACGTACGTACACACATACATACATACATACATACATACATGCATACATACATACATACATACACACACATACATACATACATGCATGCATAAATACATACATACATACATACATGCATACATATATGCGTATATATGTATACACACATCAAAACAAATATCCGCCGGCCCCCTTGCGAGGCCATCAGGCTGCGAAGGTTAGGCGTGCAGCTCCCTGTAACAGTTACAGTTTCCAGTTTCCACTGTGACAATCCTGGTCCCTGCTTTCTTGTTGTAAATTGTTGCTGAACGCGCGAGGGGGGGGAGCCGAAACGCGTCCTGGTTAGCGTCCCAAGATCGCGTTGTCTGAATTCCCGGGAATTGGGACACGTAAAAATAACTAATATTCGCGTCCCCGAGGCCATAATCCCTAATAGATTACACCACATTCGCGTACCCGAGGCCATAAACCTTCCTAAATTGAGCAATATTAGAATCCCCGAAGCCAACCCTTTGTAACTTACACAATCTTCGTGTCCCCGAAGCCATAAACCATTGTCAATTACACGATATTCGCGCCCACGAAGCCATAAACCTTTTGGTAAATTATTAATTACTCGCGCCCCCGAAACCAGTAACCCTCCAAAAGTAGTCCATGTTCGCGCCCCCGGGGCCATAAACCCTGTAAATTACACCGTACTTGCGTCCCCGGGGCCACAAACCCTCGCAACTTATACCATATTCGCGTCCCCGAGGCCATAAACCCTTGTAAATTACGCAATGCTTTCTTCCCGAGGCCATAAACACTTATAATTTATGCAGTAGTTGCGTCCCCGAGGACAGAAACCTTCATAAATTATACAATACTCGCGTCCCAGAAGCCATAAGCCATTAACTGACTTCAGATTCGCGCCACCGAAGCCATAAACCTTCGAAAATTAATATTGGACCTCGCGTGAAGTCCCGACATTGCTTCACGTCAGCGTCCAGGCATCCCAACACAGCTGTGGCAAGTCCCTTTCTGAGAGAGGGGGGCCAACGGCATGGGGGCGAAGCCCTTTCGGATTATGCATAGATACTGCTGATATGCATATATGTCGAGATCTAGGTCTAGGTCTAGGTCTGGGTCCAGATCTAAGTCTATGAATAGGTTTCGGCATAAGTATAAGTATAGTTATGGTACAGGTATGGGTACAGGTATCGGTATATATGTACGTACAAGTATAGGTATGAGTGAAGGTGAAGGTATAGGTACAAGTATACACATAGGTACAGACATCTGTGTAGCAAAATGCTTAAAATATAGGTATGGTACAGCTACAGGTACCGATATAGGTACAGGTATAGGTATAGGTCCAAGCATAAGTACGGGTACAGGTGTAGGTGCAGGTACACAAGTAAGTATGAGTATAAGTATCGGTACAGCTGCAGGTACAGGTGCAGGTGCAGGTATAGGTACAGGACGAGGAATAGGTATAGATACAGGTACAGGTCTAAGAATAGGTATCGTTGTCTGTATAGGTATGAGTATAGGTATGCGTAAAGATGAATGTTTATGTATATGTACTGAAGGTACACGTGTACGTACAGGTATATGTAAATTCGTGTCCACATACCTATACAGGTGTGTATACATGCATATATATATATCAAAATATATAGACATATTACATATATATATACACCTATATATATATATGTATCTGCCAGCGTTGACTCCAAATATATAAGAGGACAGGAGGAGGACGAGAGAAGGATGGGAGGAGGACGACAGGAGGACGGGAGAGGAGGACGGGAGGAGCAAAATCAAGCAAGCGCAAGCAAGCAAACAGAAGCAAGCAAGCGCAAGAGAGCAATAACACGCAAGCAAGAGCCAGCGATCAAGTGCAAGCAAGCAAGCAAGCAAGGGCAAGCAAAAGCAAGCAAGCGAGAGCAAGCACGCAAGAGCAAGCAAGCAAGCGCCATTGGAAAAAGGGGGGGGCATTTGAAAAAGGGGGGGGGGCATTGGAAAAAGGGGGGGGCTAAGGACCACTTTATGATGAGCTAGGACTTCTATAGGGCAAGCCGATTTGGAAAATTTGGAGTTAGGGGGAGGCATGGGCATAGGCATAGCAATAGGAATTGCGGGGGGGGCATAGGAATTAGGGGGGGCAACGGACCAAGTAGTAGGGTTTGAGTGGAAACCCCGATCGAGCAACCCTATGTGGATAGTACCAATCTGCATTTTTTCCCTTAGAACTTAAAGGCCATATACATACATGTAAACATACGATGAACATTTATGTATGTGTGTATATGAATATGTGTGTGCACCCGTATGGATTACAGCACGTATGCGCATGTAATTATATATGCATACATGCATGCCTACATATACGTATACATATATATATACACCAGGTAAGTAGGTATAGCTGAATATATCATACATGTATATCTGTATATATACACACAAGTACATATATGGTATGCTTATGTATACGCATACAGCTACATAAAAAAAGGATGCGGTAGTGTATATAGCTGTATATACATATATATATATATACAAATGTAAAGATATGTGTGCATCTATATCTGGACATACACATGTAGCTATATGAAGAGAGAGATACACACATATATAGAGAGAGAAAGGTAACGATACACACATACAGAGATACGCATAGATGACCATATATATATGTATATATACACATATATATATATAGAAATGTCGGGCGACGCGGTCTTTCCAGCGCGCCTTGGAGCGCTCTTAGAGCGTTCCGAGACGCTTTGGAATGATGCACCCTGGTCCTGGCCCCGCCCGATTGCACTCGGTGGAAACCCGGCGGTCGGAGGAGCCCCCATCGGGCCGCTGGCACGAATCCTGCCCGCCTGGTCCTTCTGCTCCTGCCAGGACAGCAGGATGCCCAGCGCCAGGCACAGTATGAGGGGGCCCCACAGGTCCCACCTGGCGGCGGGGCGGACAGCGGCCTGCCAATGGGGGCAGGAGGAAGGCCAGGAGGGAGGAGGACTGCGTTCGCCCAGAAGGGGGCCCCAGGGCTCCCTCCCTCCCTCCCTCCCTCCCTCCCTCCCTCCCCCCCTCCCTCCTTCCCCCTCCCTCCCCTGCCCCCAGGACCAGATTTTCATCCGGAGTCGTTTACTGATGGTCTCGGGCCCGCGGAGGGCCCCGAGAGCCCGAAGAGGCGAAAAGCCTCAGGACCCGTTGCCCCCAGGAACCGTGAGGGAAGAAAGAGGCGTTCCGTCCTCGGCTGCTCGTCGACGAGGGGGGGGGGGGCAGTGAGCGTGGGGCAAAGAAACGTGCGCCTCTGGTGCACCCTCCGGGTTCGCGGTGGTTCCTGTGGGCCCCCCAGGGCCCCTCCAAGGCCGCTCTCCTGCAGTCCTGGACCCTCCCACGTGCACTGCCCCCCTTGATGGGGCAACGTGAGGGGGGCACGGGCTCCAAGGTGGAACATCGACGTGGAATCGGCGACGCATCGCCGCTGGATCGGCGACAGGCCCCCGATAGCAAGTAAATATGGTCATGGGCGGGCTGCAGGCGAGCTACACTTCATCCATGCCCTGCCCACGCCCCGACCCCACGAGGGGTCAGAGAGGCGGCATGGATAAAATTCTGACCTCGGAGCCACTCTGTCAACTAATGTTAAGTCGGGTCTGTCCCTCTACCGGGGAATTTCGGAGGAAAAACCACAAAAATACCCTTAAAATGCTCAAAAATACTCAAAAAATAGTCCCCAGACTATTTTTGGCCTATTTTTGAACATTCCCCCTCTAGAGGGACAGGCCCGACTTAAAACTAATGCCCTGCTTCCCCAGGCGCCCACAGTATGGACTGAGCGTCGATCGTCGAGGATGGGCCAGCGGGTCCACGTCGGCGATAGATGAGCTAGGGTTATAGCGGGGGAGGAGGAGGAGGAGGAGGAGGAGGAGGAGGAGGAGGAGGAGGAAGAGGAGGAGGAGGAGGAGGAGGAGGAGGAGGAGGAGGGGCCATAACGTAGCGCCCCCCCCCGTGACTGTGGTGCCAGACACACTGCGGCAGTGCCAGGGACGCACTGAGGGGGGAGCGTTACGCCAAGGGGGGGAGGAGGGGGGGATGTAAAAAAAACACTCTCCTTGGGGGGAGATGGCCACGTTCGGAGAACTCAGAGGCCAAGAGAGAGTCTCGTCGCTGAGTCCTTCTTCCTAAACTCGATGCGGGAGCATGCCTCTCTGGAGAAGCACGTCAGCCACAGTTTCACCCCTCCAGCGCTGCCTGGGGGTGAGACGGCGATCCCTTGAACGTCCACTGAACCATGGATCACGAGGTACGGAAGGACAAGAGGAGGTTGCATTTGAGACACGTTTTTCCCTCATCGACGGGGGAGAGACCCCGCGAAGCCCCGCGAACGTCCCGCGCGCCCACCGTTGAGCAGGGACCGACCGTCCCGGCATTCCTATAGGCCTACCACGAAATGTTCTTAGAACCCCAAAAAAATATTCTAAGAACAGAGAAATGTTCTTAGACCATAAACCCGGCGTGTCAAAACAAGACAGCCCCGGCCAGAAATGCCCTAAGAACAAGTCGTGGAAACCACAATCGGTTCCTGAGAACACTGCTGGCACGGCTTGGTAGGCCTACAGGCACGCCAGCACGCTTCGTCGCTGGCCGTGGCGACGCGTGGCTCCTTCGGCACCTTCTGCGCTGCCGCGCTCCGCGGCTCGCGCCCCGCCCCCAACCGGCGCGCGGGCGGGCGGCGGTGTCTCGGGCACGGGCCCGCGAGTGGCCCCGGCCTCGGCCTGCTCCCTCCCCTGGCCCTTAGGGGGCCCCATGCGAACCCTACCCCTACCCCCCACGATTTCGGAGGGGGAGGGTGGGGTTCACTTCGCTCGGGAGCTCCCAAACGAAGTGAACCCCACCCTCCCCCTCCGAAATCGTGGGGGGTAGGGGTAGGGTTCGCATGGGGCCCCCTAGCCCTGCTGCGTGGCTGCGGTTGCGGCTGGCCTGGCGGCTCCGGCGGGGGGTCCGGGGGCGCGCGGATGATGGATCGGCGGCGGGCCCAGGGGGGAGCGAGAAAGGGCGGGCCTTCTCAGAAGGCTCGGACATCCCCCGGCCTTCTGGAACGTCGGGACTCCCAGGATCCCACCAGCCCTCTGGGCGTGAGTGGTTTAGCGAGTTTCCCCCTCCAGCTGCCTCCCCCCCCTTCTCCCCCTCCTTCATCCCCCGCCTCCCTCCCTCCTGTTGCATGTAGCCGCCGTCCAGGGTCGAGGCTTTGGGTGCAGTGCCCGCGGTACCAGGTACCGCCGCGCGCTGCGAGCCTCGCCCGCGACCAGCTGCCATACGCGCCGGCCGCCGTGTCCGCCTGGCGCGCTGCGAGCCAGCCGTGCCGCGGGCTCTCGCGAGGGCGCCACGCCTCGCGGGCGCCGAGGCGGACGCCCCAACCCAGCCTGGCACCGCCGTGCCCGCTGGCTGCGTGGACAGGCGAGGACGCTCCTCCGCGTCGCTCGCGCCCGCGCGAGGCTTGCGCTGCCAGAGCAGCGCCGCGTGCAGGACGCCGCCGACCGCCTCGCCGTGCACCACAGCACGGGCATCATGTACGGAGTTGACGGAGGCAGGGGCGGCGCTGGCGGCGGCAAGGGCTCTGGCGGCGGCAAGGGCGCGGGCCCATCTGGCGGGCGCGCCGGCGCTGGAGGCAAAGGGCGAGCCTCGGGCTCGGGCGGAGTGACGCCGCCATGGCATGTCCCACCCCCGCCGCCTGGATGGTGGTGCCCAGCGTGCGGCGAGCTCAACTCGCCCGCCGACCTCCTGTGCCGGACGTGCTGCCCGCTCCCAGCGCATGGGCCCAGGCATGGAGCAGGTGCTGGCGCGGGCGGCGCAGGCGCTGGCGACGGTCGGCCTCCACGCCATAGGCGAACGGAGGCTGGCACGAGCCACGGTCGTCAGCGATCTGGCTCTCGCCGCCGCCGTCGCCGCCAGCCCAGTGCGACGCGTCCGAGGTCGGCCTCTCATGTGAGATTCGAGGATGAGCCAGAGCCTGAGGCCGCTGGAGGACGGAGGAGAGGAGAAGCGACCGACAACTCCGAGACTGAGGACGAGGTCCGCAGCCCGGCGCTGGGCATCCTGCCCGCGCTGCCGCAGGCCGCTCAGGCGCATGCGTCCTGGGTTGAGCCGCCCAGGGACGAGCGCGAGCTGGCTGCCCATCGGCGCTCGCTCCGCCAGATGGCAGCTGCCACTGGCAACAGGCTGCTCGCCGCCCGCAACCTCGGCATGACCGACGAGCAGAGGCGGCCACAGGAGGAGGAGTATGCAGTGCAGCTCTGCATGATACTGATGACGCGATCGCCTGGAGTAAGGTGTGATCGCCAGCGAGCCTTTGTGCAGCGAGCTCAACGTAAGCTCGACAAGGCGCAGTCCGAGGCTGAGCAGGCCAAGAAGGTCATGGAGGAGAAGGAGGCGAAGGTGCAGCAGCGGGAGGAGGCCCTCAGCATGGCCAAGTTGCTGTTGGAGCAGCTCGAGGAGCTCGTGCCGTCGGCGGGCCATGCCACAGACGACGTCGCCGAGGAGGACGAGCTCATGCCGCCCGCGGGCCCGACGCCGCCCGCTGGCTCCCCAGCTCCAGGTACGCCGCCGCACCCGGCCCCGCCCGCGGCGGCCATCGCGGAGTTGCAGGCCGGGCAGGCGCAGCTCACGCGACAACTGGTCGGCCTCACGCAGCTGCTGACGACGATGCAGGGCCAGATGTCCGCGGCGCGATCAGAGGCAGCGGCGGCCCCAGCCTCGCCTGGGCCTGCCGCATTCGCGGGCCAGCCGCAGCGGCTCGGGCCCGCTGGAGGTGCTGCACAAGCGCCTGGAGCTGCCGCGGCGCCCGTGGCGCCCGCAGCCCCCGAGCAGGCGCCTGTGGCCCCAGTGGCGGCCTCGCCTGGCGATGCCGAGGCGCCGCCACGGGCGCGCGCAGGCCCCGCCGCCGCGCCGCCTGTTGCCGCGGCTGCCGCCGCCGCAGCGCCCGAGGTGACCAGCGACGGCCAGGCGGGGTCGCCAGCAGCAGGAGGAGGCAGGCCGACGCCCGCGCCGCACCCGACGCCTGAGGAGCTGAGGGCCCGTGCGGCGGCGGCTCGACAGGCCAAGCGTGATGCTGACCGAGCTCGCAGGCCCACGGGTCAGCAGGGCTTGCGTGATGCCATTGCGCGTCAAGACACGGCGAGGCATCGTGGAAGTGCAGCAGTCCCGCCTGTGCCTGCTGGACGGGAAGAGATCGCAGCCGAAGCAGGGGAGACGGAGGCGGCCGACGCTGCGGCTCGCCGACAGCGGCACAGCCGCAGCCACAGCCCGCGCCGCGGCGCTGACGGTGAGTTCGTGGTCGTCGGCAGTGACGGCAACTCCGATGCGTCGACGCTGGGGTGATGCGGCCTGCCGGGCAGGCCATGGGGAGTGAGATGCATGAGCCGACTCTGCCATCTCACGGTCTGCCCGAGGCTGGCAGCGTGCCCGCCACGACGCCCGCTCCGCAGCCTCGGATGGAGTCTGAGCTGTCCCAGCAGTTGTGCCCAATATCCGATTGCAGCGGACTGGCACCTTTGTCGGCCCTGGCACGCTAGCGTTGCGTCTCTCACCCCTGTCTTCCTAGGCTCATCTCAAGAGCCCGAGAATTCTTTATTTCACCAATATTTACACAGTAGCACGCGTCAGTTTTTTGAAACCCACGGAGCTCCGCCCCCCCATTCAAAGGATCAGGTGACCAGGTTGGAAATTTACACTGATGGATCCGGAAGGTCTAAACAACGACTGCTGGGTGGACCGCGGTCTTGGGCTTGGTGTATATTTTCAGTTGCGACATCGGGGCGATATATACGTATATATGAGGGGTATCTATGTGGGATCGATCCGTCTCTCTCCGACTCTGTGAAGAGCCCGTCGGGCGCAGCTGAACTTCAAGCCGCACTTTGGTTGGTGCTATGGCTATTGCAAGCCGAACAAAGGTTTCGCGATCTCCCGATAGAGGTTTTCACCGACAACATTATCGTCGTCGCTACGGCCGCTGGCGGCACACTTGATGCATCTTGCGGGGAGTTTCCTCGGACGTTTGATGGTGCCTTGAAGCTGTTACGACAGTATACCCGCCTGTGAGATATACGCTGTACATCTTGTGTGTATGCGATGTTGCAGTGTGCAGACAGTGCAGAGCAAGGCTGTAGCATAGCGGGTGTACCATTGCACTTTGGCCCAAACCTTTTCAGGGCCCTTGAGTCAGACCGAGCACGCTGTGGAAAACGTCTCAGATGTTTCTCTGGTTTCTCATTCTCATTGCCATTAAAGACTTCGTGGGCTTTGATAAGTTCATATTGGTAGCGGAGCCTGTCGATCTTTCGGCAGGCTCGTCAGCGCCCTCCATATTCCGTGGACCGATCAGCATCGACAGCCACAGCTCCATATTGAGTGGCTTCGAGCTCAGCTTCAGCTACATCTCGGAATCGACCTCCAGCGAGGTCCAGAGCGACAATTTCAGCAGCGAGCACGAGCAGCATCAGCATTCTTCTCTCGACAGCGAGGACGACCTCTACGCCGCCAAGGTCAGCATCATGGCGAAGGCAGGCGGCAGAGGAGCCGACGACCAGCAGGCAATACTACCAGAACGCGGAGTTCCACAATTCGACGGCACACTGTCGAGATGGAAGGAATACGAGAAGCGGGCGACTATGTTCATAGCGAAGCTTGCCTTGGAGAAGAAGGAGGGTGAAGCGGCTCTCATGTTATCAGATGGGCTGACGGGTGAAGCCTGGGATGAAGTTGAGGACCTCACGGCGGACGACCTGATCAAGCCTGGCGCGGCTACAGCGCTGCTCACACGCTTAAGGAAGCGATTCAAGATGGACACACGGACGGAGTTGGCAGATGACTTTGAGGAGTATTTCTACAAGTTACGACGTAATCGAGCAGAGACCCTGTTCAGCTATATATCAAGAGTTCGGGCGTCAGAGCGGAAGCTCAAGACGCATGACATCGAGCTGCCATCCAAGGTTCGGGGATGGCTGATTCTACGACGAGGTGGTTACAGTTCAGACCAGAAGGCAGTCATCATGTCCATCGTGGGCAAGGATATCACACAGGACAAAGTGATCGAGGCGCTGGAGGCGATATTCGGACAGGAGAGCACGGTATACGAGCCTAATCATGCACGGAAGCAGTACCACGTGGACGACGAGATAGGAGAGTACTACGAAGAAGATGCATACTATGGCCAAGACGACGAACTAGAGTTCGGCGACGGCTACGAGCAGGAGTACTGGGCCGAGGACGGCGACGAGAGCTGGTACGACTGCGAGGAGGCCTACTACCTGCGAGACACGGCGACGATGCAGGACTTCGACGTATCGGAGTACGACGAGGTCTACGCGGCCTACCACGACGCTCGCAAGCGTTTCAACGACTTGAAGCTTGCACGAGGCTACTACCCAGTGGTGGCGATGGTACCAGGCGCGACGGGATCATCAGCATCGGCAGCACCGAGGCGCCCTCCGAGCAAGGGCGGAGCCAAAGGACGCGGACGATCTCGAGGAGCTGGTAAGAAGGGCAGCCCGGGACGGAAGGGCTCACCACACTCGGCACCATCTCGCCCATTCAATCCGTATACGAGGCCAAGACCCACGGAGAGGGCGGACGCAGCTACGAGGCCAGCACCATCCAAGGCGACGTGTCTACGATGTGGCGGAGTCGGACACTGGGAAAAGGACTGCCCAGAGCCACCGAAGAAGCGGCCCCACGGACAGATGGATCAAGAGATGATGGTGGACGAAGTCTACTGGGACGACCGCAAGACGGCCAGCATCATTCCCGCACAATTGGCGATCCTGGACGGCGGCGCGACTACGCTTATGTCAGGTTCGGAATGCCACGCCAGGGGCTACCCGATCGAGACGCTGGAGTTTCACACGTGTCGGAGGCCATTCCGGTTCGGCAATGGCAAGGTGGAGCACGCGCTGTGGTGCGGTGTCATTCCAGCGAGCTTCAAGAGCAAGACGGGAACCCTGTACATCTACCTTGTTCCAGGGAAGACGCCAATACTCTTCCCGCGGCCCCTACTGGAGAAGTTTGCAGTGCAGGTTGACTTTGCGAATCAGCAGCTGGCGTGGAACGGCGGCAGCTACGAGGAGGCGCGCACGTCTCCGCAAGGCCATTACATGGTGGATCTGCTTGAGGACATGGACGACCAGACGAAGGACATTCAGTTGGACTTTGAGTACGAGCCGGTCGATTTCAAGGAGTTCATGGACGGCGATAGGACCATCAGCGGCCTGGAGCTTCTAGATGAAATCTACAAGGTCGACAACAGCAGCAGCGACGACGGGGAACAGTGGGAAGTTGCACATCAGCGGGCGCACTCAGAAGGATGCCCGCAACGAGTCGTGAAGGTCAACTGTTGTGGCGAGTACATGAAGCAGTATCGGTGTCAGAATCATGCTTCCTGCGGCAACCTTTGCTTCACAACGACGCCGATCCAGCCAGTCGACCCGAACCTGCCAGAACCATGCTGGTGCCTGGCGGACGCCTACAGCGACGTGACGCAGCTCACCGAGCAGGACACTTACAGCAGCGACGATGGCGACAAGAGGCAGGTCACGACCAACTTCATTCAGAAGATCGACTCGGCGATCAAGCACGCGAGCGAACAGTACATGCAGACGATGCGGCGTGCAGCGGCAAAGCGCTGCACCACGCGACGGAAGGTCTGGGAGGTCTATGCAGGCGAAGCTCGGTTATCTCAGAGTCTACGCGACCTCGGAGCGGACGTCGAGACGTTCGGACTACACACGGGCTGGGACTTCGCGAAGGCCGAACACCGAGAGCGGTTCAAGCGCAAGCTACACGAAGAACAGCCAGACGAAGTACATCTCTCCCCGATGTGTGGACCTTGGTCCAACATGCAGGAGCTAAACATTCACCAACACCCAGGTTGGAAGGAGTATCTTATTGAGCTACGTGACTGGCATCATCGGACACACCTGCAGTTCGTGGCGGACGTCTACCACATCCAGTGTGAGAGTGGACGTCATGCTCACGTGGAGCATCCAGCCACATCGAGGGCCTGGCAGACCAAAGCCTGGTCCAACCTACCGGGCTACAAGGCGACCTTCGACCAATGCATGTACGGTCTCACCCTACCAGGGAACGACGATCAGCCGGTCAAGAAGCCAACCACCATCAGGACCACCAAGAAGCTCATGGCGGCTATCTTGAGCACGCGATGCGACAGGTGCCACCAGCACGCAGTACTGGAGGGCAACGTGGGCGGCAGCGGCGTCAAGCGCACGAAGGTCACGGAGGACTACCCGTTCATCTTGGCAGCCACCCTGGCACAAGTTATGGTGGAGGCCGAGGTCGAGGAGATCTACATCTACAACGGCGAAGACGTCAGCAGCGGCAGCAACCCCACCTCGACGGACGAGACGGCGAAGGAGGAGGCTGTCCACGTGCACTCGCAGTCACGCGAGAAATACGGCACCGAGTCGTTGCGCTACGTCAAGCGGCTACACCGGAACATGGGACATCCCAACCCGACGGTACTACATCGGCTACTACAGCAAGCAGGATCTCAGGAGAACGTGCTCAACTGCGCGTCTGAGTATCGCTGCGAGCACTGTATGCAGCGGCAGCGCCCGCCTAAGGCGCCCACAGCGTCAGCCAAGCAGCCGACGAAGTTCAACGAGATCGTTTACACCGACGTGTTCTGGGTCAAGACCGTGACAGGCAAGACGGCCATCCTGTCGATGGTGGACGGGGCTACCAGGTACTGTGCCCTACGGACAATCAAGACGGAGACGGCCGACGAACTGATCAAGGCGGTCGAGCGCGGCTGGATCAGGCAGTTCGGTCCCATGGGCGAGCTACGTACCGACGACGGCTCAGGCTTCGCGTCGGACAAGTTCACGCAGTTTCTGGAACAACACAGTATCAGTATTGTGATCGCAGCAGGCGAGGCTCACTCGAGTCTCGGAGTGGTGGAGCGACGTCACCAGGTGGTTCGAGAGGCGATCGAGCTCTACTGCCAGGACGCCATTGAGCGTACGGCCAACACGGTGCTCGACGAGAAACTAATCACCGAGGCTTGCATCTATGTGCCCCACCAGGTCAACCGACTGGCGTTCACAAAAGGGTACTCACCATGCCAGTGGGTTCTGGGCATGGATCCCACTACGACGATTACCAACTCCAGCGACAAGCTCTCACCAACGACCCTGTACCAGATGAAGGAGGACGAGGACTTCAAGGACGTGCTGGAAAGGAGGTCTATGGCGGCGTTAGCTTTCATGAAGGCGGACGCCTCAGCCAAACTTCGACGCGCACTCCTACGACGACACGTGGCGCTCAAGCACGATTTGTCCATCGGCCAGCGGTGTTACTACTGGCGCGAGGGCAAGACTAACAAGCTGATCAAGAACAAGTGGAAGGGCCCCGCAGTCGTGGTGTTCAAGGAGATGCGCCAGGACGAGAGTGGACCACGCATCTACTGGATCGTTCACGGCACGCAGCTACTACGGTGTGCACCTGAACACGTTCGGCCAGACGTGAGTGATCAAGGGTGCGTTCTCCTCGAGAACCTGACCCAGGCCAAGGATACACTGGGCAGTATGCGGAGGACGGGCGTGACACAGTACCACGACATCAGCTCACAGCAAACCCCGTTCGACGCACCGGGCGACTCGGACATGGACGTCGACGACGACGCGGAGGACGGAGACGGAGACGAAGGTCCAGCATCCAAGCGACGTCGAGGAGGAGGTCCTGATTCTGGGACGTCCCCCGTGGCGGAGGTACCTACAGAGGCATCGTCATCTGGGTCAGCGGCGGCAGCAGCCACGGCAACACCAGAGGTACCACCAGCCACAGCAGCTCCAGCGGAGGATCTTCCTGACGCGGAGGCGCTGGTGCCCGACGGCAGTCGACAGACGTCTAACTCTGGTCAGCCAGACCAGGAGCCGATGCCGACGACACCCCCACCAGAGCAAGAGCAGCCAGCAGCTCAACCGACAGCACAGCCAACGCAGACAGCGCAGCCAGCAGCCTCATCGTCATCAGTGGTGGCAGCACCATCATCGGAGCAGGAGCTCGGATCGACACAAACGCGGTCGAGGCCTATATCAAATCTTCAGAAAGAGCGGCTCAGGATGGACAAAGCAGAGGCGGCGATATTCACCAGACCTGGAGGCGGAGTCTTCAGAGGCACTCTACCCGACCCTGGACTGAGCAGCGCGGTACCAGTACAAGACCTCGACGATGCTGACGACGAACTTGCAGCTCTACACCTTATGGTCACAAGTCAGGATTTACCATTCGGCTGGGAGTTCGACGGCACGGATGCGAAGCTCAGCGACATCTTCGTGGACATCAGCACGAGGAACATGACGCCCCACGAGCGCGCGGAGTTCATGCAGGGCAAGCGGAAGGAGCTGACGGAGTTTTTCGGCAATGGCGTCTGGGAGTTTCACAAGCCCACCGGGGGGGAGGACCCTCGGCGGATACTCAAGGCGAAGAGAGTGCTTAGGTGGACAAAGAACGACGACGGCACACCACGTGCCAAGGCGCGGCTGGTACTGCAAGGTTTCAACGACTCCGACGCACTCAGTGGCGCAGCACCGACGGCATCGCCTACAGCATCGAGACTGGCAAGACAGATGGCGCTACTACTGGCGGCTAACAACGGCTGGAGACTATGGACAGCAGACGTAGCTACTGAATTTCTTCAAGGACGACCCCAAGAGCGTGAGTTATATGCGAAGGTGCCCAAAGACGCGGCAGAGCTCATGGGCATCGAGCCGAATACTCTTATGAAGCTCATTAAGCCAATGTACGGCCAGGTGGACGCACCGAGGCGTTGGTGGCTACGTGCGGTGGACGACCTGAAGGCCAGTGGTCTCAAGCAGCATCCTGTGGACCCCTGCACGTTCCTCAGTTTCGATGAGGACGGCAATAATGACAGGTTCATTCTACTCTATGTGGACGACATGCTGGGAGGTGGAGATCGGCGGCCGGGCAGTAACTATAGTCGAGCTATCACCGAGGTGAAACGAAAATTCAAGTTCAGGAAATGGATCGGAGACGACAAGATGGACTACTGCGGCAGCGACTTGACGCAGACCCCGCATTGGGAGAACCCGAAGTCGAACAGTAGCGAGATTGAGGTGAAGATGGCGACCTACGCGAAGAACTTGAAGCCCATCACGATCGACCAGAAGAGCAGCGACAACACGAGGGAGCTCACTATCAAGGAGAAGCGGCAGCTACGAGGCCTACTCGGAGCGTTGCAGTGGCCAAGCTCTCAGGCGTGCCCTCATCTTTCGGCTTCGGTCAGCATTCACCAAGGACAGCTACCTACGGCAACGGTGGGCACGGCCAAGGAGGCGAACAAGACACTGCGGTTCTACATGCAGAACTCGGACGTCGGGCTCAAGATGAAGAAGATCGGCCAGGTGTGCGACATAGTGTTCGTAGCAATGACGGACGCAGCCTGGGGAGTTCGACAGGACGGGCCCAGTCAAGGTGGCTGCGTCATCCTGGCATGCCACAAGAAAATATTCGACGGACACGAGTCAGACTTTAGCGTGATCGACTGGAAGTCATTCAAGCTACTGCGTATGGCACGTTCCTCTCTACATGCGGAGTCACAGGCAGCAGCAGCGGGCATGGATGGCTTAGAGTTTGCGAAGCGATTCTGGGCAGCCCTGATCTACGACGGCGTGGACATCACGAAGGATGAAAGCACCCACATGGCGGGTGAGTCAGCATTAGTTGTGGACGCGAAGGCGCTCTACGACGCGGCCCAGAAGGAGAGTATCACTAGCTTCCAGGACAAGCGGACCGGCATCGAGGTGCTAGCGCTGCGTGAGAGGATGGAGGCTACAATGACACGCTGGAGGTGGGTATCTTCAGAGAGGCAATACGCGGACGGGCTCACGAAGATCGCGGCGAGACAGCTTCTCGCCGACCGTCTGCGATGTGGCAGGCTACAGCTCAAGCATGACCCGAACTACACGGCGGCGAAGAAGAATACCAAGGAAGAGCGACAGGAGAGCATAGATCAGACCAGGCCGGTGACATCGGCGGCTACGCGGAAGGCAACGACACCGTTCATGCAGTTGGCGGCGTTCGCAACTTGTTGTTGCAGATCGGCGGCTCACTCGGGCTACGACACGAAGAACGAGAACGACGACTATGGTATTTTGATTTGGATTGACATGTTTTTGTTTCCATATGTCTTGGGTTATGTGGAGCCTATCCCGTTGCATCCTACCTGATCAAGATCAAGGAGGCCGAGTACAAATACTGAGTTGGCAGTTCTACGGGCGAAGGCCGAAAAGGAGCGGATCGAGAAGGAGAGTGAACCAAAAGGACCACCAAGTGACGAGCGCGGCGGCTCGTCGAACGACCTGCACACGGCCAGGACGGTGGGAACGCAGAGCATGACGACATACAAGCTCAGCGGAGACGTATGGAGGTTTCAGCATCAGACCCAGGGTTTTCGCAGAGCAGGCGAGGTGACGACCGAGCCAGAGTTGACAGAAGGTTTTCGAGTTCACAAGTGAGGTTGGTATTCAATACTATTCTTCCCCACATCCAAAGTGGGGTTCTTGTTTTCTCTGGGCACCCCGCGCAGGAACAGGACAGGAACACACACACACACACACACACACACACTCACACTCACTCACACTCTCTCATCATCAACCTCATCAGCATCACCGATGATGCTCTCTCACATGCTTAGTCACTCACATACTCATCATCATCATCACTCGCACTCTCTCACACGCTCACGAACATCATCATCATCATCATCATCATCATCATCATCATCATCATCATCATCATCATCATCATCATCATCATCATCATCATCGGCATCGGCATCATCCTCATTCTAACATCATCATCGCCACCACCACTCACAATCAATCATCATCCTCTTCACCACTCATCTTCACCACCACTCATCATCCTCATCCTCATCATCGTTGAGTAAATTGTGAGGAAGTCTCAGGCGGGAGCCCCCTCCCTATGGGGCCCGCAGATCACGTTGGTAATCCGAGCGGGTCATCGGAAACCTGTAACTGTCGTCACTTTTGGGCTCGTCAAGCCTGAAAATGGAGGAAGTCTCAGGCGGGAGCCTCGTCTGGGAGTGAATCCCACCAGCCCTCTGGGCGTAGGTGGTCTAGAGCAGATCCTCTTCCACCCCTCCCTCTTCCCCCTTGGGGAGGGGTTTACCCCTCCCCCTACCCCCTCCCCTGGACCTGGACGGGGGGGGCCGCGGGTAGTTAGAGCGTCCAAGATGGCCCAAGACGGCTCCAAGAGCGCCTCAGAGAACCCAAGATGAGCTCCAAGATGGCTCAAGATAGCGCAAGATCGCTCACGATGGCTCCTAAGATGGTTCCAAGAAGCCCAAAGACGGCCCCAAGATAACTCCAAGTGGCCAAACAGCTCCCCAAGGAGGCCCCGAAGAGGCCAAAATCGTCCCAAAACCTAAGGAAAATCAATGATTTTTGCTTTCTCGCCTTTTCGCTTCCGATGGCCATCCGAGGCCTGGAGATGGCTCCAAGATGGCCCAAGAGGGCCCCAAGAGAGCCCCAAAAGAGCCCCAAGACGGCCCCAAGAGCGCCCAAGAGCACTCCAAGAGCGTTCCAAGAGGGGTCCAAGAGGCGATTTTAGGGGCTTCCGAGGGGGGGCGCTAATTAAACCCCCCCTCTTGTTTGATCGACTCCCTCCAAGATGGCCCCAAAAGCGCCCCGAAGGCTCCCCAGAGCGCCTCAAGAGGGTCCCAAGAGGCGCCCAAGATGCCCCAAGGCGCCCAAAAAGCCCTCCAAGAGGCCCTCAAAAGACCCCCAAGAAGCTCCTTCCCCTCCTCCTCCTCCTCCTCCGATTCTTCCTCCTTCTCCGTCCTCCTCCTCCTCCTCCTCCTCCTCCTCTTCCCCCTCCTCCTCCTCCTCCTCCGACGACGACGACGACGACGACGACTCCTCTTCCATCCTCCCCCTCTCGGGGTCTGTGACAGCTTCCCCCGCCCTTTGTTATTCTGCATGCTCCCCGACTTCCCTGATCACCTCAACTCCCCTGAGCATCGTTTCTGGATGGGCTGGTGGGGATACGCGAAGCGTCAACAATTCGGAGGAAGTCTCAGGCGGGAGCTCCCTCACTATGGGGCCCGCAGATCATGTTGGTAATCCGAGCGGGTTATCGGAAACCTTTAAGTGTCGTCACTTTTGGGCTCGTCAAGCCTGAAAATGGAGGAAGTCTCAGGCGGGAGCCTCGTCTGTGAGTGAACTGCGAGGAAGTCTCAAGCGGGAGCCCCCTCCCTACGGGGCCCGCAGATCATGTTGGTAATCCGAGCGGGTCATCGGAAACCTATAATTGTCGTCACTTTTGGGCTCGTCAAGCCTGAATGTGGAGGAAGTCTCAGGCGGGAGCCTCGTCTGTGAGTGAATTCGGAGGAAGTCTCAGGCGGGAGCCCCCTCCCTATGGGGCCCGCAAATCACGTTGGTAATCCGAGCGGGTCATCGGAAACCTGTAACTGTCGTCACTTTTGGGCTCGTCAAGCCTGAATTTGGAGGAAGTCTCAGGCGGGAGCCTCGTCTGTGAGTGAATTGTGAGGAAGTCACAGGCGGGAGCCCCCTCCCTATGGGGCCCGCAGATCATGTTGGTAATCCGAGCGGGTCATCGGAACCCTGCAACTGTCGTCACTTTTGGGCTCCTCAAGCCTGAATATGGAGGAAGTCTCAGGCGGGAGCCTCGTCTGTGAGTGAACTGCGAGGAAGTCTCAGGCGGGAGCCCCCTCCCTACGGGGCCCGCAGATCATGTTGGTAATGCGAGCGGGTCATCGGAACCTTGTAACTGTCGTCACATTTGGGCTCGTCAAGCCTGAATTTGGAGGAGGTCTCAGGCGGGAGCCTCGTCTGTGAGTGAACTGCGAGGAAGTCTCAGGCGGGAGCCCCCTCCCTATGGGGCCCGCAGATCATGTTGGTAATCCGAGCGGGTCAGGAATCTGGCTGCAGGCGCACGGCTTCAAGGAGTCTCCGATCTACCAGGAGGTCGCCGAGGTGCTGCGACAGGGCGCCGAAGGCGCCGACGACGACGGCCAGGCCGAGGCGCGGGCGCGGAGCTTGCTGATGTTCAGGCCCAGCGAAAGGGAGTTCACATGGCAGAGCTCGGGGGCGCACAGCGTGCGCCGCTCGGGGTTCACCCTGACGCACGCGTCCTACCTGACCTCCACGCTGTCGCAGGGCCAGACGCTGCGCAAGGGCGTCACCATCGACTGCGCGAGAGACGAGGACGCTGGCCGCACGGGCATGTCGGACGAGCAGTGGTGGCTGCACCTCTACGTCATGTTCTCCCGCGCCACGTGCATGCGGAACATGCTGATCCTGCGGCCGCCGCCGCGAGAGTTCCTGGAGTGCGGGCCGCCGGCGTCCCTGCGGAAGGCGCTCCTGGAGTTCGACAAGAGAGCGGTTTTGTCCAGGGCGGAGGCGAAGCAGCTCGCGGCAGAGCTGGGCTTCGTGCTGCCTTCCGCCTGAGCGCGGCTGCGCCTCGCTCGAAGCCCGCGGGGTTGTCCCAACGGCTTGGTCTTGCGCGCCAGCGGCTCGCGGGGTTGTCCCGACAGCCTGGCCCGCGGGGTTGTCCCAACGGCTGCGCGACGTGACCAGTAGAGAACGCGCCTGTGCTGGCCGTGGCGGCGACGGCGCCGAGGAACATCGACATGCGCGCTCATGCAACAGGAAGGGGAGGAGGTGGCGGGGCGCGGAACAAACAGGGGGGCGAGGATGGGGACAACGCAAGGAGTGGAAGGGGGGCCCGCGCCAAGGCGAGAGGAAATATACGCAGAAGAGACAGCCAGGACGCCTCACCAACCACGAGGACGACGGTGATGGCTTTTTCCAGATTCGCCCAGAGGATTCTTATGTGGGGTTCTTCCGTCGGAGTAATTTCTTCATTCTGCGGCTTTCATTGCTTGCCGCCCGAGAGTTTACGATGGTGGATTTCGTTTGGAGATCCCTTTGTGATCGTGGATTTCGTTTGGAGATCCATGTATGATTGTGGATTTCGTTCTGGAGATCCATTTACCTGCAGTGCGATATATCGGCATTGTTTCTTTAGCGTGGAGTTAGTTACACTTTCTCACGCATTTTATCTTTGTTTGCTCATCATGTTTATTGTTAATGCAATATTAGGAATATGTTTCATTTGTTGTTTACTCTTTCACGGGTGTGAGATATACGCTGTACATCTTGTGTGTATGCTATGTTGCAGTGTGCAGACAGTGCAGAGCAAGGCTGTAGCATAGCGGGTGTACCATTGCACTTTGGCCCAAACCTTTTCAGGGCCCTTGAGTCAGACCGAGCACGCTGTGGAAAACGTCTCAGATGTTTCTCTGGTTTCTCATTCTCATTGCCATCAAAGACTTCGCGGGCTCTGATAAGTTCATACCGCCTTGCGTGGAGACAAGTCTCGGGACACAACGCCCATCCACTGAACGAGCTTGCAGATACCATAGCACGGCTTGCATCTATGGGGCGCCGACAGCGGCAGCTGACTTTCAACCGTGGTCAGTATTACTAGATGCAGCCTCTCATGTGCCTTGGTTATGGATGTCTGCCAGCATCAACGACGGTCTTGGGGTATACCCGAATGTTGGCGCATGTGAAATGCCGCCTCTTCATCCACCCACTTTCGACCTGCGTAAAGCTTTGAAGCCACCTGCTGGCCGCAGCTCGGACAACTCGCGTGTGCCACGAGATTCCCAGTCGTCAGGTTCGCCGCCTCAGGTCAGCATTGCCGCGGCAAATGTGCTCACGCTCCGGCCCCGCAGGAAGGCGGCACGCAGGCACAGTACCAAGATTCGATGTCGCTACCAAGACGCTGTCGGCCTCAACTTGCCTGGCCGCATGCTCGCTCTCGCTCATCAAATTTCATATCGCAATTTCAACTTAGTTGGTACGCTGGAGACTCGCTTGTGTCGGAATGGTTGGACGCCAGCAGGAGACTATGTAGTTGTCACGGCGGCGTCAGAATCAAGGGGCATAGGTGGTGTGGCACTCTGGATCAACACACAGCACGAGTACGCGCGTGGTCATACGCTTGCACGACGGCGTGTACGTGTGATAAGCTACTCGTCTAGACATCTGTTGGTGGCTATACGTGCGCCGCGCACGTGCATTGACGCGCCGGTCGGACATGCCCCTCACTCTCGGCGCCCGCTTGCTGAAATACAAGGATGGTGGGAGCAAGTCGCTGCACATGTCAGTAATCGGGCCCAGCCGGCCCCGCTGCACTGCCTTCTGGACGCCAACGCGACCCTGGGGACCCAGGTGTCAGAACACTTCGGTCATGTGGCGCCAGAGGTTGAGAACGCCAACGGGAAGTGCTTTCATCAATTCATGCGTACGTAGGGCCAGCGTGCGATGTCCACGTCTCTACCATCGTTTTATGGGGTTCATGGGACATGGCTACCACCTTGGGCACAGGGACGGGACCCGCGGCGTAGGATCGACTACATTACTATTCCCACTGGCGAGCTAACTAGTGTCATTCGACAAGGAGTCGACGTCGATGTCGATCTGTCGTTGCGATGCGACGATCACTTTGTGGTTTCAGCTGACACGTACGTGTGCCATGCAGACCAGTATGAACCCGCTGTCACATGGGTCGAGTCACGACACGACGAATCCAAGCACGCAGAACCTGATTGTCAGCAGGCCTTTGCGAAGGCCCTACGGACGTTTCCCCAACCCTCCTTCTCCACGCATCCAGACGATCACGCCGAGCAGTTGGATGCTCACATCTTGAGGGCGGCTGAGCTAGCCTTCCCGCCTAAGAGGACAGACAGTGGACGTCAGCCACGGAGTAGCTCGATCTCCCGCTCTCCCAGGGGTCTCTGGAGCTCATGGATCAGCGCACGCGCGGTCGAGCAGCGCTACGACGATTACGCGCTACGTTGCCCAACTTGTTGCTTACGAGCGCATGTGTGGCGTGGGCGCCAGGTGGGGCTTCGGAGGGAGCATGGTTTTGCTGTCGTACCTTGAGCTGGCGTTTCTCGGCCCGTGACGGGCCGTCGCATCACCCCCTGTTACAATGCTGTCGAAGGGTGGCCGACGCAGCCGACTGTGTGCGTGATGCCGCTCAAGCATTCACTGCGCCCCTAAAGTCGCCTCAGGGCAAAACCTCCACGCCACCGTCACGAAAGATCACATTATTGGGTTGCGATATCTCGGACGGCTACCGCCATTACACGAACTGGCCGTGGTCCCCCCGAGGCTTTCGCTTTCAGCTGGATATGATGATCAGTTTCTAGCAGGCTTGGTTTGGTTTCTTCTGGGCGGCTAGCAGTGTTTTTCTTCGGGCTGCTACGCATGTGAATCAGCAATCCACGGGGCAGGACTCTGCTTGGCACTGCGCCAACATCGCAAAGGAAGGGAGTTCGCACGGCTTGGGATCGTAGACAGTTTGCCGAAGCCCACGCCGCCCTGCGACGAGTTGGTGCTAGATCCAAACGACGACGATTCGAGCGCGTCCTTCCCGCCCTGCAGGATCTCTCATGTCAGGCAGTCGTATCAGAACAGCAGGTTGCACGCAGATGGCAGCGGCACTTCGCTGGACTGGAACTGGCTGCCACACTGCCAGTAAGTGATGTGCCGGCGTGTGCAGGATACGTCGCAGATCTGCCCCTGGCTGTGATGGGATCTCTGGTGGCCTCGTGAAGGCTCACCCCACGGCTGTAGCAGAATTCTACTACCCTCTGCAGCTCAAGTGCGCACTCACGTTGGCGGAACCCGCGCAGTTGAAAAGGGGGATTCTATCGGGGCCTCATCAAGTCTGGACAAGCCGACCCCACCCTGTGTGGAAGCTCCAGGTCCATGTTGGTGTCTTCCCAGATAGGGAAGGCCTCCCGACGCTGCCTCAGGAACCAACTACTGACATTCCTGGCCTCAGGGGCTGGCGAGACACAGTTCGGTGGGCGACCAGGCCGTGGGACGATTCATGCATCCCTGGTGCTTCGGGTATCTCAGTCCCTGGCCAGGCTCAGACAACTGTCATTCGGGGCATTTTTCTTGGACGTCGTACAGGCTTTTTACAGGGCCATTCGGGAGCTCGCGGTGCGTGCCCACCGCGAAACCGACCTCGACGATCTGACAATCGCTACGCTCGTGCGGGCCGCAGGTTTGCCCCCAGCCGCCGTGCACCAACTTGCCGAAAGGCTACGCCAGCGCACCGACGCCCTACCCCGCTCCCAGCTTGACCCTCACACGGTGGGTCAGGTGGAACAGTGTTACCAGGCCGCCTGGTTCGTTTGTGAGGGCTCAGGACAGGTCAGAGATCATTCTTCCCAGGTCAACCCCTCGCGGATGTCCTCTTTGAGATACAAATGGCCGACTGCATGCAGGAGGTTCGCGCGCAAATGATCTCCGACGGGACCCCATCAGTTGCCCAAGGCCGAACATCTCAGGCCATTCGGGCCCGCGGTGGCCGACCCCGCGGCGGAGCCGCCTCCAGCCGAGCACCCACTGGTCGACCTTTCATACGCAGACGACGGGACAGTAATACTCATCATGCCAGCGGTACAGATACATGAGGCTCTCAGTCGTACGCTAGCGCTGATGTCGGACGCCTTTGCACGACGAGCACACCGACTCAACGCCGGGCCCTCCAAGACGGCTGCTTTGATCATGTGGCGCGGGCACGGGACGAAGTGCGCACGACATGCAGCATGGCACGAGCATGGTGGGCACATACGTGGTAAATCTGACATCTTAGGACCTCCGAGCGCGCCTATAGCACACAATTAAATGCACCTAGGCTCTGTGTTCGACGCAAGTACTGCGATGACACCTGAGATTAGGCACCGAGCGTCTACCACAGCATCGTCACTACAAGTTCTCCGACGCAGGGTTTTTGCTACCGACGAGCTGACGCTACAACACAGGCTCATTTTGGCCGACAGCCTCGTGATGTCTGGGAGACAGTACAACAGCGGTGCCTGGCCAGTGCTCAAAACCATCAGAGGCCAAACTAGCCCACATCGAGACCATAAAAAGGCACCGCGCTGCCGCGCGTGTTCGGTTCCAGGAGAATTCTTCCCAGGTGTCCGAAGACTTGCTGCTTGCTCGCCTGCGACGACCTGCCCCAGCTATCTTGCTACGTGCTTCTCGTCTTCGTCTCTTGGGCTCTTTATACCACACCGGACCCCAGCTGGCATTTGCAGCCGCGACGGCCGATTGGTTAGCAGCACCTGACGCACATGCACGTCAACGCACCACACTGGGGCAATGGGTTCAGGATCTCAGCTGGTTGCGGACAGCGGTCAAACACTGCCATGACCTGCCCTCTCCCGACACTGACCCGCATGCTTGGGAATGCCTTATCCGCCGCAGCCAGCCTGCCTGGAAACGTATCATACGTATAGGGGTGCATGCGCATACGCAGTACCAGTCCAAGCCCACGCTACCACGGAACTTGGAGGACCGGTTGTTTGCAGAAGCGAATGCAGCAGGAGTGCCCGCACGCGTGTACACTGATGACAGAGGCCTCCTTGTGCCGCCGCCGCCAGCAGATATGCCCGCCATGGAGTGCCCGTGGCGCGGGCAACGATTTGCGCGACATCGTGCACTGCGCACGCATGTGACACGCATGCACCGACAGCGGCGCGAGGGCATGCTGGACACGACGGTGCGTGTACGATATGCATGTTGAAGTTTACTCCCCGACGGCATCTAGTGGATCATCTTTCGTTAGATTATCCTAGATGCTTGTTAGCAAACACACGCAGCATGGACAACCCTGCCTACCATCTACACAGCACTACACAGCCTGCCCAGCCTACCGGACACACTAATCACGTCCGCATACCACGACGTCATGCGATTGTGCCGACACGTCGCATCACTGGCCCACTTACACAATTGGCTGCCGACATGGGTAAACTAGTACCGCAGGAATACGCCAGACACGTCGTGGGAAACTGACCCCTACTTGACGCCAGCTGCCTGCGCCTCGTCCATGTCCCCACCTACCTCTGCTCAGGACGAGGACGCGTCCCCAGAACCATACCCACCCGCCCAATCAGAACGGCTCCCGACTATAATGTTTTTGTTTTACTCAGCTGCAGGTCCTGTAGTGAAGTCAGGCCTGGAGTTCACTCGCGGGGCACCAGCATCGCACTGCCTTGCGAACGCACGAGACAGCAAGGCACTAACACTCCCATAATCACAGAAGGACAGACTCCTGGGGGCCATTCTTGCACTGTTTAGCGCGGCACACATATTTTACTAAGGCACGAGCACAAAGGGCGAGGGCACGTCTGAGCAATGAACGTCTAGAAGCGGCCGTCCGCCGCCTTTCCCTCCAGGATCTGGCGAACGCCCCCGGTCCTGCTGCAAATTCCTCGCCCTGAGCATTTTCGCTCAAGCTTGCTTGAGATGTCACTGGCATTGTAAATCATGATGTGTGTGGCCTTCCGCCATTTGGTACCGCACTGACAGAAATGAGCGTCACGAATTACAACCCTGGGCAGGGAGGCAGCTCGTTTGAAGCCGGGGAGCCGCCGCAGCAGCGAGGTCTGAGGATTCTCCATGATACAGATCTTCCCAAGCTGACGGCAGACATAAAAAACGAAGCGAAAAAAGCGGCCAAACAGTTTCAGCGCGGCTCCCGACTATAATGTTTCTGACCGAGCAGCATGTCGGCATGGCCGCACAGAGTCTGCCCAGCGCGATCCGACGGACAGAATACGACATCCTTAACCTGCACTGTGGGAGACGACGACCAGGAGACATTCGGGCCTGTCTGGAATGGACCCAGTACAATACTGACTGTTAGATCATTGTTTTATCGATCGACATGACGCGTCGGGAGCCCCTCGAGGTTCGGAAGGAGCACATTCGAGCAGGACGTGTCGCGCTGTCTGGAGGGGGACCACCCATGCGAGACACGGGCCGCCATTCGCTGGGCCCCTGATGCGGGCCCCCCGCCACTGCGATCTCACGACGATCTCCGGGGGCTCTCGGCAGTCAAACCTCGCCAGACGGAGCAGCCCCGTGTCGGCAACGAGCTTCTAGGAGCCATGATATTGAGCTGTTCGCCGTGCCCTTGACTGTTGGGACACGCTGCTGGATGGAACATCCCATGCCAGCAGGGTGGAGACAGGAGGCAGTCAGCTTTTTCTTTTGTCCGCCCCTTCGGGCGATAGCGGCGTCACACGCAGCATCCGTCACCGACTTCGACCGATGCGAACACGGTCAGGTTGCCAGGGCCCCTACACGTATATTAGCGCTGCGCATGGGCACACTACACGAACGACTACTAGAGACGCCTGGGCGCGGACGATGCTCGCACGGACGCGGGGCTCACGAGGTGCCCGCGGGGTTCGACAGGGCTCGGGACGAGTGGCGCACTGCCAAGAAAAAGACATACCCACCCGCATTATGTCAAGCACTGGCTGATGGAATCACAGATGCAGTCAACCATATGCGCGCATCGTGCGACGATGACGCGCGGCCAGAAGACATGAGGGATGTGGCAGCAGCAAGACCCCGATATGCCTTTTGGCCTTGAGCCAAATGAATACGGAACGCCTCTTCCACATGCTAAACCTATACACTGCAAACTGGAGCACTTCCACATGCCCCAAACTTTCTAGTAGGTTTAGCCGCCCTCTTGTGGTCGGCGTTCCTCCCCGGGTGAGACCACAAACTAGTCGGGTGAAATCGTCGGCCTATTGGAACAGACTGCTGCTGCTGCTGCAAAAGCCGGCCGGTGCGGAGGAGGAGGTTGGGAGAGAGACGAGGAGGGAGGAGAAACCACCACCACCACCACCTGTCCAGGGACCTGGAACCTGAGCCCTGTACTCTCTCCAGGAGGTCATGTTGCAGGAACTCTTGAACTCCTTCTTAGATGCTGCTTGCGATCGAGTCATCCTTAGTAAGGGCATCGACGGGCATACGCCCGTGCGGGATACATCTAACATGTCCTTGGGCACGCTCTAGAGCTTCACATATAATAGCAAGATCGATTGCAGTCCTTCTATCCTTAGCGCTCGCGTTGCCCTCCTTGAGCATCGTATCGTAGATCGATTTCGCATCAACTACGTGCACTTGGTCCTCACGAGACCCTAGCCGGCAATCTCGACGCAACACGGCCGTGAAAGGCCCGGACGCCCGGTGGTTGTCCCGGACGGTCACGTCCCTGAAGGAGACGTCACGGTACATGATCTGCAAGTATTCTACTTCCGCCACGGCAGAAGATAAAGCCTGCGTCTCGCCGGCGAGGGTGGAGGGTACTTTCCGTCGAAGCTTTGAGCTCCTCCAGCCGAGGATAGAAGCTCTCACAGAATGATTATCGATGATGCTCTTGTCACACGCTAAAACCATCCAGGCCCCCTGAGTGGGATCTCCAGGGGGACCCTTCTCATCGAGAAGGTCTTCCAGGGCTCCAACGCCCCCGGCGTCCGAGAAAGACACAAAAGCCATATGTTCAGGATCAAGCTTCCAGATAATCAGACCACGCGAAGCGGACGACCTAAGATGTCTCACCAACTTGTTAGCTAGAGTGATATCCCCAGTCGTGGGAGCCTTAAGCCTACTAGCTAAGATGCTCGCCACTCCTGCTGCTTCCGGTCGTGCTTCTCTGCCGATCCAATTAAACTTGTAGACTAACGAGCGCAGGTCCTTGAATTCTTGAGATTCCAATGGAGATCGGCGGTCTGTCAAACGGCCCTTGGCTACTGAGATGGGTCGGATCTCCTCTAGGATGTATTTCTCCATATCGATGGTCGCCCGTCGAGGTCCCATGGTAATCCGGCGGCCCGCAAAGTCAACAGCTCCAGCCTGACAGTCACTGCACTTACCGGATTTAAAACGGGATTCCAGGATCTGACGCAACCAAGCACGAGAGGCCTCAGTGGCGCTCCCAATAAGAAAATCATCCACTTCTAGCAACATCACGTTTAAGATCTCGCCGGACTTGCCGTAACGGATCCACCAGCAAGGTTCAAGAAGAGACCGAGTAAAACCATGTTGCTCCAAGAATGTCACCACTGTGCGACGCCAAGCTACCGGAGCATCGTCCAACCCATACACGTTAACACGGAGTCGAATGAGGGAGCCGGCTGGGAGGTTCACGCCCTCGCACGGCTCTACATAGATCTCGCCCTGAGAACGCGTCATCTTGTCGGATTGGCAGAATGCGTTCTTGACATCCGCGATGTCAGCAAGCATGCTGAAGTTCATCGCGATCTGAAGGAAGAGCATGATGCTGGAGGTCTGTGGAGTAGGAGCGTATACTTGAAGGGAACCAGAGTCCGGGTTTTTGTGTCCATGGACACGCCACCGGGATTTCGCCACCGGCCTCTCGTTAGTTCCTTCCACCGGCTTCCATCGTCGGACCATCCTGCTGGATATGATCCGATCGGGAAACGCCTTCCGCACAGCCTCCGCCTTGGCCGGAGAGAGGACCTCGACCGCCTTGGTCCCCATCATAGCCTGCCACTCCTTATCATCCGACGCCCTAAACTCCTCTCTCTCCGCCGGGGTGAGGTTCTTCAGGGAAACCTCGCCACCCCGACTCGCCGCGAAATCGCCGCCGTCTTCGAACGCCGCTCCCGTCCAGCTCTGCTGCTCCAAATCCCTGGGCCTGGCCTGGACACCACCACCCTCACCACCAACCGGGAGGATGAGGAAGTCCCCTTCTCCCCCGCTCCCCCGGGCAGTCCTCGGGGGGGGCCGCGACTTCGGTCTGCCCGACTCGAACCCGCGCACCAGCTCGTGCACCGAGCGCCGCGGTTCTCGCCCGCTGACCACCCGACCCCTCTCGGAGGAGGGAGGACGGGAGGAAGAGCCAGGAGGAGGAGGAAGGGCAAGAGGGGAAGTAGGAGGTGGAGGAAGACCGGGCGGGGGGTCCACCCTCGGCCGCTTGGAGTCGGGCGGCCCCGAGCTCGCCCGAGGCGGCCCGGTCGGAGGCCGCCTGACGCAGGCCGGGACGTCGCTGGGCTGCACCAGCCGCCCGCGAGCCTTTGGGGCCTCGCTCGCGGCCCGCTGCCCCCCTTCCGCCTTCGGAGCAGGAGCGGGAAGGTGAGCCGGAGGGGAGGAGGAAGGAAGCAGAGGCCGAGGAGGAGGAGCAGAGGGAGGCAGAGAGGGAGGAAGCTCCGAGGTCTGCCTCGAGGTCGCAGGAGCCCCAGAGCTCTCGACCCGCGGCCCGCGGGTCCCGCTCCCAGAGCTGGACGGAGGCCTCGTCACCTCCGAGCCCGCCTGGGCTTCGACAGAGTCCGCCTCGGACCGGGGACCCCTCCTGAGCTCGGCCCCAGGGAGACCGCCCGGCACCGGCGGAGGCCCCAGGACCGAAGGAGCTGGCCCCTCGGAGGCCCTGGGAGGATCGCCCCGGGGCTCCGGAGCCCGAAGCCCAGAGACCTGAGGGGCCGAGTCGAGCTCCTGCCTCGCCGCCTCGTCCCAGGCGTCGTCGGGGGGAGGCCCCTCCCTCTGGACGTCGACAGCCGTGGCTCTCCTGGTGCCCGACTGTCGGAGAAGCTCCTGCCACTGAGGGGAGTTGGCAATCTGAATACCATACTCCTCGTCGGCGCTGGCCAGCCGGACCTGCTCCACCGAACACTTCCACAAGCGCGCGCGCATGGCGACCCACGCCGTTCCGGCTTCCGCCAGGACAACGACTCCCGGCCCGGTCCAGCCGCCCCGTCGTCGCCCGAGCGCATCGGCCCTGGAGGTGGTCCGCGCCATGTGGCGCCACACGTACACCCACTGACCTGGAGTGAAACACCGAGGGGCCGGGGTCCTGGCCCGGGACGCCCGGCTGATCTTCCCCCTGGAAGTGGCCTCCATCGCCAGTCGCCTCGCGGCGGACCGGACGGCCTGAGCTCTTGAAAACTCGGCGCCTGCGGCATCCTGCTCGCTAGCAGGTCGAACCAGGTCTTGCCATCCCGGCAGCCCATGGGAGTCATCGGAGAGGAGATCGTGAGGAAGACGGGGGTTTTCACCGAAGACCAGCTGGAGAGGGGAAAAGCCCCCTCGGTGCCAATATCTATTCTTGTGAGCGGTCAGCTCATACACCAGGGTGTCGAGCTCTTCTAGATCGGACACCACTCCTGACCCCGAGTCCAGCTCAAGTCTCACGCGGTCCTTAATCCAACCCCCGTGACGCTCCACTCGACCATTCTGCCAGGGGGAGTCTGCGTCGCAGACATGGTGCATCACTCCCCACTGCTCGAGACCCCTCGCAAATCGGGCCCCGAACTCCGAACCCCCGTCGGACAACAGAAGATGAGGGGCCCCTAGGGGCCTCACCCAGCACGCCACGAAAGCCGCCCACACGGTGGCCGCTCGAGCGTCAGCGAGCCTCGCACACACTTGCAGGTTCGAACCGTGGTCAACCACGTTGAGGAAGGGATGAGAGGACCCCGCAAAGTCGAGGTAGAACAGATCGACCCCCACGATGTGGTTAAACCGAAACGTCCGAGGGAGGGCCACACGATGCTGATTTCCGGGTCGCCTCTTTTCCTCGCACTCCGAGCATCTGAAATGGTCCCGGACCCACCGCACCAGGTGTGGCTTGACCCCTCCCGCTCGCAGCACGCGACAAAACTTTCGCACCTCTGGGTGCCCCATGTCGACGTGCAATTTGAACAGGAGACGCTTGTCACTCTCTTCTGGGTCCGGATCAGCTCTGGAACATTCTGGGCTCGGGCGAGGGATCCTCGTTTCCTGCTCGTCACCGCTGTCCTCGCTGCCTTCTTCCTCCGGGACTTCCGCGATCGGCGACAGCCGCTGACCTTCCGCCTCTCCCGCCGGACAGACGAGTTCCTCGAGCTGGGCCCATGTTGGTCGGGCCTTGGAGTCGGCGCCGCTCCACTGCTCGGCCACAGCTCGGGCCACGGCCTTCACGAACTTGGCCGCGCACCTGGCCGATCGGGACGTCTGGTGGCTTCCCTCGAGGATCGCGCGACGGTGGTCCCCGGGACACAGCCTCCCATCTAGGACTCGGAGCAGACCTGGATGATTGGTGAGTATCCCGGTGGGCTTCTTGTTAACCCCACGCTCGTCGACCTGGAGGTCGAAGACACACATATCCACCCTTAGTCGTCGGACGCCCGACAGCGAAGCTATGAGCCGGACCACCTCAGTTTCCCACGAGCTTGCGTAGAGCGGATGCTCGAAAGCAAAGAAGCGCCCCTTCGAGTGCTGATATTGCGCCACCTCCATGCAGAGCACGAGGTCCCTGAGACCCTCCATGACTTCCCGATGCCACTTGTCGGGATCCCTACGATCTCTATTGACCCGATTGATCGCAGAGAACACCCGACACTCCGAGCTCATCCAGATCGTTTCGGGTTCATCGCGATAGATATGTTCCCACATCTGCCTAACGTGAGCTGGTTTAGACGAGTCCCAGCCTAGGAGCCTGTCCAGGCTCGCGACCTCTCCGACGGGGGCCCCACGGCGCTGCACTTCGGGGGCAATGCGAGGAGGAGAGAAGATCTCCAGAAAGGCCGTCTTGGCCCTATGCTTCTTGCGAGGCCCGGTCCTATCTTCGCTCCGAGCCTCGGGGACGGACCCCGCATCAGCTGCGCCTCGCTCGAGGGCTTTCCTGACCGTAGCGGCCCAGGCCGCCTCGTGATCGTCGTTGAACCGGTCGCCGTCGAGCCAGTAGGCCTCGCATCCTTCGAGCCAGCTTCCAGCGTTGAGCTGCGCCCCAGCCACGGCGACGAGGTCTCCGCCCCCGGTGGGGAAGCCCACCGGATAGCAGCAACCGCGACCGAGGGAAAACTCTAAAGGAGGCTCTGGCTGAGGAGAAGGGGGAGGAGGAGGAAATCTTTCGAGCTCGGGGCAGCAGGCGCACCGAGCATAATTGGCTGGCAGCTGCAGCCCAGAAAGTCTCGGCCGGGAGCTTCGCCCGGTCGCTCGCCCGCCTCGCTCACCAGAGACTACACCACCTTCCACGACTGGTTGGATCCCGGAGTGTCCGGGTCGTTCCCCTGGACCGTCGTCGTCGTGATGGTGAGCGTGGTGTCGTCTTCGGCCCCCTGCATCCGAGCCGGCTCCTGCTGCTGCGGCTGGGCGGCCGCCTCCGGATGCGGCGGAGGAGGGAGGCCCGAGCCGCTGCTCCCGCCGGCCTGTACCTGCCCCTGATTCGCGAGGATGGCGCCGTTCATGTATGTGGCCATCGCGTTGACTGAGGTCCCGATCTGAACTGTCATGGTCACCAGCGAGTCGAGGGCCTGCTGCATGTTGGTCATGTCCATCTGGAGCGCGGTGACCTGATCTGATACTGCATCCACGGTCTCGCCGAAGTCCTCGAGGGTCCCCAGCATCCTCCTGATGTGCGTGACCCCCTGGTGGATCTGCTGAAGGCCTTCGACGATCTGGCCCTCGCCGCCGATTTGCGACGAGCTGATCATGTCGAGCACGCGGTCGATCGTGGTCTGGATCGTGCTCAGCGCTCGGGGGCCTTCTGGGAGATCGTGCAACTGCCAACGGAGCGACTGCATCATGGCCGATATCCCGTTGATGGCGTTGGTGTGTGCCGCCCCGTCCACAAAGCCTCCATCCTGCTGCAGCAACTGGATCGTCTTCTCCGCGAGAGCCGCTGCCCGACGTGCTGCCTCGGCTGCGGACTCGGGGCGGTCCGGAGCAGGACCTCCCCCACCGCCTGGGCCGCCGCCACCGCCGCTGCCCAGCTGGCCAAGAGACACCCAGGCGATCCTGGCACCGCACTGGCCGCACTTGGTCCCGCGTCCCCACTGGTTGCCGTACCACTCGACGCAGTTCTCGGGGTGAGGGCAGGCTGCTTGCTCTGGGTTGAGCACTCCGCGCCTGCGCATGCGCGCCCGGGCGGCCACGTCCTGGCGGTTCACGCTCGGCGGGATCACCCTGGGATCGGGCTTCGGAGGAGGCCCCTCCGGCTGCGGCTGCGGCTGCATTGCCTGCGGCGTCCCTTCTTGAAACCACATCGGCTGAGCTGACCCTGGTACCGACGGCGGAGGCTGAAACCACAACCCGTCGGTCGGGGCCGGCTTCGCTGGTGCCGCCGCCATCGCTGCCAACTGCCCCTCCTGCTGGTCGAGCTGAGGGATCTGCGTGCCGTGAGCTCGAGGCGGGCCTTGAATCTGGGGTTGAGGCCCGGCCATCGTCGCTCCGGCGGCGGCGGCTGCGGCCGCGGCTGCTGCCTGCTCGAACATGGGAGCCCGCGTCGCCTCGGCGATCGTGGGCGTCGGCATGGTGGCTGCCGTCGCTGCTGCCGCCGCGGCTCCGCCGGCTTCGGTCTGCATCTCTGCTGCTCCGGCGGCGGAGGCTGCCGGGGTCCAGTCGCCTGTGCCTTGGAGCTGCCTGGCTCGGTGCTGGCGAAGGAGCTCGGCCCGCACCTCGTCGGTTGGCTCTGTCGAGCCCTTCTTCTTTCCCGCCAGCGCCGCCGGGATCGCCACCATGGCGAGGAGGAGCTTCATGAGACCCTGCACCTTCATGGCTGGAGTGCCGGCTGAGCCTGGATCGTCTGACCGGCCTCTGACGACGAGATCTGAGAAAGCTGAAAGATCTTGAACCGAGACTGGCTACGGAGAGGACCAGACAAGCTAGACCTAGCATCTTGAAGACCTTAGCACGCTCCCCGATTCCCCTCGTCCTGATCAGTTCGCCAGACGCTAGCTGAGCCCGTGGCCCGAGGTGCCAGATGAAGAACCCTACGAGGCCCGCGAGGCCGTCCCTCAGAATGCCCAAGATCTCCCCGACATAGCTCGACACCCTCCTAGACGCTGTACTGGACCGGCTCCTCTTACTTCGTTGCCCGGTGCCCTGGATAACTCGGATAACTCTGAGAGCACAGGTGGCCAAGAGGAGGGGGGAGAGCATGTAGCCCTTCATCATTCCAGCGTCCGTCATCTGCTGGGGCGAGCCGCCCTTGAATTCAGAAGACGAGGGCGTGAGGAAAGGGAAGCGCTTCAGAGCGCCGGCGGGCACTCCTGTCGGCTCGCTCAGAGGCCTCACCACGTCGGCCATCCGGTGGCCGGAGGGCAGCCTGGTCAACGTCGTCGTCGTCTCGAACTTCTCGGAGCACATCTCGTTCCCGGGAAGGTTGATGACACAGCCGAGAAACTCCACAAAGGGTTCACGCTCAGGATGTGCGGGACGTCGTCAGCGAGCACCGTCGTCTCGATGATGCCGAGGATGCCGAACAGGCAGAGAGGAAAGAACACTGCTGAGATCACCTTGGCCGGCCCTCCGACTCCGTGGGCGCCGACCTGACGCCGGTACTCGGGAGGGGCCTCCACGCACTGCAGGCCCCGCTCTGCCAGCGCCCGTGACTCCCTGTTGAGAGCCTGGACGCCCACAAGGTCGCTGCCCGCCCCTGGGTCCACGAACGCCTGGGTGGCGAGGGAGACCAGGAACACGTCGTCCTTGGTGATCTCCTCCTGGAGGTCCTTCCACTGAGAGAGCGTCTCCGGCGTGGCCCCCACGCCGACCGCGCCCGTGAAGGTGCAGGCCGAGTGACCTGCTCTTGCCCTTGTTGTCTGGGTTGTCCGGGCACTCACGGTGCCAGTGACCCTTCTTGTGGCAGATCTTGCACTTCGAGATCTTCATCCTCTGCTCGATCGTGAGGCGAGGACGTCCTCCACGTCCGCCTCCTCTACTAGCGACACGTCCGTCACGCGGAGGGCGGCCCATGCCTCGGGGCCTGGGCGGAGGGGGCGCGTCCCTCGATCCGGCCCCCGAGCGCCGACCTCCGAAGTACTCGCGGTCCTGCTTGGCTGCGCGCTTGATGTCCTTGTTTTCTTTCCAAGAGCGCTTGGCCATCATGGCCAGTGCTGGCTCCACCTGATCCTCGTAGAGGTCGAGATCGTCCAGCTCCTTGAGCACAGCTGCCATCGCGGCCTCGTCCCACTCCTGGTCGTCGCCCTCCTCGTCGGACTCGCCCTCCTCGTCGCCTGAAGCTCCTCGTCGGACCGACCGGAGGGAGGGAAGGAGGCGGAGGGAAAAGCCTGCCTAGCTTCGACCTCGCTGGGATCCTGTTCCTCAGCGCCAGTCGCTGGCATGGCTCCAAGTCCCTGCCTACCTGGAAGCAGCCGCTCACTGCCGGTCGCGTCCATCTGGCGGAGGGCCCAGGAGACGCTGCTATAGTCCATCCGTCCCTGCGTCAAGGTCCTGAGGTTCTGCTGGCCCTGGGAGGTCAGACCCGCACCCTCCTCTAGGAGCAGGCCCTTCAGCTTGGGAGACAGCCACATCTCGTGCGACTCGGCCTCCGTCAGCTGTGCTTCTCGTCGGCTAACGAACTGAATCAACGCCTCGTCCTTGTTCCGCTGAGCCTCGAAGAGCGCCTTCCTCCCGGCTCGCCGGAGGTCGTCGCCCTCGCGCTCGCCCGTCATCATGTCCATGCGGCCCAGGATGACTTCCAGCCAGCCCAGTCCGGTCAGCGTGCTCTCCGGGACATCGTCGAACTTGGCCTGTAAATTGTAGTCGAAAAGCTTGAGCAGCTTCTCGGCCCGGCGCCAGGCCGGTACGTCGGTGTTGGTGTCCCACCTCTTGAGGGCACGCCGCCACTGCCTGTAGTGATTCCAGCCCGGCCAGGCTGGAGGATCCGAATAATCGCCTTTGCCACCGAAGCCGCCCCAGGAGTCGTGACTCCACCGGGCAGCTCTCCAGTCACTATCTCGCCAGCCGTCGCCCTTGTCGTCCTTGGACTTCCAGTCGTCCTTGGACTTCCAGCCGTCGTCCTTCTTCCAGCCGTCGTCGTCCTTCTTCCTGCCGTCGTCGTCCTTGGACCACCAGCCGTTGTCGTCCTTCTTCCAGCGGTCCCAGGCCGACTCGTCCTTGTCTGAACGGTCCTTGGACCGCTCTGCACCACCACCGTCACGGGTACCCTCACGTCTTGCTGCCGCCGAGGCGCCTTCGGCGCCGCTAGCTGCCTGCTGCCAAGGGTCGCCCGTGTCGTTCTTCTTTTCTCCGGAGCTCGAAGCCGCTGCCGAGGAAGTCGCGCTGGTAGTCTCCCTGACTACGCCGGCGATCAGCTCCCTCAGCTGCTCGGTCGACAAGCCTCCTGCAGCACCGCTAGCGCTCGAGGCCTGCTGGGCCCCGTCGGTCAGCACCGCCCCGGAGAACTCACCAGTACCGTCACCTTCTTCGTCTTCACCTGACATGCCGTGGATGCCACGCCAGTCGGATCTCAGAGCGAGGTCCGCGCCGCGGGCGCTCGAGGCCTAGAGGCGGGAGCCGCTCCGACTCCGCTCTCCAGGTCCCATGGGCCGCGCGGCGGGGCCCCCTGCTCCGCTACCAACTGTGGCAGCAGCAAGACCCCGATATGCCTTTTGGCCTTGAGCCAAATGAATACGGAACGCCTCTTCCACATGCTAAACCTATACACTGAAAACTGGAGCACTTCCACAGGGAGGAGGAGGAGGGGCTTCGTGGGTCTTGGAAGGCTTTCTTTGTAGAATGGGACCCATGCATCGGGGCCGCCGAGTCCCGGGCGCCCGATGTTGTTGCGACCCGGTCTGGTCGGGCCCGTGCAGACCCAGAGCACGACAGGTTTTTACCGCCCGAGACCAGGCCAGATTTGCACGCGCCCGAGCCTGGGCCAGGATTGGTGTTTGATCCACGAGAGGCCGACGAAGAACAAGAGTATGTCGACGCGGTTGCTTTCCTAGACGGTAGCAGCGTGCCACAGCCTGAGGACGATGAGCCGCCTCGCGATTCCCCCTCGATCTCTGTTGCCCCTCCCCCTCCGCCTCAACCTGTCGAGCTCAGCGACGAGCTCCGAGCACGGATCGCTGCTAACCGTGGACAGTCAAGAATTCGCAGGAAGCTCAGGCATGCTCAGAGAGTTGCACCTTGGACGTTCCAGCCCAACTTTGGAGACGGGCTTTTCGATCAGGTGCTTGACTAGATTAGATAGAAGAGAAGCTTGGAGGAGGATTGATTGGAGGAGGTTACCAGCTAGCCACGGCTTGCAGCAAGATCGGTCAAGCATCTTTGTCAGCCCTGACCTCTACCCAGGAGTCTCTTTCCTCTGCCCCCAGTCTCTTTCCTCTGCTGCGACAGCCCAGCTGACTTTCACAGGTGGTCAGTATCACTATCGTCGCTACCCGCACGTCCTTGTTTCAGGAGATTGGTGGAGTTGGGCGAGTGGTTTTCAGGAGGTCAGGATCGGAGGATCGAGGAGCGGATCGGCGCGGCAGTGTAGCAGCGAGCGCGCGGCCGCCCCCCACCCCGACGCCACACGGCGGCCCGCCCCGCCACCGCCGCCCCACCGCAGCTGCCCTGCGGGGCCCGCCCCCCATGCGAGAGCGATCGAAGCTGGGAGGTGGGCAGAGTGAATCAGTTGTGACAGCGGTAAGCTGTTTAAGCTTCTGTGCAACAACGGTCGTGTCCTGCACAGCTGACGCGTGCTCAGCCATCGGCGGCCGAGCCGAGGGTCGATCCGTGAGGGGAGGGGGCCAATAGTGGGCGCTCCGAAAAGAACTCGCGAAGCCCCCTCCCCACAGCGGCTCTCGCCGAGGCAAGGTCGCCCCCTTTTACAGCTGCTCACTTCGAGAGCAACCCGCGGTCTTCGAGATTGCGAGTATAGGATGGAGTTGGAGGTTCTGTGAGGTTTTCAAGATCGGGGGAGGGAGTCAGTCACGTTCTGTCTGCATGAGGAGCTCAAGTTTTTGAGATACAGTGCGGCCCTGTCGCATGAGTTTGCAGATACCATCCCACGTCTGGCTTCGAGGGACTAGCACCAACCGTGGACGACGAATGACAGCAGCGTTCACAGTTACAGTTATGGCGCCACAGTCCCCGTCCACGTGGCGTTGGTCATACGCCAGTGACGAATAGGGCAGAGGAGGAGGGGTCAGAGAGAGATGCCGCCTGCCTCTCTTGCTCTCTTCCGCCCGCGGCCTGCATGCTCCGCCGCCCGCTCCCTCTCTCGTCGCCGTCACCTTCGCAAGAGGTGCGGGCCCCCGCTACAAGCTGTGGGCACGTCTCCACGCCTGGGCCCGCGGGGGGCAGCGGCAGGGGGCCAGGTGAGCGTAGTCCGTCGCTAACCACACACCCGTTGCGTGTGGCACCGGACCCCCGAGAGTGCGCCTGTGCGCGCCACGGCTCGCCAGGTGCTCATGCGCCTGCCCACCGTGGCGCCAGCCAGCCGCCTGCATTGCTTTGCATAAGCAGTTATGGAGTAGCAGGGTAAGGTGTGGAGGACTGCATCGGTTGGGGTTGAAGGGTAGGGTGTGCCATGCTCGCTCCGCCAGTTGGCAGCTGCCATTAGCATCAGCCGATACCTCGGCATGACTGACGAGCAGACGCGGCCCAGTCAGTTTCGAGTGCAGCGCAGCTCTGCATGATACGAGACACGTCGTGCAAGCCTAGAGCGAAGATCGCAGCGAGTCAGCAAGCTCCCCTCCCTCCCTCTCTATTTGCCTCACCTACCACACGCTGTGTTGCGAGAGACCCGAGCCTTTGCGGACAGGGGAATGTCGGGAACACCCTTGCAGGACCGCCGCCACTGCACGCTCTCATACTGACCACGGTTGCGAGTCAGCGACACGCTGATGTTTAATGACTAGTGGAGGTCGGTGGGAATCGGTGGTGGTGGGAGCTGTGAACTTGTACTTCGGCGCCTACGCCCGAACTGTTTACTGTGATGTACTTTACGAGCCTCGACTTTTTCGAGCCTCGACTTTTAGTATAGACACAAGAGCTGTCTGTGTTAACTGCCTCTGCTAGCCGCAGCACCACTCTTACGCGACAGCCGCCAGGTTCAACGCGCGTGCAATCAAATCCTGTTGCATGTTTCCGGATTCCCGATTCCAAGTTCTGCTCACGTTTCATAGTTGTTGTCTGGCAGGCAGTCGAATTGTACACCCATGCCCTGCACAGGGCCGAGCAGCCGACAGGCATGCTCGCGTGGTTCGCTCGCTCGCCTCCTCCAGCTTCCCTCATCCCCTTCGGGGAAGGAGTTATCCCGCCCCCTGCCCCCTCCCCCTAGGTCTGGAGGGGAGGGGTCGCGGGTCGTTGGAGCAAAACGTCTAGAATTAGGGGGGAACTTCTGGGAGGTCTTCGTCAGAACGATTACGGGCTCCCCGGGCGGTTTGCCCGATAAAGGGACCACCAAGCCGAACTGCCCCAAACTAAATCCAAGATCAAGCAGAATGACCAGGATTAAGCACGAGTAAAAAACATTGAATCGAGACTATGCCGGACTGGGCCAGTCTTCGACCACGGATATACCAGCGCCGATGCTGAACTGAACCTCCCAGGAACTGCGTCCGAACCAAAAGGTCTAGCGCATGGAGCAGATCAGGGCGGGTGGGGCGGGGCCATCCCCGTCGTCGGCCTGATGAGGCCCCGCCTCGGCCGCCAGGGCCGTCACCGCAGGGGCTCTGGAGGGCAAGGAGGCCACGGGAAAGGGGCTCCCGCGCCTGCTCCACATCCCTGCTCCCGCTCCTCGTGGCCCTGCTTGCCCCCGTTGGCGCTGCTACCCGTGTTGGACCAGAAAACAAACGACACCACCCCACCTACGGCACCAGGGACCTTAGCGTATTCCAGGAGATCTGGCGTGGATTTTTGCGTGGGATGGGCCGTAGTGCAGCATGGAGGGCTGTGGGTGGGGTGGTGTCGTCTGGTTTTCGGCCGACATGTTCTGCTCTGCGCTGCCCGTTGGCGCTGGCACTCCTGACCAAGAGCGGGTAGTGCATTGAACGCGCGCCACTCATGCAAGCATCGAAGCCGTGGGCACACACGAAAAAGAAGCACACACACGCGCGCGCGGACGTCCGCCCGCACCCGCCCACGAGGAGCAGCCCGCTCCTCGTCCGCCTCGTCCTCCACGCCCCTCCCCGGCACGAAACACGCGGGTCCTGACGGAAACGGGTCCCGGACCCAGGGGCCTTCCAACAGGACCACACGTTCGTCCCGACTCGCGTTGTCGGACAACCGCGGTGCCCGTGGGGGCCGACGGAAACCAAAAACGTAGACTGACCCCGGGACCTTAGATGATCGTACTACGTGGCGCAGGTATGTGTAATAACCTACGCGGTGCTAAATTCGCGGCGCAATATATGATTGATGTTGCGCAATCTACGTGGCGCAGTATGGTGCAGCCTTTGCGGTGAAACTATGTGGCGCAATTAAGTTTGAAAAAGTTAACCCGTGCATCCTCGCGCGCACAGCGGCCAGCTGCATTGGCGCGACCGACGAGGCCGCGGTGGTGCTGACCGCTGGGCATTTTCCAACGCATCTCGCAGGCCGCGCTGACGAGCGGACAGTTCAGAGCGAGTCGGTGATTCGAGCGGGCGCAGTATCCTGGCGACGTCGACAAAGGTAGACACAATGATCATAGCAGCGTGATGGTGACGATGATAACGATGACGACGACGATAGCAAAACCAATGACAGCGCTGATGCTAATCACACGCGCGGCCGACGCGCGCGAATGGCCCGCATTGTATGACTTGACCCGTGCCCCTCCCCCCAGCAGCAAGCGCCCAACGGCGTTCGAATGATTTCGACCTGCGCGCGCGAAAAAAACCACTTGGTCGCATGTGAGGCCGATAATTTTCGCAAGAATGCGCGAAGGCGCGTGGGCTGTGCTTCCCTGTTTGAAGAATCATGTTGCAGCCAAAAAAATGTTTGTGCATACGTGTTCGGGAAACCCGATGTAAAACCCGTACACACCATCGGGTTGTTGAAAGATTAGAGTATGCGCGCGCGACGACGAGTACGTCGACTTGGCCCCATCAGTTCCACATAAATTGTCTTAAAAACTGATGAAATGCGATGAACGAGCATGCGCGCAAAATGCTGTTCGACTGGTGTGAAGCAACACATGTTGCGCAACATACGTGCTGCAACATATATATATATATATATATATATACATATATATATATATATATATATTGCACAATCTACGTAAAGCAGTTTACGCGGTGCAATGCATGCTTTTGTTGTGTAGTCTATGTGGGGCAATATTTGTGGCGCAACGTGGGTTGCACAATCTGCGTCGAGCATAATATGTTGAGATCGTACAATACGTGTTTGAGACATATACGTGGCGCAATATACGCTGAGAACAATAAGCGGCGCCGTTCACCTTGCCGCACTTGAAATTGTCACCACCACTGATCGCGCAACCATTCCACCCACCCACCCACAACATGGTTTGCAAACCCACGCGGCGGCGACTGCGATGACTGCGCAACGCTCGCTGGCGCGTCGCTGCGGCCGCGCAAGCGCGCGCAGGCTCGCGCGCAGAGAAGCCAGCCCCTCCGGCGAGATCGACGCGGCCGCGGTGACGCCGACCGCCGGGCACTGCCCAGCGCACACCGCAAGCCGCGTTTACGCGCGGGCATTTCAATGCGTGTCGGCGACTCAGGCAGGCGCTTCAGCGCATCATGGCGACTTCGGCAACAGCGCGCGCGATGATGGCGCTAGCGACGGTGGTGGCGACGATGACGATGACGCCGGCAAGGACAAATGACGGCACCGATATTAACCACGCCGATGTCGATGATGGCGCCCACGCGTCGGCGATAGAGGTTGTGGACGGATGTCGACATGCGCGTACGGCCGATGGGCGCGAGTGGCCCGCATGGAAACATTCGACAGGGATCGCGCCACCCACATCCCACCCCACCCCCACACCCCCCACCACCAGCAAGCCCGGAACGGCGCTCGAATGATTCGGACATGCGCGCGCGACAGGTCCGTCCAGTCGCACTCGATGAACACGGTGAGAAACCTATGGTTTTCCGAAGAATGTGCATGGGCGGGCGCAAAGACATGCTCTAGGAAAATCACGCTGCCGAACTCTATGATTCATGAATGCGGGGCACTCGCTTTTGAAATACTTGCGAAACCTGGGGGGTCCACACGATTTCGGGACGCGCGCGCGACGACGCGCGCGCGCATTTCGTTCCATGCGTTGCAAAGGGTTTTGAAAGTGGATGACTTCTGATACCAGAATGCGCGCGCATAATACTTGTTGCAAGGGATAGGGGGGTCTATACCGGCGGAACTGGGATGGGATGAGTTCATACCTGGAACAAACGACGGGGCAAAATCACATTTCAATTGCACATCCCCACGGGGGCGGAGGGGGGCGATAATCACTGGGGGGGTAGATCCTGATTCCTCTTTAAAAAAGAAATGTATAAGTTGTGCCATCTATGCTGCACAGTCCCCGTTGTTCAGTCTATGTGGTGCAACCCCTGTTGCGCTATATACGAAGTCAAATCCAATCCAAGCAACTGACGCGGGGCGATGAACGTTGTGCACTCTACGCGGTGCGACCCACGCGGCGCAACTAACAATAATGATCACTAGTGACACATCAACTCCACTGCTCGCGCAATCATGCAACCCACCCACCCACCCACCCACAACTTAGCTTGCGAAACCCACGCGGCGACGATTGCGATGACTGACTGGCGCTGGCCCGCACATCGCCGCAGCCGCGCTAGCGCGCACAGACTCGCAGACCGCGTTGGCGCGCGGGCACTTCAGTGCGAATCGGCGACACGGGCAGCCGCGGTACCATGGCGACGTCGGCAACAGCACACACGATGATGGCGCTAGCGATGCTGGCGGCGACGATGACGGTGACGACGACAAAAACAACGACGGCGCCGAAGCCGATCACGCCGACGACGATGATGGCGCCTACGCGTCGGTGAGGCAAAGTTTGAAAGGATTTCGGAATGCGCGCACAGCCGACGGGCGCGAGTGGCCCGCACGGCAATACTTAACAGGAATCGCCTCCCCCCCCTTCCCGGTAGCAAACGCTCAATGGCGTTCGAAGGATTTCGACATGCGCGTGCGAGGCCCACCCACCTGGTCGCATGCCAGGGAAACAGCCGATAATTTCCGCAAGAATGCGCAGGCGCACGTGCGCTGTGTTTCCGATATGATAATCATGTTGCAAAACAACGTTTTCTTCACACGTGTGCGGGAACCTCGATGTGAAATCCCACACAAACCATCGGGTATTTGACAGACATGGGCATGCGCGAGCGACGACGCGCGCGTCGATTTGATCCGATATGTAAACACTGATGAGTTGTGATAAACGAGTGCGCGCGCATTGTGTTGGATGAGGGGGGCGACACCAAGCCCCGCTGGGATGGAATGAGTTCCCACTTACAGTGATCGACGGGGCGGAAACATATGTAAATCGCACGGGCCCAGGGATGACCGATAAACCCAGAGGGAGGTGATCCGATTTGCTCTTCACATGGGATGGTCTATGTGAAGCAATCAACGCGGTTCAACAAATATCGTGCAATGCACGTGCTGTATGAAATGTTTTCCTATCTACGAAGTGCAATCCATGCGACGCAATGCATGTTCTTATTGCTCAATATAGCTATCTATGCGGGGCCACCTTTGTGACGCAATCCAGGTTGCGCCAACTCTGTTGCGCATAAGACGTGGTGCGATGTACAAGGTACAATATATGTTTGGGAAAATCTACGTGGCGCAATAATACGTTGCGCACTCTACGCAACGCAAGTCACCCTGCCAAACATGAGGTATCAACTGCACTGCTCGCGCAGCAATCCCACCCACCCACCCGCAACTTGGTCTGCAAAATCCAAGCGGCGGCGATTGCGATGACTGCTTGGCGCTCGCTGTCGCATCGCTGCGGCCGCGCTAGCGCGCAGGCTCGCGCGCACAGCGGCCAGCTTGTCTGGCGCGACCCACGCGGCAGCGGTGGCGCTGTCCGCCGGGGACATCCCAGCGCGTCTCGCAGGCCGCGCTTACGCGCAGGCACTTCAGTTCGAATCGGTGACCCGGGCGGGCGCGGTATCATGGCGACGTCGGCAAAGGCACACACGATGATGGTGCTAGCGGTCCTGGTGGCGACAATTACGCTACCGAGGAACCCCACATACTTGATTTAAATCTTATGTGCTTGTTTGAGTTTATCAAATATGCGCAATTCTGCGTTCTCAGCCCTCGTCGCGAATGTTCCCCTCTGTGTCATCCAACGCCATATTGCTTGAACCTCCTCCCTCTTCCTAGCCTTCTATCCTCCATCGAGGACAGATTCGAGCCAGCCAGCGGCCGCGGTGAGGGACCACCCCCTGCACACCCTCTATGGTGTCGAGAAAGTGCCACGCCTGCTATGCCCTGGACGACCGTCGTGCATGGCGGCCGCAGTGAGGGACCACCCCCTGCGCAGCCTTTATGGTGTCAAGAAAATGCCGCGCCTGCTATGCCCTGGACGGCCGTCGTGCATGGCGGCCGCGGTGAGGGACCACCCCGGTGAGAGACCACCCCCTGCGCACCCCCTCTGGAGTCGAGAAAGTGCCACGCCTGCTAAGCCCTGCGACATTGGCGCGTATAGAGACCGCGGTGAGAGACCACCCCCGTGCGCACCCCCTCTGGTGTCGAGAAAGTGCCACGCCTGCTAGGCCCTGCGACAGTGTCGTGGATAGCGGCTGAGCTCAGGGACCACCCCCTGCGCACCCCCTACGGTGTCGTGAAACTGCCACGCCTGCTAGGCTTTGCGACAGTGTCGTGGATAGCGGGCGAGCTCAGTCACCACCCCCTGCGCACCCCCTCTGGTGTCGAGAAAGTGCCACGCCTGCTAGGCTTTGCGACAGTGTCGTGGATAGCGGCCGCGCTCAGGGACCACCCCCTGCGCACCCCCTCTGGTGTCGTGAAACTGCCACGCCTGCTAGGTTTTGCGACAGTGTCGTGGATAGCGGGCGAGCTCCGGGACCACCCCCTGCGCACCCACTCTGGTGTCGAGAAAGTGCCACGCCTGCTAGGCTTTGCGACAGTGTCGTGGATAGCGGGCGAGCTCAGGGACCACCCCCTGCGCACCCCCTCTGGTGTCAGGAAAGTGCCACGCCTGCTAGGCTTTGCGACAGTGTCGTGGATAGCGGGCGAGCTCAGGGACCACCCCCTGCGCACCCCCTCTGGTGTCGAGAAAGTGCCACGCCTGCTAGGCTTTGCGACAGTGTCGTGGATAGCGGCCGCGCTCACGGACCACCCGCTGCGCACCCCCTACGGTGTCGTGAAACTGCCACGCCTGCTAGGCTTTGCGACAGTGTCGTGGATAGCGGGCGAGCTCAGGGACCACGCCCTGTGCACCACCTCTGGTGTCGAGAAAGGGCCATGCCTGCTAGGCTTTGCGACAGTGTCGTGGATAGCGGGAGCTCTCAGGGACCACCCCCTGCGCACCCCCTCTGGTGTCGTGAAACTGCCACGCCTGCTAGGCTTTGCGACAGTGTCGTGGATAGCGGCGAGCTCAGGGACCACCCCCTGCGACTGGTGTCGAGAAAGTGCCACGCCTGCTAGGCTTTGCGACAGTGTCGTGGATAGCGGCCGAGCTCAGGGACCACCCCCTGCGCACCCCCTGTGGTGTCGAGAAAGTGCCACGCCTGCTAGGCTTTGCGACAGTGTCGTGGATAGCGGCCGAGCTCAGGGACCACCCCCTGCGCACCCCCTACGGTGTCGTGAAACTGCCACGCCTGCTAGGCTTTGCGACAGTGTCGTGGATAGCGGGCGAGCTCAGGGACCACCACCTGCGCACCCCCCGGGTGTCGTGAAACTGCCACGCCTGCTACATGTCGCGTTTGCGCACAGCGTGCCACGCCTGCTAGGCTTTGCGAGCCGCGCTCAGGGACCACCCCCTGCGCACCCCCTCTGGTGTCGAGAAAGTGCCACGCCTGCTAGGCTTTGCGACAGTGTCGTGGATAGCGGCCGCGCTCAGGGACCACCCCCTGCGCACCCCCTACGGTGTCGTGAAACTGCCACGCCTGCTAGGCTTTGCGACAGTGTCGTGGATAGCGGGCGAGCCCAGGGACCACCCCCTGCGCACCCCCACGGTGTCGTGAAACTGCCACGCCTGCTAGGATTTGCGACAGTGTCGTGGACATAGCGGGCGCGCTCAAGGACCACCCCCTGCGCACCCCCTCTGGTGCCGAGAAAGTGCCACGCCTGCTAGGCTTTGCGACAGTGTCGTGGATAGCGGCCGCGCTCAGGGACCACCCCCTGCGCACCCCCTACGGTGTCGTGAAACTGCCACGCCTGCCAGGCTTTGCGACAGTGTCGTGGATAGCGGGCGCTCAGGGACCACCCCCTGCGCACCCCCTACGGTGTCGTGAAACTGCCACGCCTGCTAGGCTTTGCGACAGTGTCGTGGATAGCGGGCGCTCAGGGACCACCCCCTGCGCACCCCCTCGGTGTCGTGAAAGTGCCACGCCTGCTAGGCTTTGCGACAGTGTCGTGGATAGCGGGCGAGCTCAGGGATGCGCACCCCCTACGGTGTCGAGAAAGTGCCACGCCTGCTAGGCTTTGCGCCAGTGTCGTGGATAGCGGGCGAGCTCAGGGACCACCCCCTGCGCACCCCCTCTGTTGTCGAGAAAGTGCCACGCCTGCTAAGCTTTGCGACGGTGTCGTGGATAGCGGCCGCGCTCAGGGACCACCCCCTGCGCACCCCCTCTGGTGTCGAGAAAGTGCCACGCCTGCTAGGCTTTGCGACAGTGTCGTGGATAGCGGGCGAGCTCAGGGACCACCCCCACGCCTGCCACGCTTTGCGAGCCCGAAACGGATAGCGTCCCCACCCACAGCTCACCCCGTGGTGTCGAGAAACTCACGCCTGTCACGCTTTGCGAGCCCGAAACGGATAGCGTCCCCACCCACAGCTCCCCCCCTGTGGTGTCGAGGAAGTGCCACGCCAGCCCGAGACGGATAGCGTCCCCACCCACAGCTCCCTCCCTGTGGTGTCGAGGAAGTGAGCTGAGCTGAGCTGCGCTGTGCTGTGCTGAGCTGATCTGTGCTGTGCTGTGTGCTGTGCTGTGCTGTGTTGTGCTGTGCTGTGCTGTGCTGCGGTGAGCTGTGCTGTGCTGCGCTGTGCTGTGCTGTGCTGTGCTGAGCTAAGCTGAGCTGAGCTGTGCTAAGCTGTGCCGTGCTGAGCTGAGCTGAGCTGAGCTGTGCTGAGCAGTGCTGTGAGGAGGAGGGGAGGTGTGAGGTGAGACGCGGGTGCGACGTGGCAGGGAAGAAAACCAGAACCCCACTAAGCATGTGGGGAAGAAAACCAGAACCCCACGAAACATGTGGGGAAGAAGGAGAAGGAGAGGGAGGAGAAGGAGAAGGAGGAGACGCGGGTGAGACGCGGAAGGGAAGAAAAAACAGAACCCCACGAAGCATGTGGGGAATAACGATGACGATGGCATGGACAATGATGACGCCGAGGCTGATCACGCCGATGACGATAATGGTGCCCACGCGTCGGCGATGAAAGTTCTCGAAAGATTTCGACATGCGCGCACAACTGACGGGCGCGAGTGGCCCGCATGCTAGTATTTGACACGGATCGTGCCCCCCAGCTAGCGCGCAAACGATTCCGAATAAATTCGGCACGCGCGCCCGAAAAACCCACCTGGTCGAATCCCACCAGCCCTTTAGGGCGTCGGTGGTTTAACGAGTTTCCTCTTCCACCCCTCCTTCTTCCCCTTCGGGGAGGTGTTTACCCCTCCCCCTACCCCTCCGCACTGACCTGGACAGGGGGTTCCGCGGCGCGTTGGAGCGCCCAAGATCGACCCCTGGGAGGGCTAAAATTCGACACCCCTCAAAAGGATCGTGGCTCCTGAGGGGGGGGCTGTAATTAGGGAACCCCCCTTCGTTGATCGATCTCCTCCAAGATGGCTCCGAGGCCCCCCAAGAGGCCCCCAGGAGGCCCCCAAGAGACCCCCAAGAGGCCCCAAGAGACCCCCCAGAGGCACCCAAGAAGCGCCCAGGAGGCCCCAAGAAGCGCCCAGGAGGCCCCCAAAGGCCCCAAGATGGCCCCAAGAGGCCCCAAGAGGCCCCCAGGAGGCCCCAAAGAGGATCCCGAACGGCCCACAGAGGCCCCCCCGAGGCACCCAAGACGCCGAAAAGCCCCTCAGGACGACCCTCTACTCGCCTGGGCGTCGTTTCTGGACGGGCTGGTGGGGATACGCGAAGCGTCTAGAATTTGATTTTCATGTTGAGAGCCGAGGGCTTCCATAAGAAATTGCAACAGCGCGCGCGCGCAGACACTTTTGGAAAAAAAAACATGTGCAAAAAGCAAGAGACAACTGGGCATATGTTTTCTGGAACCCCAAACTTGAAATCCATTGAAAATCTGGGGTGTTTGAAGAATTCCGGCATGCAACAGGTTTTTGAAAGTTGATGACCGTTGAGAAACGAGTATGCGAGTATAGCATCAGTTGCCAGGGATGAGGGGGGGCGATACCGGATGGGCTGGGATCGTACGAATTCAGTCTTGACTGGAACAATAGGGCAGAATCAAACATAAACCGTACTATCCCAGGCAGGGCTGATAAACCCAGGGGGGGATCCGAATTCGTTGTTGGCAAGGAGAATGGATTGCGCGATCTATGCTGCAATCTGTGTGGTGCTATCAACGTGGTGCAAGATACGTCGTGCGATCCATGTGGTGCGCAATCGATGTGGTGCAATATACGTGGAATATATGTTGTGCAACCCATGCTGTGCAGCCTATGCGGGGCGGCGACGGGGCGGCGACGGTGGCAACAAGCGCGGCGACCGACAGACAGGCCCAGACGACGGCGTTGACGAGGCGGCGACGGCGGGGCGACGGCGGCAACAAGCCGCAAGACCGACTGACAGGCCCAGCCGACGGGCGGCGATGAGGCGGCGACGGGGAGGCGACGGCGGCGACACAGCCGCAAGACCGACAGGCAGGCCCAGACGACGGGCGGCGACGAGGCGGCGACGGGGCGACGACCGTGGCAACACAGCCGCCAGACCGACAGAGAGGCCCAGACGACGGGCGGACAACGAGGCGGCGACGGGGCGGCGACGGCGGCAGTATAGCCGCCAGGCCGACGGATAGGCCCAGACTCTTACTAACAAATACGAGCCCCGAAGAGCAAGCAAAGTTTGGGGAACGAATCATATATATATATATATATATACATGTGCCCATTGATTCATGCATGTAATAGCTAGCGTGGACCCCGAACAGCGATTTCCTGCAGTAGATGTGGTGTAGTCGATCTAGGTTGTGCAATCAATGATGCAATCTAGGTTGTGCAATACATGTGGTGCTGTCTATGTGGCGCACAGGAGTGCCAAGCAGCGCAAAGCAACGCGACGCAATGCAAAGCAATGCAGAGCAATGCAAAGCAATGCCAAGTCAAGACAATGCCATTGCAAAGCAAGTAAAGGCAATGCAAATCAAGAAGAGGCAACGCAAAGCAATGCAAAGCAATACAAAGCAATGTAACACAATGCAACGCAATATAACGCAAAGCCATGCAACGCAATGCAGTGCAATGCGCTGGAATACAAGGTGAAGCAACGCAACACAACGCAAAGCAACGCAAAGCAACGCAAAGCAATGCAAATCAATGCAACTAAAAGTAAAGCAGCGCAAAGCAACGCAAAGAAAGCAATGAAATTCAATGACATGAAATGTTCAAATAGTGCAAAACAATGTAAAGTAACGCAGGCCAAGACGGCGACGGGGCGGCGACGGCGATCACATAGCCGCCAGACCGACGGGCAGGCCCATAGCGACAGGGCGGCGACGGCGACCACAGTGCCGCCAGACCGACGGGCATGCCCAGGAGACGGGCGGTGACGAGACGGCGACGGGGCGGCGACGGCGACCACATAGACGCCATACCGACGGACACGCCCAGTCCCTTAGAAAAGAAGCCAGAGACGCGAAGTGCAAGTACTGCTTGGGGAGTACGTGTATAAGTGGATAGATGCATGCATGCAGATATACATATATACATACATACACACATACGTGCATACATGCATACGTGCATACATACGTACGTACGGACATACATATAAATGCACATACCTACATACAAACATACATACATACATCCAGACATACATGCATACATACATGAAAATTCGCTGGCCCAACGGGCCAGAGGCGTGCTAAGATCTCCAGTCACTACTTAACAATATTTCTAGTTCGCGCGCGCGGGGCGGCCCCTGGGGGGCCCCGCACGAAAAATACCCCGGCCGATCCCCGGCCGGGTCCCGGGCGATCCCCAGGGGGGAGGCGATTTTTCGCCACCCCTCACGAGGATCGTGGCCTCCGAGGGGGGGCTGCAATCGACTACCCCCCCTCCCGCCCCAAGGGGCCCCCAAGAGCCCCCAAAGAGGCCCCAGGGGAGCCCAATGCGCCGCCAAGGAGCCCCAAGACGCTCCCAAGAAGCCCCCAAGAAGCCCCCAAGACGGCCCCAAGAGGCCCCAAATAGCGCTCCAAATAGCGCTCCAGGGCTATACATCCATACATACATACATACATACATGCATGCATGCATGCATACATACATACATACATGTATACATGCATGCATACATACATGCACACATATACATACAAAAATACACACAGTTCACACAAACATGCGCACATACAGTCATGCATACATATATACATACATCATGCATACAAACATACATACAGGCAGGCAGGCAGGCAGGCAGACAGACATACACACATGCATGCATGCATGCATGCATACCTACATATGTCTGCATACATAAGAGCATATATATATATATATGTACACATATACAGACATACGTACATACATATATGCATGCATACGTGCAGACATGCATGGGTGCACACACACGTATGTAAACGTACATGTATACAGACATGCATGCAGACATACACATGTATCTACACAAATGCATGCATGTACCATACATGCATGCCGACCTACATACATATATACATAGATGCATACATACATATATACATGCATCCATACATGCATGCAGACATACATGTATATATGTTCAAGACTGTGTTGGCGCTTCGCGCCATGCGCCTTGGCCCTTCACGTCTAACATGCAAACAAAACGAGAGAGAAATAGATCAACCAAAACAGCGATCGCTGTTGGTTGCAGTGTTCGCCGTCACCGTTATTATATCCCACCAGCCCTCTGGGCGACAGGTGCTTCAACGAGGGTCTCTTTCCTCTTCCACGACCACTCCTGCCTTCGGGGAGGGAGACCCTCCCTCTTGCCTCCCTGGGTTTGGGGGGGAGGGGGCCGATGTGTCAGAGGGTCCTTTTTTCGGCCCCTGGGAGAGTCACTTGTCGACACTCCTCAAGAGGATCGTGGCCCCCGAGGGGGGGAGCAATATGTAGGACCCCCCTCTTTTTGACCGACCGCCTCCAAGATGGCCCCCCGAGGCCCCCCCGGGGCTCCCAAACGGCCCCCAAGAGGGCTCTAAGAACGCCCCAAGGGGCCCCAAGAGCCCTCCAAGAGGCACCCGAGAGGCACCCAGAAGGCCCCCAAGCGGCCTCAGAGAGCCCAAGATGACCTCCAAGATGGCTCAAGACAGCCCAAGCTGGCCCAAGATGGTTCCCAACATGCTCCCTCGCTGTTTGACTATGCGTATCTCTTCCTCTCTCACCTCGTCAGCTCTCATGGGCATCGTTTCTGGATGGGTTGGTGGAGATATTTGTTGGTACGCGGGCGCACGAAGCGGGTCGAACGCCGGGCAAGCAGAGGCAGGCTGTGCCACCAGCTAAAGGAGTTGGCGGGGATTCTTTTTTGGTCGAAGCCACGAGACGAAGGTCAGGCGGCAAGAGCAAAGTCCGGGACGCGAGCTAGGCGAATTAGCTACAACAGGCGCAGGCCGGCCGGCCCACTCAGACAGCAGCCGCGAAGCTGGTGGGGGGGAGCTGACGGCGGATGGCGCCCTGAGAGCTCGAGCGCGTGCACAGGACAAAGTGTTTCGGAATTCAGTGTTTGCCATGGCACAACCCACACAGTAGAGACGTGGACCAGGATGGTCACGTCTGCCATGCTGGGTGATGGCGAGTAGGAGGCCATCGGAGTGAGTCGCCAGTGGGGCGCCAGGCTCCAAACGCCCTGACGACTTGAGCAAGCCAGAAAGGCTGAGCAGTCGTGAGCCGTGGTGCAACGCAACTAGGGAGGCTGAAGGTGAGCCCAGAAGGCTGTACCTGCTGCGGAAGGCTGTACCACTCTGCAACGAAGCCAGCCCCTGTCAGACCACCCCACAGCGCACGGGGGAACCGAGCGACTGTGAGCCACGCAGCGCGTGCCGGCAATGCGGGGCCTCTGAGTGGGGGGGGAAACCCGCTGGCGTGGTCAGCATCGCCAGCGAGGAAGAGTAGGGGGGGCTGCACTGGTGGTGGTGGTGCCCTGAAGGCGAAACTGGACTAGCGCAGGTGTCTCCCCAAGAGAACAGGTCGAGCTGTACCTCCCGGGGCACGTGGCGCCAGTGGGAGCGGGGAGTGCCGATGCATCGGGCGATGCGCCTGGGGGGAGCTGCACAGTGGTAGACACGAGGGCCACCGGACGCAGAGTCAGACCAAGCCCGCCGCTGGCACTTCCGCCCAAGACTCCCGGAACGTCAACAAACACCACGTGGTCCTCCAGGGTCGCAGCTTATCGCCGCTGAGAGTGATAAGACAAACCACGCACAGCGAGGGACACGGGCGGCCCTGGGAGGGTGGGCAGCACCACCGACGTCGGACAGTACGTCTGGCGGGCCCCGGGGCCAAGGGCGGGGGACACCCGCCTGGCCCCAGAGGGGAGAGGCGGGGGGAACGCCGCCCCTCCCCTCGGCCTGGCCCCGAATCCGTGGGACAGGGGAGGTGGTCATTGGTTCCTCCAGGGTCGCAGCTAACCGCCGCTCAAGACAACGAAATGGTGGGTGGGTCCTTCGAAGGTTGTAAAGGCCGAGGGAGGGTGGGGTCCTACGTGGACCTCAGGCTGCGCTGGATGCTGGTCCGTCCCCGCGGAGAGTGATACTTCTGCGGGGATGGTGGGTGTTGGTCCTCCAGGGTCGTAGCCAACCGCCGCTGAAGTCTGTACTTGCCAAAACTGTGACCTGGCTAGGTCGAGCCCGCCGCCAAACAGGCGGGGGGGATGCAGTGGCCGACCCTCCGCCTCCGGCGAGCGGGTCGGCTGTCGTCGTCGGACAGCAAAGTGTATGAGCCCGGAGCCTGTCTGCCCGGGCCGGGCCGGCCCCGCCGTGCCCGAGAGGGTGAGATGTCGGGTGCGGGGGGGGAGCCCCTCCGCGTCGGGCCCGAAAAGGAGGGTAGGTCCACTTGTCCAGTGTGGGCTGTCTAGCTATGCCGCGCCGTGGGTGAGATGTGGGGCTAGCCTACGCCCCGGCGGAGGTTGCCCCCAGGTATTACGGCCTGAGCCGGGCGCGGCGAGGTGAAACTGGCTGGCGGGGATTCGCGAAGCGTCAAGAATTGTTACTCATTATCCTTCCCTCATGTGTCCTCTTCCTCTTCCTCTTCCTCTTCCTCGTTCTCGCCTTCATTGCCCAGCGAACTCTTCCCAGTCCTCCTCCGATTTGTTTGCGGAGGCTCCTCCTAGGCGAACTTCTAGAGGACCTCGCGAAAGCTTTTTAGGTGCTCCTTGGGCGCGTCTGGAGACGTCCCTGGCGCCTTTTGGCGGCCTCTGGGAGGGCCCTCGGGTCACAATTCGGATGTTTCTGGAGGGCGTCTTGGGACAATTTCAGCCCGTCGGAAGGGGCCATCTGTGGGCAGTCTATGAGCCCTCTTGGGCCGTCTTGGGGCTCTCGTGGACTGTCAGAACCCTTTTTGTTGGTCGTCTTGGAGCGGTCTTTGGTGCCTCTCGGGCGGGCCGTTCTCGGACGCCCGGCAGACCGAATAACCGAGCAGCCCAGAATCATACAAAAACCAATCGAAAATCAACCTTTTTTGCGTTTCGAAAGCCTCTTGGGGATGACATTTGGGCCGTCTTCGGGCGTCTGGCGGGGGTCCGGGGCCGCTGGAGGCCATCTTGGACCGTCTTTGGAGTCTCTTGTGACCGCCGCCGACCCGTGTGCACGGCTTGGCAGGAACTTACAACAGAGGCCCGGAAATCTCGCGGGACCCTCTGAGGGGGCGTCCAGGAGCCCTGTACGCGGGGGATCCCGTTTCAGGTGGGGGGGCAGGGGTTCCGCAGGGTCTGGATTATGAAAAGGAGCATATGTGTATATATACATATATGTGTGTATAGATGTAGATTAAAAAAGCTTTGCTTGTTATGTGGGGCAGTTGTTTACGACGCTATCTCCAAACTTAACAATTCGAAAAGTAGGTTCTCGCTGGCGAGCGAATACTATTCCAGCCCCTTGCCACATCTCGATGGCGCACGGTTCACCAATGGCACCGTCGCCGAAATGGAGGCCACCGATTTCAATGTTTCGCAGCCAAGGCGTTTTGATGCGGCACAGTCGCCAAGTTCTGGCATGCGACAATATAAAGAACTTGACAGTGCGTGGTTGCGTGGCAAACGACCCCTAATAAACTAGCCTGGCGAAGGACCCAACCATACGCAGTTGTGAGCGCAGCAGTTGTGAGGATCGTCTTCGGTGGAACTCCCTATGGGGCCACGAAGCGTGTGAAGGGAGTGCCGATTTGGGGAGAGAGGGGAGGGCGCATGTGAACCCTCCCACTGGGGCCTACGATGGAGCTCCCTATGGGCCCACGGAACGTGTGAGGGATGTACCGCAACGGAGGTGTCGCCCACATGCGGGCGGCGCCACTGGGGCCTACGATGGAGCTCCCTGTGGGGCCACGGAACGTGCGAGAGGTGTTCCGAAGCAGGGGTGGCGCCCAGATGCGGGCGGCGCCACTGGGGCCTTAGGTGGAGCTCCCTGTGAGGCCACGGAACGTGTGCGGGGTGTTCCGAAGCGGGGGTGGCGCCCGGATGCGGGCGGCGCCATTAGGGCCTTAGGTGGAGCTCCCTATGGGGCCACAAAACGTGTGAGGGGTGTGCTGGAAGGCCACGAAACGTGTGAGCGGTGTGCCGAAACGGAGGTGACGCCCACATGGCGGCGGCGGCACTGGGACCTTGGGTGGAGCTACTTGCGGAGCCACGAAACGTGCGAGTGGTGTGCCGAAACGTGAGTGATGACGATGATGACGACGACGACGACGACGACGACGATAATGACGACGACGACGACGACGATGATGATGATGATGATGACAATAATAATAATGATGATGATGATGATGATGATGATGGTGGTGATGATGGTGATGATGGTGATGGTGATGATGGTGATGGTGATGGTGATGATGATGGTGATGGTGATGGTGAGGATGATGATGAGGAGGAGGATCATGATCATGCTGATGCTGATGCTGATGCTGATGCTGATGCTGATGTTAGGGCTGACGATGATGATGATGATGATGATGCTGATGATGATGATGATGATGATGATGATGAGGATGATGAGGAGGAGGAGAAGGAAGATGAGGATGAGGATGGGGATGAGGATGAGGATGCTGATAATAATGATGATACTGACGATGCTGACGATGATGAGAGGAGGAAGGGGCAGTGGGTGGGGGGGAGGGGGGAGGAGGAGAAGGAGAAGGAGAAGTGACGCGGGGCGCTGTCTCTTCAAAACGAAGACCGAACACCACAGGATGGTTGGGGAAAAAACATGACTGACAGCTCGCTGTTTCTGCGTTATGAATCACGAGCCGCGTCTACATCGCAAAGCGGGGGGGGGGCTGGGAAGGGCGACTGCGGCATGCCACTCCTTGACAAAAACCTTGCCCCGATTTGTGGCCGCAGCGATCGCCGCGGCGACCTCCAAAACCGACCCAGAGATGTGTTTCGGGGGCGGAAATCACGCAACTGAGTATCGTTTATCCGATCCCCATCCCCAGCGGCGTGGCCTGGGCCCCACTGGCCGATTTACCCCCCTAGATAGGTATGTAAGCCGTTCCCTTCGGGTTTCGAGGGGTGTATCCCCAACTGGGGGGTAATTTGGTGGGGGTCTCGAAGGGGATGGGGGTGGGGATGGTGATAGGTTAAACGAGACCGAGCAACGAGTAAAGGACCCGTTCCAAGCGAGACCCACCTCCTTCACTGCAGCTCTCCCTCTGGGCGCGCGCACTGCCGGCGGGAGCGCCGGCGGGCGCACTGCTTGAGGCCGGCGCCCTTATCGGAACGGGAGCGCGGCAGCATCACGTACTTCAGCTTCATCCCGATCGACCTGCTCGAAACACGAGCCCGACTATCATATTACATATTACAGTCAAGTAAGGAAGCGCGATAAGAATGCAAGGGCCTTGGACGCCCATTTCGGAGCTTTTCGAGCGGGGCACGGCCAGCGAGAGTGGCCAAGGATAGACCGAGGAGGCAAGGCTGCAAGGGTATGCCCTTGGGAAGGTTGCCCGTCCTTACTATGCGGGTTGACTGTAGCGCCCGTGACTGGCCCCGCCCCCCCCTCCCCCCCCCCTGGCCACGCCACGATTCGCGCCGGCGCCGTCTGGGAACGAGCCGCTCCTGGGCATTCCCAGACGGCGCCGCCGCGAATCGCGACGCTACTGGGCCCCCACCCGCTCACGCCCGTTATCGCCAGGGTCAGGTCGGGCCTGTCCCCAATACAGGGGGATTTTGAGCGAAAAATTGCAAATACCCAAAAAGTACTCCAAAATATTCAAAAATAATCGAAAAGTCGTCCACCGAGAGGGACAGGCCCGACTTATCGCCAGGGGATAATTACAAAAAACGCTCTCCACCGACCCTGATGTCGGATCCGCCGTACTCTGGTGGATGCTTCGACTTCAAACGGTGTCAGGAATGCGCCCCAAGCGATGGCGGAAGTGTCCGCCTCAGAAGAGTAGGGCGGAGATTTCCAGAGGCATGGCGGAAACAACGACGACAAAGCAGGGTGGGAATCGGCATCAGAGGAGCTTGAAAAGCAGGACGTGACTGTCCGCCCTGCTCAGGAGATCGCCAGAAGTGCGGCGGGTCCACCGTCAGGGGAGGTCAGCGGCGGCGCCCGATCTGTCAAGGAGGGACAGCGTCAGACAAGGGGGCACCGGCTCGGGCGGGAAACGTCGGCCTGGAATCGGCGATGCACCGCAGAGAGATCGGCGACAGGCTCTCGACAACGAACCCCCAACGCTCCTGGGCGGGATGGGCTATCAGGGCCCCGTCGGCGATCGATGGGCGATTCGGGGTCAATGTACACTCAACCCGCATAGTAAGGATGGGCAGCTTTCCCAAGGGTACCCTCGCATCCTTGCCTCCTCGGTTGGTGAAACAGCGACTTGCTGGGTGAGGTGGGATAAGGCGATTCAGTTTGGTACCCGAAATGGTGGTGTGGTTTCAGCATGGTCCCCAACCTTGGAGGTGTACTAAGTTCCAAGGGGGGCCGTTCGCACGTGGCCTCGGCCTAACGCACTAGGGGCGCAAGCCAACACCGTGAGTGCGCATGCGAGTTTCGGTCATTCGCCAAAGGCGAACCCGAACGGTCGCAATGTGCCAGGTAAGTCAGACGATGCAAGCGACCGCGTATATTGGGCATTGTTTGCGGCACGCGGTCTGGAGATCCCAGCCGCGCGCTACCCCTCATTGCAAGGTTTTGAAAGGTGTCGGCACGCAGTGCCATTAATGGGATGTGCCAGGGTGTCGAGCCAACAAATCCTTCTCCTCCGTCTCCCTCCTCCTCCTCTCGCTACTCCTGTCCCCTTTCCTACTCGTTCGTCCATCGTTCGCCCTCCTCCCCCTCTCGCTCCTCGCCCCCCTCCCTCTCCCCCCCCATGCTCCTTCCTCCTCCTTACTCGTTCTGTGTATCTCCTCTCCTCCCCCATGCCCCTCTCCTCCCCTCCCTCTCCCCCCATGCCCCCCCCATGTCGCTGTAGGTTTCTCCCTCCTCTCCTCCCCTCCCCTTTCCTCTCCTCCCCTCTCCACTCCTCTCCTCCCCTCTCCTCCCCTCTCCTCTCCTCTCCTCTCCTCCCCCCTCCTCCCCTCTCCCCTCTCCTCTCCTCTCCTCTCCTCTCCTCTTTTCTCTTCTCTCTTCCCATGTCCTCTCATCTCCTCGCCTCTCCTCCCCTCTCCTCTCCTCCTCCTCCTCCTCCCCCTCTCCTTCCCCCCCCATATCCTTCCATGCCCCCTCTCTCCCACGCCCCCTTTTGTCCTATATATCTTCTCCCCCCCAGTCCCTCCCATGCTTCCCCCCCCCCTTTCTCCCCACCCATGCCCCTCTCATCTCGTTCTGTCTATACCTCTCGCTCTCCCTCCTTCTCCCTCTCTCTCTCTCTCTCTCTCTCTCTCTCTCTCTCCCCTCCCACCCCCTGATATCTGTATATCCCTCCCTCTCGTGCCCACCCGCCCTGGGGTCACTCATCCCCCTCCCTTCTGATCCCTCGCTCTCACCCTCTCTCTACCCTCCCTCTGACAATGCCTCCCTCCCCCGCCCCTTCCCATGCCTATACATCCCTCTCACACGTACCACTTCCGTGTATCAACATGCATCTGTCCATTGATCCGTATTTGCATCATGCTGTCATGGAGCCGCATTTCGCAAGAGAATGCGCACGTCGCTCCACATCGAAGCTGCCACCGACTCGAGTTGAATATGTGCAGCAGGCAAGCTCGCACCGAAGGAACACGAGTGTTAGTCCGCGTGCCTTCGTACCTGCACACTGCTGTCGCACTGCCGCCGAGTTGCAGCACGCGCGTGACGTCCAGTTATGCTAGCCAACTTGGTCCAACACAAAGGCTATTGTAAAACAGCCGTGTTTCAACTATGTGATGCAAATGTTTGTACGTAGCAATGCACAATACATATTCCAATGATGTTTGAAGTTGGCTAGCATCACGGTCTAACAAAAACTGCGGCACGTATGATCTCAATTCCTATGGCGCCGTGCCGCGATGTAATGCCAATGCTACTCTGATGTTGGCGCCCGTGTGTCTGTTCAATCCGTGACGCCTGCATCTGCCACGAACTCCTTGAAAAACTTCATGCGGTTCTTGTAGACGGTCTCGCCCCTGCTGGTCATGTAGTCAGTATTCCATTTGGCGATGGCGTTGCGGATGGACTGGTCGCACTGGTCGGCGAACCACTTCTGCACGAACATTGGGATCACCAGCATGTGGACCCACTCCTTGGCATTGGCATCTCCCTTCTGCAATGGCAAGTACAACGGCGAGGCGACGTACCCGTACGGAATGAACGCCACATCGCCCATATCCATACTGAAGACGCAAGCTGATGGAGAGTCGGTGGTGTAGAGCATGTCGCCGCTGGCCGTCTCGAAGAACTGGGGGGCGTCTGCGAGGGCAATGCCTTGCTCAGTCAGCCCAGCCAGCTTGTGGACCTGGAAGAACATCTGGCTAGTTGGGCACGTGACAAACGAACCGATGCCTGAAAACGGCATCGCACACGGCCCCCACCTGAAGACCCTGGCCCGAACTGAGACGGTCCACGCCTCAGCACCCTCCTCTCTCTGTAGCGAGTTGTCGAACTCAGGTAAGTCATCGGTGGTGCGCTCCACGTCGCGTGCGAGCTTCCAGAAAGTAGTAACTGCACTCTTGTGCTTACTGTTCTTGGCCATGTGCTTGTCCAGCTCGTTGACAGTGGAAACGGGCCAGCCACCGCACGCGTGCACGTAGTTGGCGACGAAGTTGTGGACGGTCGAGCCGACGCTGTAGACTCCAGGAATCTCGCTGTTGAATTTCTCGGGCATGTCCATCATGTTCGGCAACTTGGCGGCGGGGCCCTTCTTCTTGTCTGGGTGTTTCTCGTCTGTATCCTTGGTGTCGCCGCCGTTCCCGTCCTTGGGATCCGCGAACTCGCCGTTGCGAAGAAGCTCCTCAACGACCCTCTTTGCGTTCATCTGGCCCCAGCCGCCAAGCGCGAGCAAGTCTTTCACCTCGAATGCGTCCCGCATGTGTCGGCGAAGAGCTCACAATCGGATATCACCAACACCGCTGCCACTTGATTTTGCAATCGAAACCTTGCCTCGATCGAGTGGGTCTGCAACCGAGCTTAGTAACAAACGGGTTGACACAGAAACGCCCGAGTGAGGGCGTCAAGTGGCCCGAACATACACCAGAAGCTGACTTTACTAGAGTAGCCCCCCCGTTCGATCGACGTTGGTTCGGGTTGGCAGGGGCGCTGACGATATCGACATTTGGAGTTCAGAAATGCCGAACACCCTCGGACCTATCAGTGCACTCTGCCTGTTAACGCCCGATGTTTGTAAACGTATTGCCGCCAACGTGGCGTTTGCTCTAATCCTACGTATCTGACCTACGATGCGAACAAAGCGTGCCAATACGCACCATACTCTGAACATCTAGACGTAGGTAAATAATCTCGTCGTGGAGCCGTGACTCCATTTCCCATACTGCAAACCCGAATCTGCCCAGTCAGGTCCCGACGACCCCCAATCAGAACAGAACTCTCCAAGGCGTTAGAAGACAATTGGGCCTGATGGTTCGAGGGAAGGCGCAGCCTTACGCTTCATGTAGGCCGTGTGGTTGGTCGCGGACTTGCCATCTTTCTTCGACGACTTGAAGTAGTACTCGAGTGCGGGGATGACGTGCGCAATCGTCTTCAAGACCTCCTCGTGCTTGGCCTTTGCGCCATCAACATCCGCACATAAGCCGCCGCGGCTCGCCAGGCGCATGCCCTTGACGCGGTTGACGATGCTCACCATGTTAGTGTTGTGGGAAGTGATGCTCTTCATTATGTTGTCCTGCGTATCTGGGAGTTCCACCTCGTCGGGACGACTCAGCTTCTGGAACAGCTTGCGGACCTTGGTGGAAAGGGGCTCCAGCTCAGCTACCATTGACTCGACATCTTTCTTGATCAGATCTTTCTCTTTCAGCCAGCCCAGGCACGAGTTTGACGGATCATCGACTCCCTTCTTGATGGGAAGCTTCTTGCTGACGGCCGTCTGGGCGTCCGAGACGCGGCTCCTGCTCCGCTGCTTGCTGTGCGGGGTGCGGTCGTCGTCGCCGTGGTGTGCTGAACGGCGAGACTGAGTCGTGACGCTGACGATTGAAGGCGACGGCGAGCTGCGGCGCCTGTAGCTGCGCAGGCTGCGACCGCGGGCTCGGTGTGAGGCCCTGCCGCGGCTGCCGCGGGGACTCTGCTCCCTCCTGCTGCCCCTCGGGTTGTGGCTAGACCGGGAGCGGTGCCGCACCTGGCGCTCCGAGCTCCGCGCCCGCGGCGGCGGCGACATGGAGACTGGTTCGGGCGTCGGGGGCAGAGCGTTGCGAATGCCAGATCGGGCGATTGTAGTCGCCCTCATCCCCCCCGACTTGTGACCAGATTTTTTCTTGGACGACTTCTTCTCGTTATCATCGACCCAGACCCAGCCAGGGCCATGTCTCGGCGAGTGCCCGTGCTGCTCGATGTGGGCCTGGGAACATCGGTGGCTCCTCATACACCCCGCCACGCACTGCCACCCCGCGTTTCAGTTGGCCCCAACCTCCCTTCCCCCTTCTTTCCACCTTCGGATTTTTTACAAGGGTGCTGCGGGGTACGGGGGGGTGGGGCACGTGGTGGGGTGGGGCCAAGGAGCCAATGGGGTAATGGGGTAGTGCGTGGGGGTGCGTGGTTGGATGTATAAGAAGCCATCGCCTCACGGAAACGTTGAGCGGCTTCGTCGGGCTTGACCCTGTCCCAGAACCCAACGTAGCTGATGAACCGAGTCTCGTTCAGCTTTAGCTTGGGGGTCTCTTCCTCGTCGAAGCTGTCTGCGTAGTCCTCCTCGTACTCCTGCCTGAGCTCTTGGGCCAGATCCCGCCTCAGCTGCGGGCGAGGGTTGGTTTGAGAGCCAGGCTTCTGGACCCACGGGAGAATGTTCTGCTTGAACGCCTGGGGGTCCTCGTTCTTCAGCGTGTCAAGTTTCTCTTTTTCCTTCTTGTTGTCCCCGACCGCCCTGTAACAGGCGCGCCAGCCGCTGCGGCAGTGGGCGTGCACCTCGTGCCTCTGGAAAAAGCACGTCGGGCCAGACTCGCCGCACACCCAACACATGGGCGCCTCGCCCTCCGACCCCGACATCAGGCAGCAACCCCGAGAAGAAGTAAAAAGACGCGCGACGCTGGCAAAGGTCGCTGACGCAAGACAAGACGAACAGTTCCTCTTGTAAAATATTCGAGCCAAAAGTGAGCGACGCGTGGGCTGCACCTCTGCCGCCTAGATCCCTTGGCGACAGAAGGTCACGTAGACAGCACGGCGCCCCTTCCAGGCACAACGGGGGGGGGGGCGGGGGGGTGCGTGTGAGTGAGTGCGTTGGCACGCTCGGAAGCTTCAAGAGCTTCAAGAATGCTACTCTCAGAAAGCAGGGGGGGGCAAACAGGCTGCAGGCCAATGCGGCGGGTGGGATTGAGGAAACAACATGGTGCCACTCGCGCGCAAACCCTACACGCACTAACCGCACTTCCCAGACGCCCCAGCGGACAACAAATATGTTGTTTCCTACTCGGCCACCGTTTTGCCACTGTTCTAATCCCAGCATATCCTGTCCCCGCCCGATAGTCCGCCCATTGACATCATCATCGCATATAGGTTCCTCCTCCCCGATCCTCCTTTTTTGCCACGCTGCACAATTCAACGCAAGCAATGCAAATGGTCTCCAATATGTCTCGGGATCTCCTGATGGATAGCACGTGCCCCGCGTTCAATCCAGCGCCGCCGAGGCCCCGTGTAACGTGCGACCCAGACCCAGCTCGGTCGGAGGGCGCGTTGCCCGCAGGTGGTGGTGGTGGCGGGCGGGGTTGCGGTGGTGAGGTGGTGTGTGCGTTTGTGCGTGCGCGTGTGTGTGTGTGTGTGTGTGTGTGTGTGTGCGTGCGTGCGTGTGTGTGTGTGGGGCGAAGACTGACTCCATCCCGCGAGCGGACCCAAGGAAACCCAAAGCGCACACATCACCCCTCGGCGACCCCCCCCCCCCCATTCCCGATTGGTTCTGAGCAATCGCGCGCATGCGAGCGTGCAAACTTCGGCGCTGCGGGAGGGGGTGGGGGGGGGAAAGGGGGGGGGGGGGGGGCAGGCCCGAACAAGCTTAGGCTGATTAGAGCCCGAGGCATTTGGTTACTGCTCCCTGCGGAGCACGGACTAGCATCCCCCCCCTCCAAACATTGCCCCGTCATTGGGCGCGTGTTCGAATCGTGCGAGTGTCGGACCAAGCTCGATCATTAGGGCGCACACTATGGGCTCGCCCACGAAACCATTCGGCTGGAGTCACGGGGCGGGGGGACGGGGGGCTGGGGCTGGGGCAGATCGCGCGGCGTCGATGCTAGCGCGGCGAGGTTGCTGCGCCAGCCGCGCCGCAGACACGCACCCAGCCACCGCTTGCAGGCTTGGATCGGGAAGTTGCGATCATCGCCTGAAGTTCGGCGAATGGCCGCTGCGGCCATGCAGGCGGAACGCAGCGGCATGGCGGACCGAACAACACAGGCCTCGACGGGGCAGGGCAAGCAAGGGGGCGGTACCAATTGCGGTGTGATCGGCACGGCGACAAACGCGAACGGCACAGACATGCCCGACACGGTTCCGATGCGCGCGGCCTTGAATTCGCGAGTGCGCGCGGGTGCGGAGGGTTCAAGGACCCGACTTTGCGTCAAGGCTCAGCGCCAGTTCGTTCGCGGGCGCGGGCCTTGATGAAGCGGAAAGCATGGCGTTGCGACGAGGTGAGGGGCAGGGAGGTCGCTCGCCAAGAGCACCCCCCTCCCCAAAAAAGAAATTGCACGCGCTACCACCACCAGCACAACCACAGCCGCGACCACCACCACCGCCACCACCACCAGGCGCCGCTGTCAGCGCACACGGGGCTCGCGCGGCGGGGGCAGGAGTTGGAAGAGGGTAATCAGCAATCAGCAGGTGGCCGATGCCCCCCCCCCCGCATCAGATACGCGTGAGCATGGTGACCAGGGGCGAGCGATCATGGTGTTTCACGCGGCTCGCGTGAAGTTGTCAATGCCAATGTAGTCCATACACAGCGCCGCCGAGGCGGTCCGTCGCGGATGTCCAGATGTTCCACGGGAGGACAGGGGGGGAATGGGGGGGGGGTCGCGTTTCGAGTTTGCGTCATTCACGCGGCGGCCACAACGCAGTAAGTATCGGCGATATTGTCATTGCGATTGGGTGCGCGGGAAGCGCGGGAATGATTTCGTTGTGCCAGTGGGTTACACGTCGTTAGCGTGCCGTTGGCCAATGGCCAGGTCAATGAAGTTCAGCAACGACGCCAAGCGAGGTTCAGCGAAGTCGCGGCCTTCACGGATGTCGTGGGGATGGGGGGGGGGGGGGGTCGGGCCATTGAAGAAGTAGACCAATATTAATATAAACGAGGAGTCGGCCTGAAGGCAAACAACGGGGCCAGTTGCGCAGTCTGGCAGGGGCGCCCGCGCCGACGGAGGATTTGCGCAGAGACAGACGCATCGGAAGGCACGCGCGACATAGGGAGGCGCAGTTGCGCGTTGGGGCACCCCACAACCGCCGAGGATCTGGTCTAGCGCATCGTGGCGGGCTGCGCACCCCGACACACAATGGGTCGATCGCACCCCGACTGAGCGCGCCGAGCCACGACAACTAACTTGGCCCAGGGCCTGTGGTCACCGCTTCGTTGGCGCAGCACTATTCATATTGCAACAACGCGACTCAGACTGGTTTCAGACTGGTGTCCTGAGTGGTTTCAGGTTGGTTTCAGACTGGTTTCAGACTGGTTTCAGACTGGTTTCAGGTTGGTTTCAGGTTGGTTTCAGACTGGTTTCAGACTGGTTTCAGCTGGTTTCAGACTGGTTTCAGATGGTTTCAGCTGGTGTCAGACTGGTTTCAGACTGGTGTCAGGTGGTTTCAGCTGGTTTCAGGTTTTTCCATGTATTTGAGTGCTAGCGCATCACGAGTCAGCCACGCTGCCCTGGTTCAACACTGCCTTGATCCATCAGACTATTGTTGTTGACTTGCCCGAATGAAGCCGAAAAGGACCTCTCCTCCTCCTCCTCCTCCTCCTCCTCCTCCTCCTCCTCCTCCTCCTATTTCTCTTTCTCCTCCTCCTCCTCCTCCTCCTACTCACCCTCTTCCCACCCCCTCTTCCCTCACACCCCATCCCTCCTCACCCTACTCCTCATGATCCTCCTCCTCTTCCTCCTCCTCCTCCCCCTCCTCCTCCTCCTCCTCCTTCTCCTTCTCCTCCTCCTCCTCCCCCTACACCTCCTCCTCCTCCTCATCGGTCGCGTTCCACCCCCCGAGGGAGTGGCTCCAGTTGCCACTTCCGAGGGTTAAAACTGAGGCCAAGCTGTGGCCTCAGTTTTAACCCTCAAGCGGGCCAGGTCACCGATGGCCATGGCGCCGTACGCTGTCCTTTCATCTGATCGCTCCTGATCGCTCCCCCCCTCCGCATCCTCATCCTACCCCCCCCCCTCATCATCCTCATCCTGCCTCCTCATCCTGTCTCCTCCTCGTCCTCCTCCTCCTCCTCCGCTGCCGCTCGCTCTCGGGAGCATTGGTTTCGAGAACCGTTTACGTCACTGCTCGCTCTTGGGAGCCTTGGTGTTACGACCTTGCCACGTCACCGTTCGCTGGTGGGAGCCTTGGTGTCACGAGCTTTTTTGCGTTACCGATCGCCTGTTTTGGGGGGGGGGGGCGTCTCCAAGCGTGACTAAACGCTGTCCGCAGAGCGCTGTCGGCGGATTTGCGAGACTGATGGTCACGCGTCTGCGGGACTGGGAGGGGGGGGGCCCGCCCACCCCCTGTGCGATCTGAGGCTGGGGCGGAAAGTGTCTGGAGGAGGAGGCATGAGGAGGAGGCAGGAGGATGTGGAGGACGAGGAAGGGGAGCATGAGGATGAGGAGGAGGAGGAGGAGTTGGAGTTGGAGTTGGAGTCCCAAGACAAAGTCTTATCATCAAACCTCTTCTTCAGCACAGCTCCTTCGCCTGACACTGAACTCCCCGAGAACGGCGATGACAAGGTGCAGGGCGCTCGGGCGCCCAGGGGACTCTGGAGCAGATCGGTAGACCTCGAATTGCCACGATTATCGCTCTAGGCCGACAGGGCCGACAGCGACGCGGCCAAGACTTAGTGGACGTACTCTGGGGCCACATGGCGACTCGACTGTCGACTGCAAATGCTGTTGGGAAAGGACCAACGGGGCGCGGGGAGAGGGGAGGGGAGGGGAGAAATCGGAGAGGTTAGACGACGAGGATGGGGAATGAACATGATCATGGGGGGAAGGAGGAGGATGAGGAGGGCGAGTAGGAGGAGGATGTGGAGGAGAAGGAGGAGGACGTCGTACGTCTGGTAGGGGGGGGGATGGGGGTGGTGGAGAGGGGGTCTCGGAGGCCCCTTTCGGAGGAGGAGGGGGAGGATGAGGAGGATGAGGAGGATGAGGAGGAGGAGGAAGAGGAGGAGGACTAGATTGGGGGTGCGGGGGTGCACGCGCGTCCCGACACGAGCGCGCAATGCTTGACACTCGCGCCGCAAGTAGGACATTGCGCCGCCACTCGCGCACATCTTCGCATTCACACTCACACAGCAGCTCGCGCACGGCTTGGCACGGCACATTATTCGCACTCAGACGCACGCGCACGGAGGGCAGTGGAGGGGCGGCGGAGGAGGGGCAATGGGGGACCGAGGGCGGAGGAGGAGGAGGAGGAGGAGGAGGAGGAGGGGGAGGAGGAGGAGGCGGGGACGAGGAGGGATAGGGTGAGGTGGGAGGGGTGAAGGAGGGATGCTGTATGATGTGATGATGTTGCTCAGCCCACTGCATGTGGATACTTCTCCATATACGCGGCAATGTCCTTGTGAGTTGGCTTGTACCATTTATGAGTGCCAAAGCTGTCGGTGCTGGCTCGATCGATCCATGCACCGAGGTAAAGCACTGGCGCACGCTGTCCGAACTTCGCAACGTCTATCGTGATGGATCGGTACTTCGAGCACAGGCCAGCATTGCAATGGTCAACATTCGGGCACGCCACCCTCAAGCCGACCCGCCCCGTCTTCTCGACTTCCCGCTTGAGCCTGCACCCGTGCAAATACATAGGGAAACCGTCTTCTGCAAGTTCCAACTCACCTACGCTTACGTCGATCTTGGGCTTAGGCCCAGTGGAGGAAGCACCAGTCGCCACAGTTGGGGGGTCCACCGCTGGCCGCTCAGAGGACGACGATGCACTTGGTTGCTGCTCAGGTGGCGGTTCTCCAACTACGCTCTGTTTCGATTTCCGAGGCTCCTTGATCACTGGCAGTATTGCCGCCCGATTGTCCAGCAACTCCATCATGGCAGCATTGGGTGGCACGTCCTTGCGCCCCAGTAGCTGTCGGTACTCCAGCGCGGTAAGTCCTGGGCTGACGGAGGGTAGTTTCAACAGAACTTCGTAATATATGGATAGCTGCGAACTGTCGAACGAAGGGCAGCCCCTATCGAACAACTCGTCCTTCATGAGCACGCACTTGAGGTACGTCTTGAATTTCACCCTGGTGTCGTACAGGTCCTTGTTGCCAGGTTGGTGCACGACGTGGTGGGGCGTGCCCTCGCAACCCCTGCCTTCAAGAGCATCGACTAATGCAAGAAACGGTGCTCCCTTCTCGCTCAACCGTCGCTTCGATTGAAGTGGGTGGGCGTCGAAGAGCGTGATGCACCCGTCGACCTCTGATTCCCGCACGTCCCATTGCAGTAGTTTGAGCCTTGCGCCCATCGACGTCCCAGTCATGAGCAGGACGTCCACTGTGGTTGGATCGTCCCGTGCGTAGACGTCAAGCTCTGGAGGCAAACCTGTGAGATGGTCCAGGTCGGGGGTCCACTTCTCCATCCTCTGGACAACCACGTTACCGAGCTCAGGGAGCTGCTCGCCGTCCTCGTCGAATGTCTGAACCTGCTTCCTTTTGGTACTTTTGTCGAGCACTTGGTAGGGGATTACAGTCTCGGATCCGTCGCTGTGTAACTCAGACGGGACTGTTATGGTGATGTAGGTGTACATCTCCAGGGATGCATAAAGCCATTCACGGAGTAATGTGCATTCCCTGGTAGACCGAACCAATGACGGTGCCCCAGATGAGCTGACACCCCCATTTTTCTTGCCATCCTTGCCATGCTTATCGTCATCATTGCCTTTACGTCGCTTCTTGGGGCGCTTGCGCCCAGGGTCGCCTGGGCCCTCGCCGCCTCCAGCACTGTCTCCGTCGTCGTCTGTGTTTCTGTCGTGGGAGTGGTCGTGGCCAGGTCCAGGCCCAGGTGGCTCGTCGTCGTCAGCATCGGCAGGGTCGCTCTCCGAGTCGACGTCGCACGGGGCGTTCAAGTGGTACACGCGATGAATGACATTCTTCGGTTTCGTCCGTGCAGGTCGCCATGCACGCCTGAACTTGATGACGCTGGAATACCTGTCCCACTCAGTTTGCAAGTCCACGGGGAAACCTCCAGGGATCTCATCAGCGTCGTTGAGGTTCTGCAGCAACCTGCTCGTAGATGCCATCCAAGGAAACCCGTGGTGCGGTACTCCTAATGACGCCCTCTTGGCGCGGGCGTGGGGGCTTTCAGCAACAACGTCGTCCATGGGAATAGCATGAAGCCCATCCAGCGCCCGCCGTAGACACGGCATAATATTACCACCATTGGGGGATATGTGGTCGACGTCAGCCCTCAAGTTGTTCGGGAACGTTGCGTCGAGGAACTCACGCGTCACATAATGATGTTGGTCAGGGCGTACTTGGCCAAATCGGGCAATGCAGGTGTCCTTCACTCCAGGCTTGTCCAATCGAGCCAGTAGCCATGGCAGCGTGTCAAGGTAGTGGAAGGCTCGCTTAGCCAGGTGAACAGTAAGGCGCCATAATCCAGATACATGCTGCCAAAGGTGCACGTCGCCTATGTGAGTGTGAGATGTCTTTCTGTGTGGCAGGGGGTGGAGGAATGCAGAGGTGCCCTTACCACGCACGCATTATCCTCATCCTCGTCCCTCATCCTCCATCGTCCCCCCCTCCCACTGGCCCTCATCATCCCTCCCCATCGCCATGTCCCTCCCCCTCATCCGATCTCTTCCCACCTCCCACCTCGCCTCGCCTTCGACACCCCCCCCCCTTATTTAATTGACGCTTCCGCTAGCCGCAGATCCAACTGCCATCATCCACTTAAGTTGCGGCATTGTGATTCGGGGCGCCCTCGGCATTGCACAACACGGGCGGGGAGTACGTGGGCACATGCATTCAAGAAACCCTAACTCTCGAGCGGGGGTGTAATGCTTACGCCAAACAAAAAGACACCGCCTTGGAACATACCAGCCGTAAATGAATTCACCAACGTAAGCATCTCCGCCAGCGTGTCCGATAAGAAATCCCCTGCTAAGTTCAATCGACGTCCACGCCACCAACATGCACACGAATCGTCGGGGTGGCAGACACACTTCCCAATCCAACCCATAGCATAATCGATCCACTCAGTGTAGTCAGATATACGGTGGAATTGGCACATCCACTCTGCGCTGCCTAATGCCGCAGCAACTCTCTGTACACCGACGGCGTCACCGAACGCAAACCAAGCCACATCGAAGTTATCACGTAGCGTGCCCAACACTTTACCCAATGCTTTCAGCTCGCGATGCAAGGTGTGCCAACGCCACTCTGCAAACGGCGCCAGCGATACCTTGCCGAGGACCTGGGCAGCGCCCACACGGCCGCGTCGCTGCAAGTGCCGCACAAGTTCTTGCACGTTGGATACGCCGCGGAAGAACGCCACCATCGCTTTCAATTTCACGAGGAAGCCTGGCCAGAACCTGCAGCCATTGAGGGCAGTCTGCATTACTAAATCCCATGTGTGACGCCACCCTCGGATGTGCAACGCTCTGGGGAACAATTTGTCTGTCCTCACGGGCAAGCTTGGTAGGGGGCATCCGTAATATCGGAGCAGCTGTGGTAACATATCGTGAATGTTTGGGATTATGCTCTCCGCGCCCATGTCAGTGGTGATCGACAATACTCGATTGCACAGTGGGCGGAGCAAAGCCAGGCCAACAACGAGGAATAATTGCCAGACAAGAGCAGCAACTTTCCCTTCGCAGATGGGGGCGCCAAATTTGCATTCGGGTCTCAGTGGGGGGTGGGGTGGGGCGGCCTTGTCCCGATCGCATGCGCCCTCCTCATCCACCTCGTCATTCGCACTCACCTTTCTCGTTCCTCGACGTGGTCCCCCCCCCGCGCCCTCGTCGCCCTCATCATCCCTCTCATCCTTCTCCTCATCTGTCGACCCCCATCCTCCCATTGCCTCCCTCCTCCTCTCTGCGTTCCCCCCATTCCGCCTACCTCTCATCCTCCCCCGCCCCAGTCGCTGTCATCGGGTCCCAAGGCGCTCGGACAAACATCCAACTACAGACCCCCATGCAAATTTCACGAGCCCCCCATACCTTGAGTGTCCAAGCAGCATTTCGCCAAAGAAACCATGGGCAACAAGATGCGACGGTGGTGTCCAGGTAAGTGCACGTCGAGCGTCGACGCGAAGAGCTCAAGGCCTCTATGCTGGGGGCTCCCATCACAGAAAATGTACAAGTTCGTGTGGTCGGCGGGGATGTTGGCGAAGAAGGCCCTGGTGAGTAGCATCGCAACGCAATCCAGCCGAACGCGAGCACGCCTGAGCGTCTCGCGATTCATGACCGACGAGTCTTCCAGCATGGCTGCGCGAGTGTCCGCGCTCGACGAGAACACCCTGACCCAGTCCCTCTTGGCGTCATTGATATTGGCTGCATCTTTGAGGTGCCGTGACGCCCAGAGCCAATCCAATATGATTGCAACTGGGATAGCAGTGATAAAATGAGCACGCCGTTGAACAACACCACAATGTTGGACCCTAGCGAGTGCATCCACTTCGCTTCTGAACTTGCTGAGCTCAGCTGGCGAGGGACCACCGAACAATCGATCTCTATTGATTTTTCTAGTCACGGCCACGGCGTGAAACACTTGCCATCTCTTCTGAAGCGTTGCAGCGCACAATCGAGGACACACTCGGATTGAAAAGATGCGATGCCTCACGTCTCTCAGCCACTCTGTGATGCAGTTCCCGAATGAGCATTGTCCCCCAAGGCTTCTGTCAGCGAGCGCGTCCCCAGCCTGTGCGATAAGCTGCATCGGATTGAGGTTGCGGGGGTCATCCACCTCAAGGCGATGCAATAACTCCAGAGTCTCCACAGCTAAGTAAAAGACATTGCCGTAAACCTCCCGCGCAGAGACCATTTTGCGAGCTATACTGTCCATGTAAATCATCTCATCATTTTCCGCATCCGATGTCAGCGTCCACTCTGCGAGCACGGCGCCACTGAGGAAGACGGAACCAATCGCTTCCACAGGCTCTCCGCGAAAATCTGGTGGGCACCAGTTCGGGAACAGGGCGGCATTACACACAACGAGAAGGAAGATTGCCCGCCGCCGTCCAGGAACTTCCGCGCGCATCCTGCGCGGCACGACTGCTGCCTGTGGATCGTCAGACACGTCACCACCATCAATCAGAACTTCATTACTTTCGGAACCAGAGCCAGCGATACCATCCATACACAATCAATGTGTGGCGCACCGTGGCTCCAGTCAAGACGCGGCATGAGCCGACATGTAAATTGTTTGAGCCAGGACGGTTGCGGACAGAGTGGTGCAAAACGTGACGACGCAAAGAAATCGTAACCGATTGAAGCTAAAAAACACTAGTTACCCTCCGCCTAATCCTCCGCTGTCGGATCTTTCCCCTATCCAACTCTTTCCCCATGCTCCTCCCTTTTCCAGTTTTATGCTCCGCCCTCCCTCCTATGAGTTTCCCGAGTCGGAAGCTTCTACCAAATCCCCCTATTGTAATTCATGCTCGTTATCTAATTGGGGGCGTGCACTTTTTATGGAGTAGCGTGTCGCGCTCGGATATGCGGGGGGGAATCGCATTCATGTTCATGCAAGAGCGGGGTACCCGACGAGAGCTACCACGTGACACAGACTACAACATACTAACCCCAATCAACCTCAATATTAACGTTCTGTATATTAACAGTTCTGTGTACTGACTACTAACATACTACAACCTCAATGTTAGCATACAACAGACACAGCTAAGTGTTCTGTAGATTAACCTCACTACTAGTAGTATACCCAGCATGCTATTCAGTGCTGAAAGAAAGGACTGTCTGAAACCAGTCTGAAACCAAACAGGGGAAACTCGGAACCATTCTGAAATACCTAGGGGCAGGCTTAGGTTGCAACTCAAGGTTCTACCACCACGCATAGTAAACTAATTGGCCGGTAATTTTCACACATGTGGATAGGGCGCTCGTTCTTGTAGACTGTGCTCACAGTGGCATGCCGCCATGCTTCGGGAACACTGTGATCCGCCCATGTTGAATTGCATAGTTCTGTAACCCACTTTAGCCCACCAGGTGTTTGTGATATGGCTTTCCAATATTCTGCGGGAGTGTCGTCCGGTCCTGCTGCCTTTCCCCATTTGAGTTTCCGCACTGCTTTCCCCACTTCCTGCACGGTGAAAGCCGACTCGTCGACTGGAAACGGCGGTCCCAAGGCCTCGTTGTCAACCAAATTTGCCGGCCGTACTTTCCATTGCACTTGCTCCAAATAAGTTGCCATGGTATCTGCGCGCTCATGGCTTGCCACCAATTGCCCCTGTAAGTTTTGAAACCTGCCCTGCTTATGTTGTCATGGTCTGTGAAATTTCCGAATATCGTCCCAGCGCCCCGATGCTATGTTTGAGTCCATCCACTCTGTCTTATCGATTTTGCACGATCGCCTTACTTTTTTCAGCAAGCGTCGCTCTTCTTGACGATTGTTGCTGGCACGAGCTTCGCTTCTTTGTTGTATCAGTGCCAATGTGCGTTGAGATACCCATGGCCGTTTTACTTCTCCCTGGCGGCGTGGTAAAACAACGGCGGCTGCTAACGCCGCATGTGCAACCTGCTCCCACAAAGCGTCCACTTTCTGGGGACTCGCGTGGCCAACAATCTCGTCCAGAAATGCTTCTGCATACATTGATTGCACTGCGGGGTCTCGAAGCAGATCTCTGTCTCTAGGAGGTTTGAGCGGCAATGGATCGTCATGCTGAGCGTACTGAATGTCCACTGTCATCAAATAGTGGTCCGTGGCCAGTGCTGCGCCGCGGTGTGTTTTCAAATTACGTATGTGGGCCAAGGTGGGGGCATCGCACATGATGTAATCCAAAATGTTGTACTTGTCCTCGGTAATAGGCCCCAGCGGTTTGGCGCCCGCCTCCATGAAGGTAACGGCGTCTTCCAGAGGCCGCTCAAAATAGGTATTTGCCAATCTTAGTTCGAGGCCAAAGCAAAACTCCATGAGCAAATCCCGATTGGGAATTTCGATTTGATGTAAGGCCCGCCTACCCCAAGTTAATGGCCCTATTCTCGTCGATTCCCCAGCGTCTGCATGCCCAACTCGTGCATTCACGTCCCCCATGATAAGCTTGCCGGCTGTGGCTGAGCACGTCCGGAACTCGGTGTCCAGAGTATTCCAAAACATGCGTCTCTCCGGCAAGGGCTTCAAGTTGTGGGGTGCATACACGTCGAAGATCCCGAATATACGAATACCAACTTTGATTTTCAATTGTATGATCCTTTTCCGAGATTTGCTTGCAAGATCGTACCAGAGGCACGTGACTGGGAGAGATGATGAAGCCAACTCCAGACCAAGATGTTGCATCTGTATCTTCTCCAGAAAGAATGATGCGGCTGCCACTGTTCTCATCTACGTAGTCTTCTGCTTTTGTTTTCCGTGTTTCCTGCATGCAAAAGAATATGTATGTTGTATGTCTCCATGTGCTTTGTTATTTCCAAAACCTTTTCCTGTGTCAAACCACGTACATTCCACGTAGCGCACCGTAGTCCAGAATGGTGTTCATGTACAGTACGTGTATTTATACGTATGTGCACATGCACGTACGTTTTACATGTATATACACATACTTGGTACGCACAACTGTACATATACATGCATGTGCGGGACTGGTTTTGAGCTCATTTCGGCCGCCGTTGTCTCACCGCCGTTGTCTCACGCGACTCTGCTCCGCAACTCTACACACGACGACGCGACGACGACGACGGCGACGACGACGACGGACGACGACGACGACGACGACGACGACGGACGACGACGGACGACGACAGCGACGGACGACGACGGCGACGTCGACGACGTCGACGACGACGGTCGATACCCCCTGGGGGGGCCCGCGGAGCGCCGAAGTCCGGGCCTCGCCGTTCTGGGCTTGACCGGCGTCGTCGTCGTCGTCGTCAGTCGTCGTCCTGCACCGGTCCTGGCGAGGCCGATCCCGGGGCAACGACGATCTGTGTGCCCAGACCTCCGACGTCTTGAAAAAATGAAGACGGAGATTTTCTGGGCACCGGGACCGTCAAAAAACGACTCAGGATGAAAAAACCGTCCTAGGAAAGTTGTGGGGACCTCCCGGGGCCGCGTGTTGAAAATATCAAAACATGCGAGGTCAGGGTATGCGACCTCCTGGCTCGGCCAGGACGGCATATGCGCCGATCCTGGGCACAGGATCGGCCTGGCCAGCATCGATGCGGGCGTGCAGTCAGCGCCCTTCGACAGGGGCTCAGAGACTTCCGAAACGGGGGGCTCGGCCTCCATTCTGGGCGCCCGAGGCCGCGTTTCCGCCAGACTCTGGGAGGTCTGTTTGCATGCAAGGGGGGGGGCTCCCTGGGGAGCTCCCGAAGGGAATCCCACCAGCCCCCTGGGCGTACTCGCTAGTGTTTTACACTGTCCTGAGAAAGTAGTGCAACTTCAGCAGGTCGTGTCGAACCGACCCAAATCGACCCAAAATCCATCCCCAGACCCCTCCTGGGGTCCTCGGGAGCGGCCAAGAAAAAAGAAACAAAAGAAAAGAAGAAAAAAGAAAAAAAAAAAAAAAAAACAAAAAGAAAAAAAGAAAAAAAAAGAAAAAAAAAAAAAGGGGTGTCCAAGAGGGGGCGGTTGCCATCTGACCGGCGGCATTCTGCGCTGCCCGGGTGGGAGGGGCCCGGGACGTAATGAATTTAGAATAGGCGCCATGAGAACTGGGGAAAAATCTGGCCCGCGCCTGATCCACCCCCCCCCTAGTCATCACCCCCCTCTCTTCCGCCCCCGAGGTCCATCCCGTGCAAATTTTCAGCCCGGGCCCGTCTCCGAGAGCCCCCCCGGGGCCTGAGAGCGGCCACCCGTGGGGGCGCCAGCGGCGAGGGTCCAGGCGGGCGACAAAAGTTGCGCTGCTCTTTTAGGGCGGTGCAGGTGGTTTGGGGAGACACATCTTCCCCCCCCCCCCTTCTTTCCCTGCGAGGAGGCCCCTTGGTCTGGACGAGGGTGTCGCGATGTGGCAGAGGGCCCGTTCGGGCCCAGGATGGCACTGAGATTGCTCCAGATGCTCCACGATGGCATCCACGATGGCGCAAGATATACCAACTTGGGAGCCTCGGGGGGGGGTCCTGGCATCCCTGGTGGCTCTCTTCAACCTGGAGGGGGAAAAATCTGTTCGGATTCCCCCCTCGAGGACCCCCTCTTGGAGGGGTCTTGGTGGCCTCTTGGGCCGTCATGGGGTCTTTTGAGGGGCTCTGGGAGCATCTTAGGAGCATCCAGGTCTCCCTTGGGCTGTCTTCGAGCGGTCTTGGGGACCTCTGGGGCGTTTTCCGGAGACCCCTGGGGCTGTCTTGGACGCTGTGAAGGCGAATCAAGCGAATATGCGAAAAATCTACGCTTTCCGAAGGAAATGGGACGATTTCTGGTCCTTGGGGCTCCCTTGGGGGGCGTTCTGGGAGCCTCTTGGGCCGCCTTGGAAGCTTCTTGGACTGTCTTGGGGTCTCTTGGGGGCCTCTGGAACTTCTGAGGGGCCTCTTGGGGGCTTCCTTGAGCTTCTGGGGGCCTCTCCGGCGCAACGGCGGCAAAATCCATTCGGAGCCTTCGTCCGAGACCCTCGCTGGGAGCGGTCTTGGTGGCCTCTTGGGCTGTTTTGTGCGCATCTTGGCCGTCTTGGAACCCTCTTGGGAACCTCTGGGGCGTTTTTCGGAAACCTCTGGGGCCGTCTTGGACGCCGTGAAGGTGAATCAAGCGAATATGCAAAAAATGTACGTTTTCCAACAGGAATGGGACGATTTTTGCTCCTTGGGGCTCCCTTGGGGGGCGGGGCGTCTTGGAAGCCTCTTGAGGCGTCTTGGGAGCCTCTTGGGGCCTCTTGGGGGCTTCTTGGGGGGGCCTCGGGGGTCCTCTTGGGGCGGGGGGCTCAAAATGTCACTTGGATTTCCCCATCTTGGGCTCCTCTTGGGCCCCTTTGGGTGCCCGTTTGGGCTGTCTTGGGCGCCTCTTGGACCGTCTTGGGGCTCTCTTGGGCCGTCTGGGGGCCCTCTGGGGCGCCTCCTGGGCCGCCTTGGGGCGGTCTCGGGGGCCTCTGAGGTCGTCAAGAACGGTACGACAGCGAAAACAATCAGTACGCTAAAGACATACGTTTTGCGAAAGGAATGTAGCTATGTTTGCCCCTTGGGGCTCTCTTGGGGGGCCTCTTGGGGGCATCTTGGGGTGTCCTGGGGGCTTCTTAGGCCGTCTGGAGGCCATCTTGGGCGTCTTGGAGCGACCTTTGGGCGTCTCGGGTCGCTCTTGGAACGTCTAGGGTCTCTCTCGGCGCTTTCTGGTGGCCTCTTGTGGGCCTCAGGGCGCCCCAAAAGGCTCCGGAACCCCCATTTGTGGTCGGGGGGCCGGCCCTGGGCCCCCCGACCGCAGTGACGGTTGCGCGGTTGCCAGTGCTCCGCTGGACCTCCCAGCAGCTGACGAAAGTGGTGGCAGTTGCGCAGTGGGCAGAGCCCAAGCAGGCAGGTGTCCCATTTAGGTCCTGCTAAGACGTCGCTCCGATGAGGCTCCGAGTAGCGCACGAAAGTGGCGCCTGTTGCGCAGTTGGCAGCACCCAGGCAGGGCGGGGTCACACGTGGGGCTCCGTAGGACGTGACAGCGCTCGGCCTCTCAGGAGCTCACGAAAGTGGCGATCAGCTGCGCAGGTGGTAGCACCCAGGCAGAGCAGTTTCGCAGTTGGCAGCCCCCAGGGAGCCCTTTTCTGGGCTCGCGTGGGACGTCACTCGGCTGGACCTCCCAGGAGCTTACAAAAGCGGCGACATCTGCGGACCTGGCGAGGTCCCTTTCGGGTCCCCGAGGGGCGTCACTCCGCTGGGCCTCCCAGGAACTTACGGAAGTGGTGAACATGTAGGTTGTTACAAGTGTTCGTGGCCTCAGAAGCGCGGATCCATGGTTCGTTATTCGGAAACGTGGCATCAGTGGCGTTGTATAATGTATTATTCCTTTGGCTAGGGATTGTGGCTTCGGAAGCGCGGACCCATGGTGCTTTACACATGATCGTGGACCCTGGAGCGCAGATGCGTTTTGAGACGAGGCGTCGTGGGCTCGGGGGCGCGGATACATAGTTATGTGAAGAGGGATGAGGCCGTTTTGGGTGCCGTATAAAGAACCATCGCGCGCGCTTCGCGCGCGCTCAAGTTCTAGCTAGTTTGAAGGATAGCGCGTAGCGAAGGATAGCGCGATGCGGCTCTTGGGCCGTCTCGGGGCTCTCTTCGAGCCTGTTTTGGGCTTCTTGGGGGCCTCTTGGGGACTCTTGGGGGCCTCGTGGGGCCTGTTGGGGCCTGTTGGGGACTTCCTGGGGGCCTCTTGGGGGCATATTGGGGCGGAAAGCTTGATTTTTCAGTTCGCGTTCCCTCTCTTGGGCCCCTCTTGGGGCCTTCTTGGGACCCTCTTGCGCCGTCTTGGGCGGCTCTGGAGCCGTCTCGGGGCTCTCTTGGGCCGTCTTGGGGCCCTCTTGGGGGCCTCTTGGGCCGTCTTGGAGCGGTTTTGGGAGCTTCTGGGCGGTGCTTTAGCGCTGCAAAAATAACATTGACAAAGACAATGAACATCAACGACTTGCCCTCTCGGGGCGTTCTTGGGCGGCATCTTGAAGGCCTCTTGGGGCGTCTAGGGGGCCTCCAGGGCAGTTTTTCCGAGCCATCCTGTGGTGTTGGGTCCTCGTTTTGAAGAGACGGTGGCCCGCGTCTCCTCTCCTCCGCTCCTCCTCCTCCTCTCCTCCTCCCCCTCCTCCTCCCTCCTCCCCCTCTTCCCTGCGTTTCACCCACCCAGTACAGCGTTTCGTAGCTCCATAGGGTGCTCCGCCGAAGGCCCCAGTGCTGCCGCCCGCATGCGTCACCCACACCCAATTCGGCACACCCCTCACACGTTTCGTGGGCCCATAGCAGCTCCGCCGAAGGCCCCAGTGCTGCCGCCCGCATGCGTCACCCACACCCAATTCGGCACACCCCTCACACGTTTCGTGGCCCCATAGGAGCTCCGCCGAAGGCCCCAGTGCTGCCGCCCGCATGCGTCACCCACACACCATTCGGCACACCCCTCACACGCTTCGTGGCCCCATAGCAGCTCCGCCGAAGGCCCCAGTGTTGCCGCCCGCATGCGTCACCCACACCCATTCGGCACCCCCTCACACGTTTCGTGGCCTTCCGTTGAGCTCTCCGCCGAGGCCTCCGTGCTGCCTCCCGCATGCGTCACCCACCCCATTCGGCACCCCCTCACACGTTTCGTGCCCATAGGAGCTCCGCCGAAGCCCTAACCATGCTGCGCCGCATGCGTCACCACACCCAATTTGGCACACCCCCTCACGACTTTATCGTGGCGCCGCATAGGAGCTCCGCCGAAGGCCCGTGTGCCGCCCCATGCGTCACCACACCCCTTCGGGCACAGAGACCCCTCACACGCTTCGTGGCCCCATAGGAGCTCCCTGAAGGCCCCAAGTGTGCCTTTGCCCGCATGCGTCCCGCACACCCAATTCGGCACACCCCTCACACGTTTCGTGGCCCCATAGGGAGCCCCACCGAAGGCCCCAGTGCTGCCGCCCGCATGCGTCCCGCACACCCAATTCGGCACACCCCTCACACGTTTCGTGGCCCCATAGGGAGCCCCACCGAAGGCCCCAGTGCTGCAGCCCGCATGCGTCCCGCACACCCAATTCGGCACACCCCTCACACGTTCCGTGGCCCCATAGGGAGTTCCGCCGAAGGCCCCAGTGCTGCCGCCCGCATGCGTCACCCACACCCAATTCGGCACACCCCTCACACGTTTCGTGGCCCCATAGGGAGCTCCGCCGAAGGCCCAGTGCTGCCGCCCGCATGCGTCACCCACACCCAATTCGGCACACCCCTCACACGTTTCGTGGCCCCATAGGGAGCTCCGCCGAAGGCCCCAGGCTGCCGCCCGCATGCGTCACGCACATTCAATTCGGCACACCCCTCACACGCTTCGTGGCCCCATAGGGAGCTCCGCCGAAGGTCCCAGTGCTGCCGCCCGCATGCGTCCCGCACAATCATTTCGGCACACCCCTCACACGTTTCGTGGCCCCATAGGGAGCTCCACCGAAGGCCCCAGTGGCGGCGCTCACATGCGCATGCGTCCCGCACAATCATTTCGGCACATCCGTCACAGGTTTCGTGGCCCCATCATCCACCGGAGGCCCCAGTGGCGGCGCTCACATGCGTCACCCACACCCAACCCAATTCGGCACACCCCTCACACGTTCCGTGGCCCCATAGGGAGCTCCACCGAAAGCACCAGCGGCCGCGCTCACACGCGTCCCCGCCACCCATCCCGGCACGCCCCTCACAACAACAGGTTTCGTGGCCCCATAGGGGGCTCCACCGAAGGCCCCAGTGGCGGCGCCCGCATGCGTCACCACCCGCACCCAATTCGGCACACCCCCCACACGTTTCGTGGCCCCATAGGGATCTGCACCGAAGGCCCCAGTGGCGGCGCCCATATGCGTCCCCGCCACACATCCCAGTACACCCCTCACGCGCTTCGTGGCCCCATAGGGAGCTCCACCGAAGGCCCCAGTAGCGGCGCTTACATGCGTCTCCGCCACCCATCCCGGCCCCCCCCCCGCAGCAGCATCATGTTTCGGGGACCCATAGGAAGCTCCACTGGAGGCCCGAGTGGCGGCCCTCACATGCGTTTCCGCCACCCATGTCGGCACGCCCCGCGCGTGTTTCATGTCCCCATAGGGAGCTTCACCGAATGCCCCAGTGGCACCCATCTCGGCACACCCCTCACACGTTCCGTGGTCCTATGGGGAGTTCCACTGAAGATGAAACCCGCAGCTGCGGTACTGACAACTGCATATGGTTGGGTCCTTCGCCAGGCTTTTTTTGTTTTTTTTCTCACTTCGCAATAATCCGCCGACCCTGTCGGCGTGTGGAAGACGCATCCCGGTGTCGTCGTCTTGCGTGGATCACCGTCGTCATCGTCGTCGTCGTCGTCGTCGTCTCCGTCGTGTCCCCGTCGTCTCCGTCTCCGTTGGCCCTCGTCGTCTTCGTCGTTCCCCGTCTCCTTGAGCGCGCGAGCCAAAGCGACATTGAGCAACGTCGTAGTTGAGTCCCTCCCCGCCGGGAGAGGGGGGGGGGGGTCGCCGGGGGGGGTCGCCGGGGGGGGTCGCCACCCAGATACGCATCCTCCCCGGGGGGTCCCGGAGCTCAGAAAAGCTTCAAGACGAGCCAAGAGCGCCAGAAGACACCCCCAAAAGGGTACAAGAGGGCCTCGACTCGAAGACGATCGCCCCAAGACGCCCAAGACGGCCCGAAGACGGCCCAAGAGGCCCTCAAGACGCTCCAAGAGAGCCCCAAGAGCACTCCCAAGAGGGCCCCAGGAGCCAAAATCGTCAATTTTACATCGGTTTTTGAATGATTTCGGCCTTCTCGCCTTTTCGGCTTTCCGACACTCCAAGACGGCCCAAGAGGCCCCCAAGAGGCCCCCAAGAGCGCCCCAAGAGGCCTACAAGAGGGCCCCTAGACGGCCCAAGAAGGCCCCAGGACAGCCTAAGAGGCGCCCAAGACGGCCCAATAGGGCCCCAAGACGGGCCCAAGAAACAGCCAAGAGGGGGACGAGTAACCGAGAATTCGAGACTTCCGCCCTAAGAGGCCCCCGGGAAGCCCCAAGAGGCCCCCAAAACGCCCCAAGAGGCCCCCAAGCGGCGCCAAGACGCCCCCAAGATGCGCCGAAGACGGCCTCCGGAAGCCCCAAGAGGCCCAAAAGAGGCCCGAAGAGGCCCCACAACGGTCCCCAAGAGGCTTCAAGTTGCCTTCCAGACGCCCCCGAGAGGTCAACCACGAGATCCCAACCAACATCCATAAGGCCTCCTCCTCCTCCCCCTTCACCCTTCCTCCTCCTACTCCCTTCCGCCTCCTCCTCCTCCTCCTCCTCCTCCTCGTGCCCCCCCCTCGTGTTGTCTTTCGTCATCTTCAGGGTCGGCGGCAACGGCCGTAAGGCCTTCGCAATATATCGAAGGCTTCGGCACGCATGTCGTTGCCGCGAGATTCAGGGCCACTAGTCAGCATTCGTCGTTGCCGCGCGCTTCATGGCCACTGGTCATCATGGCCACGCGGTTGCCACCGCTAGTTACTCAGGGAGACCGAAAATCCATTGAAATATATTGAGAGGCTTCGCCTTCGATGTCCTGTCGCTGGTGGGGAACGGGTGATTAAAAGGGCAACCCGACCAGACGGCCCTCAGAAGGGAATACCTAAAAGGTGGCCGAGTCCGCCTTCTAGCAGCAAAGGCAGGCCAGGGCAACAGCGGCCAAACTTTGCAAGGAACTACTCTGAAAACTGCAATCGCGCCGCTGTGGAACGTGGCAAGGTCCGCAGCAGGAGGGGCTAAAGAGAACGGCGAATTGTACCTGCTCGCGGGCACGCGGTGATCGAACTACACAAGCAAAAAACGAGCGCGCGCCTCCCCGCGCGGCACCAATCTCACAGCGAGAGTATGTTCCTCCGCGTTCCTGGGCACGCAGGCCTGGGCAGCTGCTCCTGCACGTCCTCGTCCTCGTCCTCGTCCTCGTCCTCCTGCTCCGTGGCGCCGCGCGCGCCATCCGAAGCCCTCTCCTTCTGCTCCGGCCGCGGGGTCGGCCTGGGCGCGGGGGG